>OZ025265.1:21321802-21534658 GCA_964019135.1 Arenicola marina
ACTGATTGGTGCTAGTAGACCTAGTGGCTTACTGTTGGCGCTAGTAGCCATATTGGTCTACTGATTGGTGCTAGTAGACCTAGTGGCTTACTGTTGGCGCTAGTAGCCATATTGGTCTACTGATTGGTGCTAGTAGACCTAGTGGCTTACTGTTGTCGGTAGTAGCCTTATTGGTCTACTGGTTGGTGCTAGTAGACCTAGTGGGATACTGTTGTCGTTAGTAACCATATTGGTCTACTGATTGGTGCTAGTAGACCTAGTGGCTTACTGTTGTCGTTAGTAGCCATATTGGTCTATTGATTGGTGCTAGTAGACCTGGTGGCTTACTGTTGTCGTTAGTAGCCATATTGGTCTACGGATTGGTGCTAGTAGACCTAGTGGCTTACTGTTGTCGTTAGTAGCCATATTGGTCTACTGATTGGTGCTAGTAGACCTAGTGGCTTACTGTTGTCGTTAGTAGCCATATTGGTCTACTGATTGGTGCTAGTAGACCTAGTGGCTTACTGTTGTCGTTAGTAGCCATATTGGTCTACTTATTGGTGATAGTAGACCTAGTGGCTTACTGTTGTCGTTAGTAGCCATATTGGTCTACTGATTGGTGCTAGTAGACCTAGTGGCTTACTGTTGGCTCTAGTAGCCATATTGGTCTACTGATTGGTGCTAGTAGACCTAGTGGCTTACTGTTGTCGTTATTAGCCTCATTGGTCTACTGATTGGTGCTAGCAGACCTAGTGGCTTACTGTTGTCGTTAGTAGCCATATTGGTCTACTGATTGGTGATAGTAGACCTAGTGGCTTACTGTTGGCGCTAGTAGCCATATTGGTCTACTGATTGGTGCTAGTAGACCTAGTGGCTTACTGTTGTCGTTAGTAGCCATATTGGTCTACTGATTGGTGCTAGTAGACCTAGTGGCTTACTGTTGGCGCTAGTAGCCATATTGGTCTACTGATTGGTGCTAGTAGACCTAGTGGCTTACTGTTGTCGTTAGTAGCCATATTGGTCTACTGATTGGTGCTAGTAGACCTAGTGGCTTACTGTTGTCGTTAGTAGCCATATTGGTCTACTGATTGGTGCTAGTAGACCTAGTGGCTTACTGTTGTCGTTAGTAGCCATATTGGTCTACTGATTGGTGCTAGTAGACCTAGTGGTTTACTGTTGTCGTTAGTAGCCATATTGGTCTACTGATTGGTGCTAGTAGACCTAGTGGCTTACTGTTGTCGTTAGTAGCCATATTGGTCTACTGATTGGTGCTAGTAGACCTAGTGGCTTACTGTTGTCGTTAGTAGCCATATTGGTCTACTGATTGGTGCTAGTAGACCTAGTGGCTTACTGTTGTCGTTAGTAGCCATATTGGTCTACTGATTGGTGCTAGTAGACCTAGTGGCTTACTGTTGTCGTTAGTAGCCATATTGGTCTACTGATTGGTGCTAGTAGACCTAGTGGCTTACTGTTGTCGTTAGTAGCCATATTGGTCTACTGATGGGTGCTAGTAGACCTATTGGCTTACTGTTGTCGTTAGTAGCCATATTGGTCTACTGATTGGCGCTAGTAGACCTAGTGCCTTACTGTTGTCGTTAGTAGCCATATTGGTCTACTGATTGGTGCTAGTAGACCTAGTGGCTTACTGTTGTCGTTAGTAGCCATATTGGTCTACTGATTGGTGCTAGTAGACCTAGTGGCTTACTGTTGTCGTTAGTAGCCATATTGGTCTACGGATTGGTGCTAGTAGACCTAGTGGCTTACTGTTGTCGTTAGTAGCCATATTGGTCTACTGATTGGTGCTAGTAGACCTAGTGGCTAACTGTTGTCGTTAGTAGCCATATTGGTCTACTGATTGGTGCTAGTAGACCTAGTGGCTTACTTTTGTCGTTAGTAGCCATATTGGTCTACTGATTGGTGCTAGTAGACCTAGTGGCTTACTGTTGTCGTTAGTAGCCATATTGGTCTACTGATTGGTGCTAGTAGACCTAGTGGCTTGCTGTTGTCGTTAGTAGCCATATCGGTCTACGGATTGGTGCTAGTAGACCTAGTGGTTTACTGCTGGCGCTAGTAGCCATATTGGTCTACTGATTGGTGCTAGTAGACCTAGTGGCTTACTGTTGTCGTTAGTAGCCATGTTGGTCTATTGATTGGTGCTAGTAGACCTAGTGGCTTACTGTTGTCGTTAGTAGCCATATTGGTCTACTGATTGGTGCTAGTAGACCTAGTGGCTTACTGTTGTCGTTAGTAGCCATATTGGTCTACTGATTGGTGCTAGTAGACCTAGTGGCTTACTGTTGTCGTTAGTAGCCATATTGGTCTACTGATTGGTGCTAGTAGACCTAGTGGCTTACTGTTGGCGCTAGTTGCCATATTGGTCTACTGATTGGTGCTAGTAGACCTAGTGGCTTACTGTTGTCGTTAGTAGCCATATTGGTCTATTGATTGGTGCTAGTAGACCTAGTGGCTTACTGTTGTCGTTAGTAGCCATATTGGTCTAATGATTGGTGCTAGTAGACCTAGTTTCTTACTGTTGTCGTTAGTAGCCATATTGGTCTACTGATTGGTGCTAGTAGACCTAGTGGCTTACTGTTGTCGTTAGTAGCCATATTGGTCTACTGGTTGGTGCTAGTAGACCTAGTGGCTTACTGTTGTCGTTAGTAGCCATATTGGTCTACTGATGGGTGCTAGTAGACCTAGTGGCTTACTGTTGTCGTTAGTAGCCATATTGGTCTACTGATTGGTGATAGTAGACCTAGTGGCTTACTGTTGTCGTTAGTAGCCATATTGGTCTACTGATTGGTGCTAGTAGACCTAGTGGCTTACTGTTGTCGTTAGTAGCCATATTGGTCTACTGATTGGTGCTAGTAGACCTAGTGGCTTACTGTTGTCGTTAGTAGCCATATTGGTCTACTGATTGGTGCTAGTAGACCTAGTGGCTTACTGTTGTCGTTAGTAGCCATATTGGTCTACGGATTGGTGCTAGTAGACCTAGTGGCTTACTGTTGTCGTTAGTAGCCATATTGGTCTACTGATTGGTGCTAGTAGACCTAGTGGCTAACTGTTGTCGTTAGTAGCCATATTGGTCTACTGATTGGTGCTAGTAGACCTAGTGGCTTACTGTTGTCGTTAGTAGCCATATTGGTCTATTGATTGGTGCTAGTAGACCTAGTGGCTTACTTTTGTCGTTAGTAGCCATATTGGTCTACTGATTGGTGCTAGTAGACCTAGTGGCTTACTGTTGTCGTTAGTAGCCATATTGGTCTACTGATTGGTGCTAGTAGACCTACTGGCTTGCTGTTGTCGTTAGTAGCCATATCGGTCTACGGATTGGTGCTAGTAGACCTAGTGGTTTACTGCTGGCGCTAGTAGCCATATTGGTCTACTGATTGGTGCTAGTAGACCTAGTGGCTTACTGTTGTCGTTAGTAGCCATGTTGGTCTATTGATTGGTGCTAGTAGACCTAGTGGCTTACTGTTGTCGTTAGTAGCCATATTGGTCTACTGATTGGTGCTAGTAGACCTAGTGGCTTACTGTTGTCGTTAGTAGCCATATTGGTCTACTGATTGGTGCTAGTAGACCTAGTGGCTTACTGTTGTCGTTAGTAGCCATATTGGTCTACTGATTGGTGCTAGTAGACCTAGTGGCTTACTGTTGGCGCTAGTTGCCATATTGGTCTACTGATTGGTGCTAGTAGACCTAGTGGCTTACTGTTGTCGTTAGTAGCCATATTGGTCTATTGATTGGTGCTAGTAGACCTAGTGGCTTACTGTTGTCGTTAGTAGCCATATTGGTCTAATGATTGGTGCTAGTAGACCTAGTTTCTTACTGTTGTCGTTAGTAGCCATATTGGTCTACTGATTGGTGCTAGTAGACCTAGTGGCTTACTGTTGTCGTTAGTAGCCATATTGGTCTACTGGTTGGTGCTAGTAGACCTAGTGGCTTACTGTTGTCGTTAGTAGCCATATTGGTCTACTGATGGGTGCTAGTAGACCTAGTGGCTTACTGTTGTCGTTAGTAGCCATATTGGTCTACTGATTGGTGATAGTAGACCTAGTGGCTTACTGTTGTCGTTAGTAGCCATATTGGTCTACTGATTGGTGCTAGTAGACCTAGTGGCTTACTGTTGTCGTTAGTAGCCATATTGGTCTACTGATTGGTGCTAGTAGACCTAGTGGCTTACTGTTGTCGTTAGTAGCCATATTGGTCTACTGATTGGTGATAGTAGACCTAGTGGCTTACTGTTGTCGTTAGTAGCCATATTGGTCTACTGATTGGTGATAGTAGACCTAGTGGCTTACTGTTGTCGTTAGTAGCCATATTGGTCTACTGATTGGTGCTAGTAGACCTAGTGGCTTACTGTTGTCGTTAGTAGCCATATTGGTCTAATGATTGGTGATAGTAGACCTAGTGGCATACTGTTGTCGTTAGTAGCCGTATTGGTCTACTGATTGGTGCTAGTAGACCTAGTAGCTTACTGTTGTCGTTAGTAGCCATATTGGTCTATTGATTGGTGATAGTAGACCTAGTGGCTTACTGTTGTCGTTAGTAGCCATATTGGTCTACTGATTGGTGCTAGTGGACCTAGTGGCTTACTGTTGTCGTTAGTAGCCATATTGGTCTACTGATTGGTGATAGTAGACCTAGTGGCTTACTGTTGTCGTTAGTAGCCATATTGGTCTACTGATTGGTGATAGTAGACCTAGTGGCTTACTGTTGTCGTTAGTAGCCATATTGGTCTACTGATTGGTGCTAGTAGACCTAGTGGCTTACTGTTGTCGTTAGTAGCCATATTGGTCTACTGATTGGTGATAGTAGACCTAGTGGCATACTGTTGTCGTTAGTAGCCATATTGGTCTACTGATTGGTGCTAGTAGACCTAGTGGCTTACTGTTGTCGTTAGTAGCCATATTGGTCTATTGATTGGTGATAGTAGACCTAGTGGCTTACTGTTGTCGTTAGTAGCCATATTGGTCTACTGATTGGTGCTAGTGGACCTAGTGGCTTACTGTTGTCGTTAATAGCCATACTGGTCTACTGATTGGTGCTAGTAGACCTAGTGGCTTACTGTTGTCGTTAGTAGCCATATTGGTCTACTGATTGGTGCTAGTAGACCTAGTGGCTTACTGTTGTCGTTAGTAGCCATATTGGTCTATTGATTGGTGATAGTAGACCTAGTGGCTTACTGTTGTCGTTAGTAGCCATATTGGTCTACTGATTGGTGCTAGTAGACCTAGTGGCTTACTGTTGTCGTTAGTAGCCATATTGGTCTATTGGTTGGTGCTAGTAGACCTAGTGGCTTACTGTTGGTGCTAGTAGCCATATTGGTCTACTGATTGGTGCTAGTAGACCTAGTGGCTTACTGTTGGCGCTAGTAGCCATATTGGTCTACTGATTGGTGCTAGTAGACCTAGTGGCTTACTTTTGGCGCTAGTAGCCATATTGGTCTACTGATTGGTGATAGTAGACCTAGTGGCTTACTGTTGGCGCTAGTAGCCATATTGGTCTACTGGTTGGTGATGGTAGACCTAGTGGCTTACTGTTGTCGTTAGTAGCCATATTGGTCTACTGATTGGTGCTAGTAGACCTAGTGGCTTACTGTTGTCGTTAGTAGCCATATTGGTCTACTGATTGGTGCTAGTAGACCTAGTGGCTTACTGTTGTCGTTAGCAGCCATATTGGTCTACTGATTGGTGATAGTAGACCTAGTGGCTTACTGTTGTCGTTAGTAGCCATATTGGTCTACTGATTGGTGCTAGTAGACTTAGTGGCTTACTGTTGTCGTTAGTAGCCATATTGGTCTACTGATTGGTGATAGTAGACCTAGTGGCTTACTGTTGTCGTTAGTAGCCATATTGGTCTACTGATTGGTGCTAGTAGACCTAGTGGCTTACTGTTGTCGTTAGTAGCCATATTGGTCTACTGGTTGGTGATAGTAGACCTAGTGGCTTACTGTTGTCGTTAGTAGCCATATTGGTCTACTGATTGGTGCTAGTAGACCTAGTGGTTTACTGTTGGCGCTAGTAGCCATATTGGTCTACTGATTGGTGCTAGTAGACCTAGTGGCTTACTGTTGTCGTTAGTAGCCATATTGGTCTACTGATTGGTGATAGTAGACCTAGTGGCTTACTGTTGTCGTTAGTAGCCATATTGGTCTACTGATTGGTGCTAGTAGACCTAGTGGCTTACTGTTGTCGTTAGTAGCCATATTGGTCTACTGGTTGGTGATAGTAGACCTAGTGGCTTACTGTTGTCGTTAGTAGCCATATTGGTCTACTGATTGGTGATAGTAGACCTAGTGGCTTACTTTTGTCGTTAGTAGCCATATTGGTCTACTGATTGGTGATAGTAGACCTAGTGGCTTACTGTTGTCGTTAGTAGCCATATTGGTCTACTGGTTGGTGATAGTAGGGCCTAGTGGCTTACTGTTGTCGTTAGTAGCCATATTGGTCTACTGATTGGTGCTAGTAGACCTAGTGGCTTACTGTTGTCGTTAGTAGCCATATTGGTCTACTGATTGGTGCTAGTAGACCTAGTGGTTTACTGTTGGCGCTAGTAGCCATATTGGTCTACTGATTGGTGCTAGTAGACCTAGTGGCTTACTGTTGTCGTTAGTAGCCATGTTGGTCTACTGATTGGTGCTAGTAGACCTATTTGTTGACTGTTAGTGCTCGTGTAGCCCTGTTGTTTACTTTTGGTGCTTGCAGCCCTATTTTTTCGTGTCTTTATCTGGGACTGGATCACCGTGGCCTTGTGTTCCACCTATTCAGAGTAAGGTGATTCAACTTTAGGAAGTTCCATAATTCCCTGACTCCCGCTGGGTCAGCCCTTAGTATGGCCATGATGTCATTTATGTACATCAGAATTTCACACTAAATATGTCACATTTGTTTACCTATATAGTCATCCCCCCCTTGTTTTAATGCAGTGTGATGGCACCTTTTGATGCAAATGAAATGTGTGTATGGACCCACCCTCTACCCCGTTTGTGGGGAGCTACTTTCGTCACACTCACCTACCCACCCACCGTCAGTTTGTCGGAATGCCACCCACCATTTTCTCCGAAGATCTTCTCCTAATAAATATTTAGAATATCAAAGACATTCTATTATACAAACAATATTTTTTCTGCATAACCTGCTAACCCACTGACGGTATATTGCATCCTCAACCCGTCCCGCCTCTTCAATTCACCCGTAACTCGGGCATCGGGTGTCCGGCTCCCCCTACACACCCAAGCCGTCTGCGCGACCAACTCGAGACTTCGTGGCCTTTACACAAGACAGATCGACGGAGCACGATAACCTTTATCTGCTCGTGACAGGCTTAAAGTTATGTTTTGCCTTGGTAGTCGTGCCTACATACGCACACCGGACGCATAGTAACGGGAGGGGTAGATGGTGGGGACGGGGAGGGGCGAGGGGGGGGGGGAGGGGGTGGAGAGGAGGGAGGGAGGGGGGCGGGGGGCTCGGGACACACACATGCTGAACCATCCCCGATCGAAGGTTGTGACGCCCCAACCCTTCTGGATATTAGTTTGATTCCATTCGATTATTTCCGTAGCTGTGTAGGCCTACGGATATAGTCAATGAGTTAGATGTCATTTATGAAAAGAAAAAAATATATACATACACACATATGCTGGGTGAGGAGTAAGGTCCGGGAGTAAAATGTACGACGTGACCGCGCTATCGGACAATCATCTGCGGTTTGGTTACGCACTCAGCGGAGTCCGACCATTTCGCTCGTTGAACCGAATTGACCCGAATTGAAGGGGGGCCGGCCCGATAGCTCAGTGGGTTAAAGCGCTCGCGTTGAGTGCTCTAGCCACCTGAGAGCCTAACGGCACGTGGATCGGTGGTTCGAGCCCTCCTGTTGCCATGTCTGTGTGGTCGCAGAGTAAAGATCCCATGTCCTTCTTCGCAAAGAGTAGGGGGTTGCCCTCGGGGACATGGCTCCACTCTCCCTTCCACCACAACCGACCAACCAAATTAAAAGCGAAGAGCGTCGCGTGGAGAGAGACGTATACTATATTTACCCACTAATGGTGTTGTGCTGTGACCTCTGCAGCGTTCCTGGTCTGCCTGCTGGCCCCAGTGATCCAGGAAGGACGTGGCCAGCTACACGAGCCAGACGAGAAGGATTGTCCGGAACACGTGGTTCCCGAACTCTTCTTCTCCTCTCACCGGGTCAGTATTCTTCGTAAAGAGTAGGGGGTTACCCCCGGAGACATGGCTGCACTCTCCCTTCTTTCTCCCATTGACGCGATGTGTGCAAAAGTGGTTAAAGCCTCCTGAATTTATAACCATCCCAACCAACCGGGTCAGTATCACACATCTTATATGGCCTTGTGCTTGGCCATGAATATGACCTTTAACATTGGCCTCGAAAACTAGCTCAGTTGACCACTTTATATTACGTATAGTGATGATTTTATTCCTATTAATAATAATGTTATTGCATTCAGGACTTACATTATTTCATTCCTTATAAAATGCTTTTCAATTTCCTAAATTTGGGTTGCGTGCTTTTAATGGTGGCTTTGTTTCAATATATAAATGTGAATCGTTGGTAAATAAGTTAGTGTATTTCATGAACGCAAACTTCGAACTTCGTTAATGTCGTTGTCACGGAAGGTTTCTTGGTCCAATTTAGTCATCCTGTGCACAACAGCGACCTGAGACACCAACATTTCATTTCCATCTTTTTCCTAATATGTTTCATCCAAATCACTTATCGTCCTGGGAGGTTTCTGGGCCCATGTTAACCTTCATGTGCATAAAGGTGGCCTAAACACAGGCCCGGATGCAGGAATTTGAAAAAAAAGGGGGAGGGGGGGGGGGTGTAGGGGTGCCCTAAACATTGCGACCGGGAAATCCACCATTTTTAATTTTTTGACAACGGGGCAATGGGGTCCACTGAAAACCGCCCCCCTCCCCCTCTCCACTGGATCCGGCCTTGAAACACCCACATTTCATTTCCCTCTCCCTGCTTCTTTACCCCCCCCCCCCCCCTCGCAGAGCCTGCTGGGGACGCCAGAGCGCGCGCTGAGGACAGTGCCGGAGCGGTTCGTGGAGGTGAAGGCCTCGGTGGTGGCGGGGGCGGGGCTGGGTGCCTTCGCCCGCACCTTCCTCCCCCGTTACACCTGGCTCGGGGAGTATGAGGGCGAGGTCGTGCCGCTGGACGGCACGGACGAGGTCAGGTACGCTTGGAACGTAAGTAACTAGCATCCAGGGGGGCATTTTGATCTCGTAACTTTAATTAGTTAACTTATTTACTTACTGTATTTTTATATTCATATTTACTTATTTATCAAAAAAAAAATGAATCGCCGACCCCCCAAAAAAATGTTTTTTTAATCTATCATAAATTTAGGGCAAACATCCCTTTGAATAATATTGGTGCAAATAAATGGCGCTGGAATGGCTGTACGAGAATATTCACTGTGTAGCGCTTATGTACGTTGCTTACGGTCTGTTGTGAAATTATCATGTAAGACGGTTACGAGCTCGTAACTCATAATGAAACCATCCCCGTATTCAGAGCAGTGGCGTAAGTTCCCGTTTTTACGCATGAAAAATCTCTTTTGGGCATAGTATCTCAAGCTCCTGGCAGCAGTGGAATTTTCATTATTAAAACGTTAGTTAAAGTTTAACACGTTTCAAAGTCAGAAAATAAATTTGGTAAGTTGACTTTATGCTTACCACAGAGAAAATCGTTTTCCAAAACTTTCTACAGGGTGCGACCACACAAACATGGCCGCATCGGGGCTCGAACCACGGATCCACGTGCCGTTAGGTGGCCAGAGCAGTAATGTTCGTGCAGGATGAAAGACGCTATATATGTCTTAGCAAAGAGTATGGATTGTACTCCCGGAAACATGACTCCTCTCTACCTTGACCCTTGTCTTGTTTCGGGATTTGGCCAACAGATTATAAAGAGTAATACTTAAGCCAAACAACAAAGCAAACTTTCCACTTACTGTCAAGTATTGAGACTAACGGCATTCATAGGGGGGGGGGGGGGGGTCGTGTTCCGAGATCACGAAGAATATTTTTTATTCTTACCAGGTCACGATGAATTAAAATGGATAACTCCCAGTATGCATAGAAAGGGCGGATACATGCTACAATGAAAATGAAACGATTAATGAAAATCCTTGATCAGGACGGTCGGCTACCATACCCCATTCCCAGTTCACGAAGAATGATTTGCCTCCTTCCCAGTTCACGGGGAAATGAAAATACCCCTTGCCCCTCCCCTTCATAATCCAACTACGCGTCTATTCATAGCGCCCTAAGTAGAGGGTGTGAAAACGGTGTTCCGACGAAGAACAGAAAATGGCATTTTTATAGCCCGGAATGTATCAACATGTTATATATTAGTAAATATCGTCCTTTGGCTTATGAACGACACCTCTACGCTGCAATGAGTGCATTATGACGATAATTTCGTCTATTTACGTCTGCGGTTGGTCGGTTGAGGAAACTTCCATTCAACAAGTTGAGCTCCGTTCCTCCGCTCAGATATAAAGCAGCCCCTCCTTACCTGAGTAAATATAAGACAGAGAGTGACCTGTGAAATATAACGTCAATTCAGAGTCGGCTGGAGCTTTTTGGAATTTTTGAAATATCAAGAAGTTTGACTGCCTGGTAGTAAATCTGAACAACACAATTTGATTCGTTATTTTTATGACATCGTTGAAAACCAGCCGTAGGCCTATTAAATGAAGTAAATGAATGGGTTAATTTCAATCGCAAATGAGTGATTACTCCTCGATTGCATCTGTGACGTATTTACATTTCTACGGCTTGGATTCTTTTTGGATTTACAGGTGTACCGGGGCGGGGAGCTGGTCTACTATGTAGACGCCTTCAGCCAATCTCTCTCCAACTGGCTGCGCTACATCAACTGCCCACGCCACGTGAGCGAGAAGAACGTGGAGGTGGCGACGTGCTACGGCCGAGTGTATTACTACACGTCACGCGACGTGCTCCCCGGGACCGAATTACTCATCTATTACGGCGACGACTACGCCAAAGAACTGGGCATCGACACTTGGGAATATTATCAGGAAGACATCTGCCCGCATTTTGCGTCGCGTAGCAATCTGAGGCCTGGCGGCAGGAACATGACGACAACGTGATGGCGATTATCGGCGTGGTACTTGACTGCAAAACTCTTTACGCGCGTCAAATGGATCGCGGTGGCGGATCCAGATAGGGGTGGGGGGCACCCCCCCCCCCCCTCTTTGGCTCGAAAATAGGCACGTGCCCCTATATCTTTCTCTGAAGATGGAGGAATAGGGGGAACAGGTTCTATTTTTTCCGCACAACCTCACTAGCACCTCCCCCACCCCCTGGGTCGCAAATATCCGCGTCTGGATAGTACCTTCCCAGCACTTCCGGTCGTAAGTGTCCTTCACGGGATCCGCGCCTGGACAATACTTAGTTATGTAGTTACGCCCCCCCCCCCCGCCCCCCGCCGCCTCTTTCGTAAATTATTGGATCCGCCAATGGATCGGTAACATTGTATTGTCTTAATCCCGCACCATGCAAAAAAATACTCTTTTGCAAATGAGTTTATATGGTGTATCATTGATGTCCATACCGAACGTGTAATTTTCGAACAGAAAACACCATATGAATGTTTGTGTTTTTTATATATGTTTCACCAGAAAGTGATGAAATTTCTTTGAACCCACAACGACCAAACCGGTGATTATGATAAATACTAGCAATTGATGGGTTCAAGTGCTTCTGTTTCTATGCATTAAAGGTTTAACAATATAGTAAATAAAAAAAATGGTACAAAAGTGGTTCGTTCCTTTGCCGATTGCAAAGTATTTTTTTCCGGAACACAATTAGAAATATGGGCCACTATCGCATATGACTCGTTAAAACATCAAGAAACAGTGAGAGTCGATTATACGACGTTTCGTGACGTAAATGTAGGTTCCAATTTCAAGAGCTGGTGCTCTGTAGGCATGAGTAACACATACTAATTTTTTTGTGCGTTTGTGTGCGGTGGGGGGAGGGGAGGGGAGGGGTGTAGAGAACCTTTTCACCTGGAGTGAGTCCAGGACTAAATTGGCGTAGAAATTTTCTAGTAAAAAACCGGATTCGATGTCCTGAAGAAATGGAGGAAGAGGTTATGACACATAAGAAGCACATTCCTCTCACTGTATTCACCAATGGGCTTAGTTATATATTCAGGATGCTTGAACCTATTTTGGTTATATGGCGTCAATGGGAGAAGGGCGGAAGAGCGGAGCCATGTCCCCGGAAGTGACCCCCTACTCTTTGCGAAGAAGCCCCCTACTCTTTGCGAAGAAGGTCATGGGATCTTTATCCTGCGACCACACAGATATGACCACAGCGGGGCTCAAACCACCGACCACGTGCCGTAGGCTCTCGGCTGGAAGGGAAGAGTGGAGCCATGTTCCCGGGGCAACCCGCTACTCTTTACGAAGGACATGGGATCTCTATCCTGCGACCACACAGACATGATCACAGCGGGGTTCCAACCACCGATCCTATACATGTACCAATAGGGATCGTCCATGGTTTGCGCAGCGCCAACAGATGTATAACATATCGCAAAGAAGCTATCAAAAATACATTTCGAAATAGATAAATATTTCCTTCTTTCCGGGGAATTTACTTTGAGGTGGATGGGTGCCTTGGCTGTCCACAGTTTGCTGTTTGGCCCACAAAGAATCGAATATGCTGGTTGTTAACTTACCGTAAGTTTACACCGATCACATGCGACGTAGGAAGATTTTTGCTTTGAGGAGGTGGGCGGTGGACGGAGGAAGGGGGAGGGTAAGGTAGGGGGGTGGGAGGAGGAAAGGGGTAAGGAGGAGGGTTTGAGTGAAGGAGGAGGGATATATGAGCGGCATGACCATGTTCGGTTTTAATTCCCGAGTGGGTAGGTGAGTTCTGAAAACCGACGACAGGGGCAGTGACCCCTAGTTAAGTGTTGAGGAGGGGAGAGGAAGGGGAGGGAAGGGTGTGGTGGGTTGTAACTAGTTAAAAGACCATAGGTGAGTAGATGATGTAAAAAATCGTCAGTTTTATGGGGGGGGGGCAAGAGGGGGGGGTGGTCGTGTTCCCAGGATAACTGGGATAATCCCATTCCCAGTTCACGAAGAATTATTTGCCTCATTCCCAGTTCACGGTGAAGTGAAAATCCCATTCAGGAGGCACGGAAATACCCCTTGCCCTCTCTCCACCCCCCCCCCCCCCCTCCCACCCATTTTATTGCAGTATATTTCTTTCCTCTGCTGGAAAGGCGCGATCATTAGGCCATTAGACCATCAGTTTTTTTTTCGCCTGGATACACCTTTCCATGTGTTTCATTTACAATTAAGCGGTGTCTTCTCGATCGTTCTTTAGCAGGGCCACATAGCGAAGCAAGACGAACGTAGAGTAGAGAATGGTATCCATTCATGTACATGGTGAGTCCACCTTTGAAGAGCGTCGAGGGATTCAGTTTGGTCTTTGTTACTGCAGAAGTTCACATATATGCCCCGCGGAAATATGATGTATGCGTAAACACCCAAGATTGCATATCCGTATTGGACATGAACACGAACATTGTCAAACAAAAGCCAGTGGACCGTATTATCCACACACACTCGTTGAAAGGAGGTAAGTTCACTACGCCCCTACATCGACACCGGTGTGGAACGTTCCGAAGGCTTCATGCATTGAAGCGCGACGTACTTGCCGATCACTACGTTGGCATAATTTTGTGTTTTGTTCGCGACGGTCTGGCAAACGCAGCGGCCATATTTGTTGTAAAGCGTAAGGTTGAGGTTATACAGAGCACGGTCGAGTACAAGAAGAATTCTCCGGTGATTTGGATTTATGGCGTGACTGGAGTTGTTGCAGTTGCCTTGACAATATGAGACAATGTGGTAAGTGCACCTGCACCAGGAAAATAGTTTGAAATCTTGACCTTCCAACTGGTTGCATTTTGCACTTAACGTCGGCAAATATATAACTTATCTGTATAAGCCAACCATCTGTACAACCATGAAAAATGGGCAGTCCATGTGATCATAATTTAAGGGCACTATGAATGTTAAAATGAAAGATAATATATCGTGCAGTGCGTCCCTTTAGAATGCCCAGATAAGTAAGAAAAGTGATGAAGCGTTTTTCTTTTCAAGCGACCATATGCACCATTCAAGTCCTGTCATGTCATTACACGATTGATGTAGTTGAACCGCATATGCTGGGTCCAGGTACATAACCATTTTACATATTTATATTTTTATGCTATTGTCCTAACCAGGCGCGGATTCGTCTTGGTGAACATTGAGGGCAGCCGCAGCCCTTCCCCACCCCCTCCTACCTTGTTGTAACTAAACAATTCTGAGCGAAAAGAACCTGTTTTATGCAAGAAAAACATGCCGCAATAGCCCTTAAACTCATAAACGAGTACAGTTCCGCCCCAGTGTTCACAAAATAGGATCCAACCAGACGTTTCTGCCAACATATATATATATATGTGTATATATATTAGCATTAACGTTATTTAATGTTGATGTTTAATAATTTATATTTGCTGGAGCGTGGTTGGAGGTTACGGGAGATGTCATGCTAATGGTGTCTCGTTACCTTTTCATTACTTTGGGTGGCGATCTGAACTCAAAACGGATAACCTCCTCAATCCCCTCCCAACTTTTTGATTGATTAATGCCCAAGGTTGGCATGATATATTGGACATTGGACATGCATCATAGATCGGGTCAAAACCGTTGGATAATGGAAACAAATGGCCCTGAAACCCCACAGTATCAAATCCATTTTTGCCTCGTGTTTATCAGTTTTAAAACTGAATGCGTGACGTCTGGTCTCGTGACCCTGAGGATACAGAGGAGAGTCATTACGTAAAGTAATGGCGCGGCTGTTGAACGCGTAGGTCTAAGGTCAGCTACATTATGTATTTATAATATATATATTCTATATCTTTACATTATATATATATTCTATATCTTTACATTATATATATATTCTATATATTTATGATATATCTATATATATATTTATATTTTATTTTTAAATTGTATTATATATTTCATTTTCCGCCGCGTGATCCCTCCCATATGAGTACCTACTGTGGCTAATGCGCTGTAACACCCGAGAACTCACCCGCTGTGTGTAGCCCGAGTCGGTTAATTAGCAGGCGGAATGCTATTTCATACCCACGTCATCTCGTTAGAAAACTATCTGCGATGGCCTTGATGGGGGCTTGTGTTATTAATGTGACGCTGAGGTAAGGGACCATATGGCGGTGTCATGCCGAGTAACAAGGACGTGTGGAGGAGGAAGCACATGGCAGTTATGATTCACAATGGTTATTATAGGTTTCGACGAACAAAACAACACCTTAGAGATAAAAGCGGCTATTCTCGAGCCAAATGCGAATAACCCGTTGTAACGTACGTTGGTGACATGTCATTATTTTTATTGCATGATGTACCAGAGGTACTAAGAAATACAAAGAAATCAGTGTTCGTTTCTTTTCAGTGTGCTTTTAATGAGAAAAATGTCCAATATTCACAATTTTAACATTTCAATAGCATTACATAACTAAATCTTCCGTACTGTCTGAATACCAAGGGGGGCCTATGGATTTTTTTCCATAAATGGAATCTTAGGGGCCTATTTTGACACAGTGTTGACTATGAAATCAATATCAGTGGTAGGACTGAACATCTTTTATGCTGTCAGACATGTCCAATGAGGAATCCCTGGCTTTTAAAGCACTGTAAGTCATGTCGCGACAATGGGAAGGGTCAATGTAAAAATATGTAACCACACCACTCTCTCTCTCCTGCACAAACCAGGGGCGGATCCAGAAAATCTGAATAGGGGGGGTGGGGGGCGGGCGGTTTAAGGGGTCGGATCCAGATATGCCGGATATGGGGGGGCCGGTTTTGGTTTTCATATGTTAAATGGTATAAATTATATAAATTTCGGCCCTAAAAGGGGGGTCCGGGGCCAGGTAGGCCCGCCCTTGGATCCGCCCCTGCCAACGCTTCCACCGGTGGGGCTCAAACCATGCACCGGCCGATTGGGTGGGCCTGGTATAGCAAACACAACAACAGCCGAACGCGTTACCAACTAGGCCACGGGGTGACCCGGGGAAGCCCCGTGGAGGATTCAAGAACCCATAAAGCCCTCGCGTGTACAAACATGGCCTAAAAAACCAACGTTTCTTTTCATTCCTAGATAAGAGCAGAATATCAAGACATGATAGCAGATGTAGAAGTATAGAGATGCGAATGTCAATTCGTTGTATAAATGCAGTCATATGGCTATGATTAAAACAGTGTCTCCTATCCAGCGCCGCCCCCCTCCCCCCCCCCCCCTTCCCCCGTCCCCTCTCCTCCGCCCCTCGTTCGGTACTTCCGGTTTCTTGCCTTAGAAGCCATGACATAACTAAGACTCAAATTGGCCCTGGTGTTCTTGGCTGAAGGGGAGGCAAAAATGATACAGGGATAACCGGCATGCAATCATACAAAGTAAGTGAATAGTGCAGTTATGTAGTGATAAGTGCAACAAATGCACACAAAGAAAAAACGTTGGGTGATCACGTGGCCTTAATTGCAAATGCATGGTTCGTTCGGCTGTTTAGGTGGGTGTGCGGGGAGCTCCGCGAGTGCGTGGTTCAAGCCACACCCGGGACATGGCTCCTCCGTGCCATCACCTTTTCTGTTGTCGAGACATGTTTTTTCTGTCCCCTCACCCTTCTTGCTGTCGCGACATGACCTACAGAGCTTGGAGCGTCCTATTTGAACCAACAACAATAAAACAAGTTGCCACAACAATTGACGTCAATATATATGCGAATCCCGCATGAACCGCCCACTAGAGGGTGCAACAACGTCACTGGAACCAGGCTTATATTGAACAGGACTACTGCCGCTGTGGTACCTGCTGACAGCTGTGTCTGGGAGCCAGCTGTATGAGTCAGATCCCGACGAGAAAGACTGTCCGGAGAAGATCATACCAGAACTCTTCCTGTATCCGTATAAAGTGAGTGTATTGGCATTGCTTGGTTGCCAGAGAACCTCCCTTTTGAAACTAAGATGCACCGTTAAAGTGACGATTGTCTGAGAAAATGCGCTGTTAAAGTCGACATCGAATGGAAATTTACACTGTTAAAATCGACATCGCTTGAGATGTTACACTGTTAAAGTCGACCATGGTTGCAAAAATGCACTCTTCAAGTCGCAATCGTCTGGAAAAAAATGTCAGTAAAATGTTCTGGAGACACCCAAACACAATAATAGGCGTTAGTTACCAATTGTCTTTATGACGTCCTAATCGCCGGAGTACTGGTCTGGATGCTGCCTATGACAGAAGATAAGGGTGGTTAAGCTGTTTTCACGTACTATAGGTAGGAAGAAATCTCCCCTACCGCCTTACCCTTGAAGAATTACTGCACATGCCCATATATTTAACCCGAACTTACATATTGACAACGCGCACTGTATATAGATACTGGCTATAAAATTTTACTGGGACGATGTAAATAAAAAAATTCTGTGCAACATTCAATCCAGATTATGCCAGGGACTCCGAACAGGGCCATCCGGACAGTTCCGGAAGGCTTTGTAGAGATCCGTGCCTCCCCAATCCCGGGTGCGAGGCTGGGGGCGTTCACCTGTACCTTCCTCCCTCGGTACACGTGGCTGGCCGAGTTCGAGGGAGAGGTGGTTGCCCTGGACGCCATAGACGATGTGGAGTACGCGTGGAACGTAAGTAGCGACGACGACAGTGATGGCTATCGAGATGCCTTGTGGTGCTCATAGCAATAATGGTTGTATTTTATGACAGGGGAAATGAATCCTGGATCGATTACATAACATGTGGCAACAACTGTGCTGAGGCTGACGAGTATATGCTTTGGACACATAGCGATGATGGTAAAATTTATCTCCATTAAAAAGTATTACCGTTCAAAAAAGCAGCATGCTGATCTTATAGGTAAGACACAAAAACATATCGAGTGATAGAGAGTAACAATGATAGTGTGGACATTTAGGAAACACACCGAGCAATATATATAAACATAACAACGTAAGTGTAATATTGCTACGTATCCAGTATTTACATTAGTATGCAGTATTTACATTAGTATCCAGTATTTACATTAGTATTCAGTGTTTATATTAGTGACCAGTATTTACAATAATATCCAGTATTTACATTAGTATCCAGTATTCACATTAGTATCCAGTATTTACATTAATATCCAGTATTTACAACAGCATCCAGTATTTACAACCGTATCCAGTATTTACAACCGTATCCAGTATTTACATTAGTATCCAGTATTTACAAAAGTATGCAGTATTTCACAATTATGTTACTTACGCATTATATTGCGATATAGTCAATAATGGTAATAGAAATAAGAAAAAAATCTTCTCGTATGCTGGAACGCATACCACTTCATTTACTTTGATTCGCCCAGTACGAATAGACCCAGTATCACTGTTACTTACGTATTTCCCCTAAAAAAATTATGAATTTTGTATTTCGCCCGATGCAGGTATACCGAGCAGGCGAGCTGTGTCATTACGTAGACGCTGACAACGACTCTCTGTCCAATTGGCTGCGCTACATCAACTGTCCCCGTCACAAGAGTGAGGCGAACGTAGCAGTGGCGACGTGCCACGGTCGGCTGTATTACTACACCACGAGGGACGTGGCCCCAGCCACAGAACTCCTGATCTACTATGGGGATAACTACGCCAAGAACCTTGGCATTGATACGTGGGAGTATTGGGCGGATATTTGTCCTCACTTCCAGCGGCCAGCCCCTTCCCGTATCACGTCCAGGGTCACGTCACCTGTTAGGTAACGACCATCACGCTCTAGTGGTGATATGTAGCATTGGATGGTGTATTGTAGGAATTGTGAGAGCCCAAAACCATAATCTCTGTAGTTGGTGCTCGCATGGTTTAAATGACGAGATGACTTGCGCAATCGGCTCAGATTACACCTTCGCGGGGCTCGACCGGATATGTAATGCAGTACTGTCTGTTGGTCATATTGAGTTGCTCCTGTGTGGTTCATTCACTAGATAGCGCCACTGTCCCATTGGATTTCTACGATATTTGGGATCCATCATGACACAATTTTTGATTAACTCCCATCGGTCATAATGTCGAGTATGGTGACAATCTTTATGGGAAAGACTTCTTACAGAATTTTTGTTAAAGATTCTCACATGTACAAAAGGAAATAACTAGATTTCTTCGTCGATTTATTTCATTTTTATCATTTTACTTTAATTACAAAGAGTGATGATAAAAATCACACAAACGAAATTACTCTTGCAATCATCGAGTCATCGTACAATGGCCTTCGGCGTCTTGGTTGTGACCTTGATAGAGGGCAGTAACGGTCAATGTTCTCGTCATCCCAAGTCCACACACCGCCAGGCCACGTGCGTCTCTTCTCTCGCGAGAACGTGGCTTTGACTATGTTCCGTGTTTCTGACAAATAAAATCATTTTTGCAATTTGACGGATCTAGGAGCTCGTTTATCATTTCCATAAGTGCGCGGCCAGTTTGTCCACATAAATCTATATCATAACCAGCATGCTTCAGCTTCTGGTGTTAATTAACATCGATGATGTTGATGACGCCAACACTCTGGAGACGAGAAATAAGATATGACCGACAATTTTAACAGTGTATTTGCGACTTAAGCATGCGAGTTTCAATTTCAATCAATGTTTCACATGCCGCTATCGAATTTCGAGGTGAAATAACGCCGTTGCCGAGAAAAAAGACAACTATATGACATTAAACGCGTAAAATGATGACTCGTCCCATCTGTTGCTCACCATTTTATGGATTATGTTGGTTGTCCATGTCGTGTGGCTGTAAATCATGGGATCGACTTACCTGAGCTCTGGATGTTCATGCTTTGTCCTCTACCGACTTCATCTGATATTCCTAGTTACAATCAAAGTTCATTAATTCTTTGTGATGACAAATATGGAACAAGCTCCCGATAAATGTATAGCCACTTATCATGCCTAATTTAAATCTTTATTTCCTGGCGATTTGGCGTATGTTACAGCAATCTGTTAATTGATATCAGTAACGGAAAGACATGGGTACAGTGGAGTTTGGTCGCAGCATTCCCCAAAAATATATGAACCAAATCATGCATATCAATTTATCTTTGCAACATCCTTTTACTGCTATTGCCATTTCGCTGAACTACAAAATTCGCGATTTGGTAGAAGTATCGAATTAACCTTATTAAATCACTTGTGTTTTGGCATGAACCGACTTTTCGGCAAGTACCACGAAGTTCAATTTTATTGTTAAATATCTGCATTATGCATCCGGCCTTTCCATTCATCAAGTGTCACGTCGATGTGTTGCCTCTTTACTCTCATAACTCGTATTACATAATCAATTACATAGTCTTTTCCTTTCCTTTGCGTTCTAAATTCTTGCGACCGGATTTGGTTCCGGATAAATACGATTAAATAATCTATATATTTATTTCTTTACCATCGTATGACATCACAGGAAGCATCTTCACCATAACCACTGTGATGACCATCAAAATGCAGGCTGCATTCATGGACTTGAACATTGTGGGCTGAATAGGACACTTGCCATCCCAGTCGAGTCTGGACATTCAAAGGGGATAATGACCTGAAATATGAAAAAGAATTAGACGAAGTACATGAGGTACTATATGGCTAGATATATTTACGCCTGACGTACGCCTATGTATGCCCATCTATGAGCAATGTGTATTTGGATAGAAGACGGAGGGATTCCAAAAAAGTGGAGAATGCTTCCATATCACTGAAGTGTTTCTTTTCACTAATCCGTTCAGCTGCCCTTGATACGCCACCAAGATGTACCATTGCAAAGTTATTTAAACACACGTTACATATACATATATACATATTCACTTACATGTGCCTACTAACTTAAGTAACCAGTCACGTCAACTGGGTCAACCCATGATGGAATTATCACTGTAAAACCCCTCAAGCAAAACAATAGTTTAAACACATACCACAGGGCCAAACGGTCAGGATCCAAAAGCAGGATTCAAAGGAAAAGATGTGTTTTAATACAGATAGGGGTCTAAAAGGGTGGTGGGGGGTGTCCCAGTATCCTGCGTTGATTTTTCAAAATTCGAATGTCGAATGTCGATTTTTTCACATTCCATGTCACTTTTTGGTTAAGTTTAGTGTCGGGTTTTCTGTAATGCCACTATCTGAGTCGATTTCGCTTTTACAGATCTTCAGTGTCGGAATCTGGGGGTCAATGTCGAATATCGATTTTTCAAATACGCATGTGTCACGTGTCACCGTTTATCCCTTCCAGTCCCCTACAGATGGCGTTAGTAATTTTACACGATCAATCTCGCGTTCAACTTGTGTCAACACGACCGCTTTGAAGCGACAAACGACGTCGATTGCCGACAGCTGTTTGGCTGTAGCTAGCTGGCCCGCGTCTCAGTTTTCATCTGCTAGCCCTTTGTAAATAGATTCTGAAAACATAATAAAATATCAGATTTAAACAGGCAAAAAATTGCGGCGATGCTCAAATTTTGTGCTCTTATAAGAACGTAAAATACCACAGGCACAGCACACAGCACACAACAGGTCCGCGCACAGCACGATGACGCAGGCTGCGTCTCCGGTCACCCTCTGACCTTCTTGGTCGCGGTTTCTTCCATTTAAACCCCCGGGCGCAAAGGAAGTGCCAAGTAAAACCAGATCATACGCAACCGCAACATCTGCTACAAACTTATCAAATCATGTTTTTCACATGAAATATATGTCGTTGACAGTGAAAACGTTCACCTGATATTTTTACTGAAAAAGACAACATTCTCTCCACCACAGATTCTGACTGTACTATAGTATGAGGCTACTGACTATACAGAGTGGCCAGGACTCAAGGACGGTGTAGGAATTTGCGACCCGGGGGGGGGGAGTGCACGGAAAACCTGACTTTTACAGTGTATGTTCAAGTTCCTAAGGGGGAAGGGTGCAACCCCCCTAACCTGCCTCTGGTGGTGGTGGTGGGAGAGGTTTATCAGTTATCTATCTGGTCTGGTTTGGTGTGTTAATTATTTAACATGGTTCCAAACATCTAGGGTTTTACAAGATGCAGGGTGGAAAGGGGGGGGGGCACAGGCGGATCTAAAGGGGGCATGGGGTTGCAACCCTCCTTTTAGGGTATACATTATAACACAATTCATTTTTGTGTTTTTATTGCCGCTTGTTTCTATGGTTATTAACGAATGACAATCATTTTTTAGACATTATACGTAATAAGAGTGTGCGTACATTGCTGTTATATACTGTAGTGGAACCGTAGTGGGGCGTTAGCGTGTCTGTTAATATTGGTAACCCGTGGGGATAGAAGTCCAGCGAGGCAGGTCGCCCAGCGCGCGGATCGGAGTGGGGTGGAAGTGACCACTGGATGGGGCTAGGGTGGTCCCCGGGCGCAGGAAGGGGGTGGAGCGGGCCCCAACCACTTGAGAGGGAGATCCGCCACAACACCTGCTGGGTGGGGGCGGCATATCTTTAGCGGGAACACACACCGAGCAGGACACCAGGCCAGGGGAGAGGCCAGGGCGTCCCAGGGGGTGGGGCGGGCCCTGCTTAGGTTAAATGTGGCGGGATGTGACCAGGGTACTCCCGAGGGACGGGGAGGAATTCTGATGGTGCCAGGGTGTAGGGGGGACCTATAAAAGAAGCGGGGCAAGAGGAGACGATTAGGAACTAGTGGGATTCACGACAAAGATTAGGCAGATAGGGAATATCAGAGACAAACAGTTGTAAAAAGAAAATATACTCGGAACGGAACACGTTGCTACATCTCTTTGCTAAAGTGGTGTCGTGAGCGAAAAGTGACCGACGTCGAAACCTCACAACACATTCACAGCATGCATGACCGGGTTGGACCCGAAATTGTCAGTATACATCAATACTGTTCATCGCCGAGTGCAGACGCCGCCAGCTAGAGGTGCATGGAGGAAGTGGCGATAGAGGGCGGTCCTATCGGGCGACACCTCCGACAGCGGTACTTGGCAGACGAGGGCTTCGGCATTCTAAAATAAGATTGTTTTATTTTGTCGCGTACTTGCTTAAGAGTGCCATGTGCTAGACGAATGGACCAGGCCGTATTAACAGCGTAATTGACAAGGCGGGCATTAACCAAAATATGTGTACACAAAGACACATTTTTACTGGGTACTTGTTACTATTGCATGCTGCATAACAGTAATCTGCAACATAGTGAAACCCTGTTGTTCCTTTGTGGGAACGAATTTCCTCAGCAGCAGCAGCAGCAGATGTCAAGATCAGGCCCCACGCGGGCACAACTCCTACGCCGGCCGCTATTTGCGCGGACCGGGCAGCAATGAATATTGATGAAGCGTGACGCGCTAGTGACGTTACATTTATGAATATTAATGTCGAGATTTTCTGGCGAATTTAAGGCATGTGGAAAGGCTTGCGATTTGCAGATAATCAGTCCCAAAATGCTTTACTTTGGTCGTTGCATGCGGAAATTAAACCAAAGAAGCAGAGACAAGTCAACGCCTTAAATTTAGATTCAACTCGTAATAATAGTAACAGCGCGAGTTTTGCATGGCGTTAGGCATTTTATTGGCTCTTCATCATTTTCATTATCCGCCCTCGGCCTTGCGGCCTCGGGCCGATAATGAAAATTGGCGGGCTGCTACAGCTTGATGTCGGGCCAATAAAATTGCCTAACGCCCCGCTAACTCGCGCTATTGTTATATTATAACAAATGTCTGCGTTCGATATACATGTATGTTATTATTAATTTCGAGCATGTTTGTGAGCCTCAGCAGACTGACAAAGTTTCATTCCTGAGCTCTCCCTCAGTCATGCACAGAAATCTTTACAAGGCGCGGATTCGGTCGATAAGTGGTCAGATACTTTCGACCACAAGAAATGCATTTTCCAGATTCATGTAGTTCTGTGTGCGACTTTCCCAGTTACATTGGTCCATCGCGAGGGTCGAGGAAATTTTATTTCCAGATCACGAGAAAATGCTGCCACTGTTCTCAAATCACGTAAGATGAAAAAGACCGAACGTGACTACCATGTTTCCTGCCGACTATTGTTCTATTGAATATCGTTAAGGCGGACGTCGCTCATGATTTGTCTCCCGCTTCAGGTTATCATACTATGATGAAGGAAATGTGATTTATATTATTTTATATTATTTTCTATCTATATTTTCTACAGATTTTTCTATGTATATTTTTTCTATATTTTTTCTGTATGTATCTTCTATATATATTTTTCTATATATATTTTCTAGATATTTTTTCTATATATATTTCCTATAATTTTTTTCAATATGTAGCAAGCGACTGGACACTATATCAAGTTCCTATATTCATCAGAGGGCATAGCCCATAACTGCGGCTCCACACCTCAACCACAGACCCTAAGCAACATAAATTTTGGTAACTTTATGTGAATACGTTAAATCATTTTTATAAAGTTGATGTGCAGGATGGAAATAACAAGAAAGGCTATTCTTGCGTCATTTTTGCTCTGAAATTTATGCGAAACGTGCATATCCACTGGTGAGGGAGATAATACTGTATCGTAAAACAGGAGAAAAAAACCACTGTTTGAAAGCCGTATTTATTTAGTCACCATGCGGCGACATTATTGTCTAAGGACATGCATGACGTCTTCGTCATTGGCGACTAATAAAAGTTGATAGCCGAGGGTGCGTCGCGTTTCTTCCTATCGCCACCTGGTAGGACATAAAAAAAACACTTGGTTACCATTTGGTAATTTTTTTGCTTAAAAAAAACGAAAACGTTACATTGTGTGAAGGATTCCTTGCGATGAACTCTGACATTACATCTAATAGGTTTATCGCACTGTTAAAATAATGATAACTGGCAGTGATTATGTTGATTATTGGCATTTTTAAGCGAAAGAAGGGAGGCAGCGCTCTCTGAAAATCGGTTACCAAATATGGGACCAGACTGCATTCACACGCACCAACCCTATGCAACGCCATCCATGTTTGTATTACCCATTTTTCAATATTGACAAAATAAATTTGCATAATTGAAAATTAATTTGCATTATTGAACCATGAATTTGCATTACTGAAAAATGAATTTGCATTATTGAGAAATGAATTTGTAATATTAATTATTTTTTTCAATACTAAAAATAGGTAATAAAAATATGGCTGGCGTTCCATACCAGCCCGTTCCCGGACAAACGGCAATATAGCGACCGGCTTGCTCGTGGATGGTACGTACAACGAAGTGTTGTATAACAGATATTTAAGGAAATATCACATTTAGTGCACAGTCTCTAGATAAGTCAGAATTTGCGTTTGTGAAGCTAGATCCCAGCTCAAAACACACCCTGGAGCGGAAACCCAACGGTCTAGCTGTGTCTCCCGAGGTTAGCAGTGCCTAGTATTACCTCCGTGGTGAAAGTTCGCCGATCTGACGTCATCATCAAGCAGAGGACGGCGAAAACGAACAAATGGACGACCTGTGAAAAAAAAAAGTGAAAAATAATGAGCACAATTAACATAAACAATAATGAATACAATTACGTAACAAAAGCATGAATACACTATCAGAAACAATGAATATAATTAGCATAACTAATTATGAATATAATTAGCATAGCATAGATAATTATGAATACAATTGACATAAATAATCTGATGAACCATCGTGCGCACTGTGTATCGGGTAACATGAACCCCCGCGCATCTCAACATCAGCTATACAAGCTAGACCTTACCATTCAACCTCCCTCCTCCCCCGCCCCAACCCACCTACCCCCTCGTTTATTTCGAATTCAAATAGTTGTGGATATATATAGCAGCCATACCTAAAACTTCAAAGTTCAAAGCGGGTATACAGTTAGGTATAATCTGAAACTCTTTTCCAAATACTAATTTACTAAATTGTCGCTTAGTGCGGTTGCATTCTACATAATATATAATTTGGCAGGTATTTCTTACATTTCCTAAAACGTAACGTCAATTTAGGCGCCCCCCCCCCCCCACCACCCCTACACCTCTAAAGTTAGATGCACCATCCATCTTAAGAGGTTAGGTAGCACCACTTTGCCAAAATTGGAATTTCTAGTTTTGAGGAGCATTTGTCTACGACGGTAAATTCGCATTACCTGCCGGACGCCACTTTTTAGTATACCGGCTTGAACTGTGATGTCCATCCGACAATTTGCCGAGTAAGTATACCTAAAATAAAACATCCAATATTTTGCCTTTATTGAATCTGTTATGCAATAACACATTTCATTCATTAGAGTTAGGGACCCCACAGGGTGTGCGTGTGTGGGGGGGGGGGGGGGGGGGCAAGGGGTATCCGTTCCTCGATAAAGGCCTTCCATTTCGCCGTGAACCAACCGACCCTTGTGATTAAGGATTTTTATTCAGTGAGAACTAGAAATTTTAATATTAATTTAGTTTTTGATCCTCCGTGAACTGGGAAGAGAGAAATTTATTCTCACGATTGGGCCCCCCCCCCCGCTCCCCCACCTTGCCCCCCCTCCCCCCCCCCCCCCCATGCGGAATCCCCGGCCCACTCGTTAAATGTGTTGCATTCGGAACCGGAAATAAGCTGCAAACGTGCAATCGTGAGATAAAGAAAAATGCAACGCTTATGTGTTTCTATGACAACAAACTCTCACTGACCTTCATCCGGAACAGCGTGTACGTAGGTTGTCATGGTGACAGTTGCCACGCATAGGAAGATGCACAAAGCGAAGTACTTCATCCTCACCTGGCGACACGGTTAAATATGTTCTGTATTTAGTAACTGTGTAAATATTGCAAGCAACTCTCACCTGAGACGGATGTTCAATATCAGAAGCATATAATTTTATTTTACGATATGAAAAGCTTACAACTGTATTCTCAATCAGAAAGTATCCCATGCATCAGGCCGCCCACAACGACTTTCAAAGATCGGAAATATATCAAACTATGTTGCCCGAAATATATAACATATTTATATATTTATTATGCATGTACTTTAACAGGTGTGTAGTACAAAACTGTGCCTGTAATAAGCATAAATTGCAGATATATCATAACCACTCCAATCTGAAAAATAAAGGAAAATAACCTGCAGAATCTTCCATCGTGATCATTTGCCACCGAAGGCACTTTTTCTCTCGCAAGCGATATGCTTGCGCCTATTGTAATTATCATTAAAACATGAGAGCAAGGTTTAACACTTGAAAGATATATTGGTCCCCCGTAAAACGCGATGAAAACATATACCCATCTCTAAAAGGTATTAATGTTGCCCAGTTCCCGCGGAAACAGTATAGGGCGTAATGGTGAATGACATGGATATACATTACGTCATTAAAAATATCGCAATACGCCATTTATTGAACACGTCTAACGTTCCTAATGCAAGAAAGGTAAGTATCAAACTACATGGTATATAGTTAATGCAGCATATAACTGGTCATGTCAGTCTCGACTTGGTTTTTTCATACACGCAAACGCAAAAATGTCGCAAACAAATCAAAATACTTATGTATACATTACGCAAAAATGTCGCAAACAAATCAAAATACTTATGTATACATTATATGCCCCGCTGATTAACAAAATTGTCATAATACATCACGTAGATAGACGCAGACGAGCGGAAGCCAATCCAAATCCAACAGTCGGCGACTCACCAATGGTCAGGTGTCCGATGCGCAAACAGATCTTCTAGCTCTCGCAGATGCCACGGAATGGGAATGCAACCAGAACTGCATCGGGACTGCAACTCTGACCAGGTGTAGATGAATAAACTCCGCCAGATCAATGCCTACATCCGGCTGTCGTCATTCAAAAATTTGAAATAGCATTTCTTCAAACACTCAATTTGTGAGAATACTACGCGGGTTGGCCTTTAGCAAAACGAGTCATTCCTTTAAAAAGCAGTTAAGCTGATTATTGCACATGGATATTTATTTAGCACCGGGTTACTTTTTAAGTGGATAAATCGGTAGAATAAAAATAATAATTGGGGCCAGCCAAATCCGGTCATAGTTAACAATGAGGACTATTGAACTTTTATATTTTATCATGCTCAACCACTGCTGGGAGTGTTGCCTCCCCAGTTCGTTCTTTTACAGGGTTATTTTGAGTCCATGATCAATGCCAACATCTGGCGTGGAGAAAGATAATAGACGCCGAGATCAATAAGTCGCCATGGGGCAGAGAAGTGTTCCAGCTTATAGATCCTGTACAGTTGACACAGCTTTGATCAAAAGCCAAAGCGCCAGAACATTTCCCTACACGAATGTAGACTTTGATGATCCTACGGCAACATGCAGTGCACTGTGATTTTATGTTAATTCTATATTGTATTTTCCAAGTGAGGAAAGGTAAAATATTTCACGTGACAGTTGTTCAATATATTAATAATAATAATACAAGATGATCATTCACATGTGTATTCGTTGTTGAAAACCTCGCCAAATAATTAAGGTTTATAACAAAATATAATAATAATAAATTTATTCTAGACACGAATCATATGTACCATATATTTTACTTAAATGCATATATATGTCAGTGATTAATTAATTATTTGATTAATATATTAATGCCACATAATTTACTTTGCTAATTAAATAATCATCTGTTCGTAGCACATTGACAGTAAGGTCCATGGCTAAATAGGGGGAGTTGGGGTGGAGGAAAGCCTATAAGACTGCATGATATCCCTCTCTAATGTGAATCACACCCTAGATTTAAATGTAAGGTATCCGACCCACCAATTATTGACGTCAGGGTCCTCCCCAGGTCACTTCCAAGATCCCTGCGCTCTCTGCCAGGACCACCCATTCCGACTCCCTCGCCCCCCCCCCCCCCCCGCTACTGACCCTCTGCAGCTGTGTGGGCCGCCAAGGATTCATTACAAGTAAGTAACTATTTCTGTTACATGACAGAGGGGACGTCGATATGATATATGATATACGCGAGATTAGGAGGGCATGAAACAGATCTGGGGACATATTTGTTCTTTGATGATCGTGTTGTGTTTGGACAAAAATCGGCGTCGAACTGTGCAATATGTTATAGGTGTGAAAGTCATGATCCTGGCCCGTTTTGGGCAGTCGAACGTTTTGGGTTCCCACAGACGTCCTGCGATCACCTGGCAAAATAGAGGATCCCATTACGGCTAGAGATCGAATCCCGAATCTGTATGTCTCAAAATTATATTGCTTAAAGCAGTAAAATGTCTGCGCAATGAAGGAACCTAGTGTTTGTTTGCTAACCACGAGTTCACACCATCTGTCGGGTCAGTATAACATCGTTGACGCCACCACCCCCTTCACCCCCGGGCTCCCAGGAGAGAAGTTTAACAAAATATTGTCACGCCTGTATATATAAGTCAGGGAGGCTTCCTATCTTGGCACTATATTGTTGCAGGAAAATTAGGCAACTAACGTCGAAAAGGTAAGACGTCCCAATGTTTTTGATAGTCTTAGCAGTTAAAAATCAATTTATGCGCCATTTAAAATTATTTCAGTAAAGCAAACTGAGTTAAATTTAACTTCAAATGTCAGTTTCGTACATACTTTAAAATATCGAAAAAATATATATGAATAATCGTGTCTCATATCATGATAAAGTAGTCATTCCAATTATTTTACTCCGTTAAAAATGGTCACTCGCTGTCTGTCTGGTGTCCTGTTCATTCTGACCATAATGCCGTTGCAGGAACCGATCATCATGTTGGCATTCCTATGTGTGGGTTTGATTACAGCCCTGCCCCATATCGGGCAACGTGAATTAAACGATCTCTCAACAAGGAGCGAACAGGGAGCGTTCCGCTAACAGTATATATAATAATAACCCATAGCTATCATAATTGTACTCCATAAGCGAACTTTGCAATATGTAAAATTTGATAAGACATGAAATGCTTCTGGTTTAGCCTGGCCCCGGCTGCCTCTGCCGTTATGGATACATTTATACCACTTGATTCATGTGAATCTACATTACTTGCGCGTTACATATTTTTATATAATGTTATAAACCAAGTAAGATTATCCAGTCTAATTATCACGGCTCGCGTCCGAGGAGCCTATCGTCATGTAGGCTGGATTCAACACGTGACTGTGTCGAGTAAAAAGAGCTTTTGGACACGCAATGACGAGTGAAACCAAATCACAAAAGTGAAGGCGTAAATATATTATGGAAATTGTAGAACATCAAAATAGCGTAAAATATGAATAAAAAAAAGATGACGATTGCCCATCGATACCTTTGGTGGCTATCCCCTGGTATTTCAGCAAACCGTCGAGTTCAATATTAAGTACAAGGCGGGACTACTGTCAAACGAGTCAAACTTCCGGTTTTGAATTGTTCGGGTCATTGACCAATCCACCAAGTTGACATCCTAATACAGTACAGCTGTCTATCGCGATCGATCACCCAATATGCACCCCAGGTCTGGATGATCTAATCTGTGGCATATTTCATCCAAATCGTTCTTTGTGCATGGAGGTTCCTTAAAGCAGCCTACTTACATGCGCCATCTTAGATTGTTTTACAGTTTACGTATGTTTTATATCTCGTTGAGTCTGTAAAACAACAATTTCAACATAAAACTGCGCGAACTATTTTATCGCGCGTGGACGTCCTAGCGAGTCGCGCTCGACATCACACAGAATACCGAACACTGAACAGGCGCGCAGGGATATATAGCCGGCCAGCAACTTCAGCTCTGGGTCAACAAATTAGCTTGTCTCCGGATAGCACACAGGCTTTCAGGATTTAAATTCAAGACAGAATATACCTATTTGACATGAAGACAAGGTTGGTAACACAAAACATTACAGAACATATGAATTTAATTGGCCTAATTTAGCTTTCGTACGCATGATGTGCTTGATATTAGACTCTTCCGTGGGCTTACTTCTTTTAACCAATGAAAATTCAGTAATATGACCTTCACCTTACGACGTAATAAAAAGGCGGCTGTCAACACACTTTCGTCTGCTATACTTTATGCTAGAGACTATCGTGTTGTGCTGTTATTAAAGAAGATACACTTTCAAGTAAGTTAAAATCACAGGGGTCTCGTGTAATGGAGCAAATAAATACATAAATCGTGGCTGCAAATGGTGCACGGACGAAAATATTTACGAAAGCGAGGCGGCTGATATTAAACGCGCCGACTATAAACCACGTGCGATTCGAGAACTCCAGGGTGGTTGCCTAGGGATGGGGGGTAAGTGAACCACGTCCTATGGGTCTTTTAGCATATATATATATATATATATATATATATACGTGTATATACATATATGAAACAAATATTTTTTTTGTATATAATAATGCGTTTCAGGGACAGACATTAACTTTAGATGCCACCTGTCCTTTCGGGCATGTGGTGTTGAGATTCACCTGCCCCCCCCCCCCCTCCCCCCCCCCGCCCTAAAAATTTACCTGTCCTATCAAATTGAGAAATAACAACGTTGATACAACTAATAAACAATTTTGTTACTCTGTTATTTGCAAGGATTTCGACGATTCAGCAACGTCATGTTCCAAACTGTGACCGCCTATGACTGAGCGCACAGTTTGCCGATGTTATATTGTCCAGCCAAAAAACGAAAGCTACCATGCAGTTATTGCTCACATTGATCAATTTATCAACGCCTGTAGGTTTTTTGCTGAGCATAACTGCTAAATAGCGAGAGATCGCAATCTAAATCTTCACCTGCCCCGTCGGGCATACAACCAGTAGTCTGACCTGCCCGATCCTGTAATTCAACTGTCGCCACCTGGAATCGAACCCCGGACCGCAGGCTATATGTATATGATATGTGTATTGTGAAAGGCATTATGCATATCAGAATAGTATTTATTATGCAAACATACTAAAATAGCTCGAAATGGAACACCAACGCCAGCGACAAGGTTGGGTCCCAGTTAGTGTGGTCAACTAAATTAGCGGGAACGCCACAATGGCGAAGCCAAAAAAAATCATGATAGGGGGAGGGGGGGGGGGGGGCAACGGGTATTTCCGTTCCTCGGGAATGGGCTTTTCATTTCGCCGTGAAGAGGAAATGACGAAACTATTTCTGCGTGAACTGGATATGGAATATAAGCTGACCGCTGTGATCAAGGATTTTCATTAATCGTAAACTGGCAATTTGATATTCAATGACCGTGAATCTTGAAATCGTCAATTTAGTATCATGTATCCGCCATACCTTGGCATACGGGGAGTTCTCTTTTTGGTTTCATCGTGATGTGGGAATACAGAAATGTCGCCCCCCGCCCCCCTTGCCATGGTAGTTTCACGCGCCAGTCGATGTCAGCCCGATAGTCCAGTGGGTTAAAGAGCGGGCATTCAGCGCTCTGGCCATGTGAGAGCCTCATGGCACCTGGATCGCTGGTTCGCGCCCCGCTGTATCCATGTCTGTGGAGTGGCAGGATAAAGATCTCATGTCTTTCTTCGCAAAACGTAGGGGGTTACCACGGGGACATGGCTCCACTCTCCCTTCCTTTTCTCATTGACGCGATATGACCAAAGGTGGTTAAAACGTCCTGATTATACAACCAATAAACCAAGCAACCATGCGCGAGTCAATTTCCATTTCCACAGACACCGTCCTACCCGCTAGACACGAGCACACTTCCGATGGAAATTGACGATGGAGTCACGCAGCTAACCATCCGGAGCGTGCCACCACGATGACCATCAGCAGCGTAGAGGGGCTTCCAATTCGGCGTTCAGGCCCCACAATACGCCAAATATATATAATGTAACATTTCGACTTGCAACAATCTGTAATATTATAACGGTTGACGGTTTTCATGATATGAGCAGTTCATTAGGTGCAACATTCACACGGAACCCGGATTTTGCGTTCGGTTTGTCTCGATCCGCACATGAGTGGAAAGTATTCCAAGAGTTCCCATGCTCGAACTACTTTTTCCTGGGTCTTTAGCGGAGCGATTTGAAGGCAGTCCACCATTGGTCATACAAAATGTATGTACATATGGCGAGTGGAATGCCCCTGGTAGCCAACGGTTCCTACGATCAGAATTGTCCTCCCGGCGAAGTGTCAGATGCAGAATTGCCGCGGATCGTATTTGGATAATGTACATGCAGAATCGCGTGAAATGCGTTTTACATTTGAAAGCGTGCATGCGGGACCAGCTACCGGAAGAAGAAACCCAAGCATTAGCAAATTGATGCGATCCAATGTCATGAAGGCCTGTTAGACCCAGTGCTCCCTGGTAACCAGTAGAGAGGGTGGAAGTGTGTGTGTGTGTGGGGATAGGGGGGGGGGGATGGGCCAGGTGGATGTCACCGCGTGGTTTAGTAGGGATTCTTTGGCTATTATCATCGACTGTGCTCGGCTTGGCCAGCCCAAAGCCGAGCACAGAGTTTTGTGGCGATATGACATATAAATCTCAGTCACATTGCCTAAACAGTATATTTTACCATCTAAGCGAATTCAATGTGAGCGTGGAATAATCACTTCAATTGAAGTGAAACACAAGAAGGAAGCCATTTTCTAATTGCGGAGATCACTTTATTTCGCGTAATCATGTCACGAAAGGTTACTATTGTATCCCTTCAGTCGGTTACAAACAGTACTTAATCCCGTCTAGTGTATATATATATATATATATATATACATGAGGTATTCTAATATGAAAGGTTTCAATTAATTCACATCTTATCATCTTAATCTATGCATGATTGGTTCTGTCGGACAATAACAAAAATTAATTAAATTTTATTCTTGTGACCTTCAATCAGAATTAGACCTACTGAACAAGGAAGAAAATATAATAACAAATAAATTTAGCATTGATCACATAACGTGTACCAATTCATGACGATTTGTCACCATTGTTACTTTCTGACTGGATCAGGTAAAGCTACGGCAGATCCCAGCGCCAAGGGGCCTCCAGCGCCATGCCATCCCGATGCCCCGGCACAAAAGCTTTCCTGTCATTCGAGTCCGAATTTGTATTCTGGAGGAGATATGTCAGCCAATCAGATCCCAAGCCGCTGCCGCTGGAGTAACTACCATCGAGATTGTCGGAGTGAGCGAAGTCAAGACTTGTTTTCCCGAGGGCGTCACTGTCGTTTTCGCGCATGCGCGACAGAGCGCGGAACAGTTGGTCACTTATGGTGTTACTCCGGGGGATCGGGTAGTAAGTCTGCATGTGGGATCTCTTCTGGGGAAGTTCCAAGTCCGGATCGGGCAGCTGAATCTCCGGAGCGACCCACCGCATCATCTCCCCAGTGAAGCTGTCCCCATGGCGTTTCGAGAGCACATGAAGGTCAAAGCTCCGCGGTTCCCCATCCAGATACCTTTCGCCAATGACCTGGATATCCGACGGGTCCCACGGGGATCTCTTGGAACGCTTTCCCGCGCTTCTCCGGCTCTTCGTCGGGAGCTGGAGCTCGGATGCCACCCATGTATCCATGTCTAGATCTTTATATCTCTTGACCTCCTGTGGATACCCGCGCGCCGGATTGAGACTCTGGGGATCTTTCTGGTGTCCCCTCGACAAGGTCAAGGTCGATGTCGCAGCTGCTTCGCTTCTCTTGCTTTGCGTTGGAATTTTGAGTTCCGACGACGTCCATCCGTCTCCAATCTGATCCATACTACGCTTCAACACCGACCGGAACCAGGGATCCTGATGCTCTCCAGACGGTCGCCGACCTTCCGGAGCAGCCCATAATTGGCTGAAGGCAGCAGGCCAGACGCGCTCTCGCTTCGACGGGATACTGATTTCCGACGCTGCCCAGCTGTCGAAAATGTCCGGAAGAACACTTCCAGCAGCTCGCTTGGAGGCCAGATATCCGGATGCCCCGGGACTGGAGTAGGATTTGCTTCCGGACCTTTTAACCGCAGCCGGTTGCTTGGGGAGCTGCAGCTCTGTCGACACCCATCGTTTTCTCCTGAAAGCTCCTTTAAATAGCCTGTCACTGTAGGGGTTGTCCCCATATCTGTCTGACGTCATTCTAGGGCCGAGTCCCCCCGCCACTTGGGAGCGCTCTTCATGTTTCATCTTCGATGGCACGGCGACGGGGTCCGCCTGATGGCTGCTCCGCAATTGGTGGGATAATGATGGGGATGATGGGATGCCGTCCTCGCCAGATGGCGCCACGACAGGTGCAGCAGCAACAGCGCCATCTAGCGAAAAGCCGAGAGTAGGGGAAGCGAGGAGGGCGATGACGACGAGAATTGCCGGTGAATGTTGCTGGAATATCGTCATCTTTTGGGACTTCATCGTGTCCGCCTGCAAGATTGAAACGTGAAGTCAAATATTCAACTTGTCTACTTATCTGACACATCTGAATCATTATATTGTCTTTAAATCATTATAGGTCTAGTGTTACTCATACGTCGAAAGTCTTTCTCCGGAAAATCTAACTCTTGAAACGATATAATGCACTTAGCTTATTATTGTATTTGAAGAAACTTATTGTACCCAAAGAATAATAGGGCAAAGTTGCAAAGCCACTTGTTTGAGCCAAATTGGTGTATCGCACGTGCGTTGTTTTTGTCTTATTATAAACTGACAGGTATCGTACACAGTTAGATAATGTGTCCAAAAAGACGTTTGTCAAGTTTTTTTCAAGATTTGAAAATGATAATGTAGATTGAAAAATTGCTGTATAAGAAGATATAATGCGGGCACGATTGCACTTTAATTGATAAAAAGATAACTTAAGCTAAAGCAAATAGACATAGATTGAGATCTGATAATTTGCTAAATGTACATATTTAGCAAAATCGATTAAGCAATATTACATAATTGGGAAATGATACAATGTTCCAACTCTCTCATTATTGAATATATTGTCTGATTGTGTTTTGAATGTATGAAAAGTTTGCGCATAATGTCGGCCTTTGTTATAACCAGGGAAAGGTAGTGACAGTTGCCATTTATGCTTGCAATCTCCAGTTGAATCATTTTTAAAAGTTACGTGTTGTGGTTTCCATATGAATAGCTTGGCGGTAATTTGTGATCTTCATTTTAGTGTAGGGGTGTGATAGCTAACGCTGTATATTTGTGATCAATACAATGATCAAAGTCGAATGCATTTTCAGATGATCTTTATCAGAAAAAAACAGCGTCTCTATTTAATTTCATATTAAATTATAAAAAATATTAAATACATAACTTATATTAACTTCTGTATTTACATATTAGGTAAATAATATAAGATTTCAAGTTTATTAATATTACTAGCTTTTAGATTTGCATATGAGCGGTTTTGCTCTGACGTCATATGGGCTGCAGTGCTAGATATAAACACCTATTTGCATATAAAAAATCGATACCTTCTCTTGATGAAATGTTATCCGTCAAAAATAAGTAGCTTGTGATGTCATATGATATCTGCCAACAATTCACAACATTTGTCGTCAACACATGGACAACCTGTTTACCTAATGCGCATATTCATACCAGAATTCATTCAACGCATGTCCTTCGCAAAGAGGGGATACCCCAGGGAATTGCCCCCGCCCTTCCCTTCCTTCTCAAATTGGCGCGGTATGAGCAAAATTCAGGTTAAAGCGTCCTGAATATACAACCAACAACCAATGAAGGAGGGGGATGGTGGACTCCCCTGCCCCCCTTACCCGGGACGACATTTACACCCCCCCCCCCCGCCCCCGCTGGTCGCAAGTCCCCCCCCCCCCCTCTCATGCTTCAAATTCCTAGATCCGCCCCTGCTCACCCCTTCATAATCAGGCCCATTCTCTCGCAGTCTATCCGATAACATCCAACAACTGGAGCATGGCTGCTAATCAAAAAGAGTAGGAAGTCGATAGGCTTGAAATCTAAATAAGACATAGTTTAATTAAAAGTGTCTATGCTGACGTGTAGTTCAGTTCACACTTTGGAGTCGTTGTGTCGGAAGTGGGTGGGACGAGCCTGTAACGCAATATTCTCTGCGCAAATGGACAACCATACCACATCCTGTGATGAAGATCCACTCTCCTATTACATAGAGGAGGCGAGACGAGAAGCGAACTTCGTGCCTCCATTGTTCCCGGCGAAGGTCAGGGTGTGGATTTCAATTCAACCGATCATTTCTACCAATCTCAGATTCCGAAAATGAATGCAGATGTATGATGTTATGGGAGTACTGGTCGGGCAGATAATGGCTTTTAGATGGATAGAATATAGCTTACATAAGCATTCCAAGACCTTTAAAATGTTATTTTAGTTGACTTAAGTTTTTTCCTCCCAGGTCGAGGCGCCATTTGATTTGATATATTAAATTGTATTATGATAGAATAAAGAAGTATTGGCCTAGATTTAATTGCAATGAGTATTTTGTAACCCTACATCTTACTTTTGTTGCTACGGTTCACTGGTGTTACTGGCTGACTATTCAATTTAACGTTAACACGTTATTTTAATTTAATTTAATTTAATTTAACGTTAAACAAGGTTTAGTGTAATGTAAACTTCTTTGTTGGTCATCAGTATTAAAAGAACAACAAAATCCACACTGTTAGATGTGAGAACATTATATTGTTTTATATATTTAATTTCCTTAACGTCTCTCCTGTAACTCTTATGAAGCTTTTCAAATGCATTGTTATCGACTAATAGACGTAGTTTATATCTATTATCTATATCGCACAAATCTGTCGCAGAACCTACTCATAAATTCTTTGTCGCGCATGAAAATGTAAAAGTTGAATTATTATTATTATTATTATTGTTATTATTATTGGGTTTATATAGCGCCAAATCCGCTTATATACCCGCTTATCCATAAACATGTTATATGTAGCTCACTGAAATAAGAAATACAAGCACACCACTAATAACCTTCATCAATAAATTTAGTGAACAAGTAAGTTTTCAAGCCCTGTTTAAACTGACTCAATGTATCAAGCGAACGAAGGTCGCTTGGTAGGGCATTCCACAACATTGACAGCAGAGGCACGTCTGCCATATGTCTTACAATTGGCCTTGGGAACCTTCAATTTAATTTCTTCGTTGGATCTCAAGTTATAGCGGGCACATTTTATTAATGCTAATCCACGACCATGCCAGATATTAAATGTCAGCGATAATAAGATATTTATATGTTAGGGCATTACATCAAACGAGTATGAAACAGATATATATGTATTCGAGGAACGTTTTACGTTGTCTTTTCTTCGACAGTTGTATTTTGTTCGACTTCTCTTAAATTCACGATGAAAGACTACAAAGGTAACGAAGCTATTCTTACGATTTGCAATTCATTTCTGCGCATTATTACTAAAACGAATGTTTGCTGTATATCGCGCTTGGGAAAAACAAGAAATATTAAGTTACTTCTTTACCATTCTGAAATCAGACTTGCAGCCTTAAAATAGCCCCCCTTTATTCGGTACACACTGGAATGGTTATTTGCGGCAATACAGACATAGACCCTGCATCTAATTTCTAGGTATAGCCTAATACCTAATTTTACAGGATTAGCCTCAGTTATATTATTAAGAACAAATAACTATTGCCGATATAGCTTTTAGAATAAGTAAAGAAAGTTATTCGCTTACTTTTTTCGTGGTAGCGTTTAGAATAAGCAAAGAAAGTTATTCGCTTACTTTGTTTGTGGATTAGCAGCAATCCACCAAGCGCAGTCGTGGCGAAGGTATGACGGGGTGACTCGGCTCAAACCGGAAGCTGTCGATGGAGTTGCTGGACACTGAGGAATGGGCCAATTGGTCACAGCTCTCGCTTAAATAGCAGCTCGTAAAGTCGTGACTGGCCGCTGGCGGCCTACGCAGGGCTGATCACGCGAGTTATTCTCAGCCCACCGTTATGTGCCGAGTACTGTTTCAAAGAGTTTGGGCATCCCACAGATACGTTCTGCGATAGACACTTCTCGTATATCAAAGTGAAAAAGTGACGTTCACGCTCAACTACAAGTTGATCTAATCATAAAAAAATTCACACTGGTCATCCTACCGTGGTCATATAGATAAGGAAAAAAAAGGCAGCGGTAACATATATAGTCTGTCTAAACTGTATCAAACTACACGAGTGAATAGGTTTTAACCAATAGTGCATTTCGAAGGGTTGTGTGCACTTTTGCGGACTGAGCAGATCGCATTTGAGGTGAAAGTTACACCGACTATCGTTATTTTTGTGCGATATGCCTAGCATAAATTTGGCGACATTGATACTGATAACTGCCGGTTAGCAAAGCATACAGTTATGTATGTCGCCTTTAGTAGTTTATATGATAAGCGTAATTGTATCTTCGTATCCTGATCGAATTGCTCGATTTTTCTTTGCTAATTGGCATCTTTTAATATGATGTTTTGTGCAACTAACCCTTATAAAATCATGCATCATGTCACGCTTGTTGTCATACGAGATCGATATGCTATGCACCACCCAAAGGCATTATTGCATATATATATATATATATACATATATGTATGCCGAGGTGGTGAGGGGTGAGGAGGAGGGGGGGGTGTGTATATACAGGATGCTTTAACTGCTTTTGATGATATCGCGTCAATGGGAGATGGAAAGGAGAGTGGAGCCATGACCCCGGGGCTAACCCCCTACTCTTTGCGAAGAAGAACATGAAATCTTTAACGTGCGATCAAGAAGAGGGGTGGGGGGCAAGGACGGGGCGGGGGGGGGCAAGAACGGGGCGGGGGGGCAAGGACGGGGCGGGGGGGGGTCTCGCGTTCCCAAATAAGGAAAATAATAGCATGTCATCACGAGGATAATAAATCTGTAGTCTACTCACGTATAACACAAAGCGTTTACTGTAACCTTCTTATCTGACATGCAGGTAACACTCACTCACATATGGGTCATAATACGCTAAGGCGTTACCCAAAGCGTGACATGACTGGTGAATTTTTGTTGTCCGAAAACTGATCAAATGTTACAGTAATGAAAAATAAAAAGGTTATCATCTAAAATTTACGATCATACAGCGCAGAAGATAGTTTTGATAGTAGTTTACTGGGAATTAAATGTTTTCCTGAAGGTTGGTGGGGCTTGCAGTCGGACCAACAGAGACAGACATAAATGTGTTTTTCATTATATTGTATGACTTTTAAAGTTACTGTTTATGAAGGCAAATATCGTTCAATGCTTTAATTGCGAAATATATCTGAATATATATAAAATAAGTATAAATGAAGAAAGATAACCCAAAGTTTCGGACGAACAAGACAGACAGAAGTAAATTACAGACGAATTTTCCCTTCATAATATTTGCCGCAGCCAACAGCGTATGTGTTTACTTTAATGAGAAGACAATTTCCGAAAATACTAAGCAACCTTGGACCAATGAATATTCAGTTTCTAGGGCCGGATCTGAGTCATTCTCATATAGAATAGCATCCAAGTCTCATCTTATATGTCTGTCTCAGTGTTACATCCAACACCTGTCTGTCTGCCTCATATGTTACGGGCGACACCTGACATGCCTGTCTCAATCATACGTTAAGCACCTGTCTATCGGTCTCGTGTTACGGGCGACACTCTCTCGGTCCGGTATAATACATTATCACCCATTTGCTGAATATCATCCATGCCTATCACGAGATTGTGCGTAGGCCTATGTTACATGGCTCTCCTATAGAAAATGCTAACGTTGACACATTTCGGAATCACTATGCAAGCCTTAATCAGCCAGTAAGGGGTCGGACGTAACATAATGTCGGACGTAACATACCAGGATAGACAGCCTTGTCCGTGGTGTGGTAATGGTAGTTCCTACTTCCAAGAGGATTTTCCCGCGCTTACAAACATGAGACGCGCAATGACGAATCAAACGGTATTCTTTCCCTTGCGTTTTACGGCATGCTGCAGTAAATTAATATACGACATTGGTGTCGGACGTAACATTTGGACAGACATTGCTATGGCAATTTTTGTCGCTCATTTATTATTGGAGAAAGGTGTGTAAAGTTGCGTTATACGGCATCAACTATCAACTAAGACTTGGGGCAACCAAGGTGTGCCATCTGATAAATCATTCGCGAAAACTGGAGCGAAAGAGAAGAAAGTCAAATTTGCTTACCCAAAGGACAGACAACGTTCGTCCGACACCATTGATAGCGAGACCTTTTATTTATTTGTAAGAAATGCTTAAATAACATTATGTTTATTTAATTTAAAAGTTTGTACAAGAGTTTACAATTGTTTCTGTAATTGACTTCCACATTATATAGCAATCCTCATCCGATAAGAGGTAACACTGAGTTATGTATCACTAACGGCTGGCTGTACGTGCCCTCTCCCTATCTCCCATGCAGGTAACACTGAGTTATATATCCCTAAGGCTTGCTGTGCCCTCTCCCTATCTCCCATGCAGGTAACACTGAGTTATGTATCACCAAGGGCTTGCTGTGCCCTCTCCCTATCTCCCATGGAGGTAACACTGAGTTATGTATCCCTAAGGCTTGCTGTGCCCTCTCCCTATCTCCCATGGAGGTAACACTGAGTTATGTATCACTAAGGGTTTGCTGTGCCTTCTCCCTATCTCCCATGCAGGTAACACTGAGTTATGTATCACTAAGGGCTTGCTGTGCCCTCTCCCTATCTCAAAAGGCAGGTAACACTGAGTTATGTATCACTAAGGGCTTGCTGTGCCTTCTCCCTATATCTTATGCAGGTAACACTGAGTTATATGTGTCACTAACGGCTTGCTGTGCCTTCTCCCTATCTCTCATGCAGGTAACACTGAGTTATGTATCACTAACGGCTTGCTGTGCCCTCTCCCTATCTCTCATGGAGGTAACACTGAGTTATGTATCACTAACGGCTTGCTGTGCCCTCTCCATATCTCCCATGCAGGTAACACTGAGTTATGTATCACTAACGGCTTGCTGTGCCTTCTCCCTATCTCCCATGGAGGTAACACTGAGTTATGTATCACTAAGGGCTTGCTGTGCCCTCTCCCTATCTCCCATGGAGGTAACACTGAGTTATGTATCACTAAGGGCTTGCTGTGCCCTCTCCCTATCTCTCATGCAGGTAACACTGAGTTATGTATCACTAAGGGCTTGCTGTGCCCTCTCCCTATCTCCCATGGAGGTAACACTGAGTTATGTATCACTAAGGCTTGCTGTGCCCTCTCCCTATCTCAAAAGGCAGGTAACACTGAGTTATGTATCACTAAGGGCTTGCTGTGCCTTCTCCCTATCTCCCATGGAGGTAACACTGAGTTATGTGTCACTAAGGCTTGCTGTGCCCTCTCCCTATCTCAAAAGGCAGGTAACACTGAGTTATGTGTCACTAACGGTTGCTGTGCCATCTCCCTATCTCCCATGGAGGTAACACTGAGTTATGTATCACTAAGGGCTTGCTGTGCCCTCTCCCTATCTCCCATGGAGGTAACACTGAGTTATGTATCACTAACGGCTTGCTGTGCCCTCTCCCTATCTCCCACGGAGGTAACACTGAGTTATGTATCACTAACGGCTTGCTGTGCTCTCTCCCTATCTCCCACGCAGGTAACACTGAGTTATGTATCACTAACGGCTTGCTGTGCCCTCTCCCTATCTCCCACGCAGGTAACACTGAGTTATGTATCACTAAGGGCTTGCTTTGCCCTCTCCCTATCTCTCATGCAGGTAACACTGAGTTTATGTATCACTAACGGCTTGCTGTGCCCTCTCCCTATCTCCCATGGGGGTAACACTGAGTTATGTATCACTAAGGCTTGCTGTGCCCTCTCCCTATCTCAAAAGGCAGGTAACACTGAGTTATGTATCACTAAGGGCTTGCTGTGCCTTCTCCCTATCTCCCATGGAGGTAACACTGAGTTATGTGTCACTAAGGCTTGCTGTGCCCTCTCCCTATCTCACAAGCCAGGTAACACTGAGTTATGTATCACTAAGGGCTTGCTGTGCCTTCTCCCTATCTCTCATGCAGGTAACACTGAGTTATGTATCACTAAGGGCTTGCTGTGCCCTCTCCCTATCTCCCATGGAGGTAACACTGAGTTATGTATCACTAACGGCTTGCTGTGCCCTCTCCCTATCTCCCATTGAGGTAACACTGAGTTATGTATCACTAACGGCTTGCTGTGCCCTCTCCCTATCTCCCACGCAGGTAACACTGAGTTATGTATCACTAACGGCTTGCTGTGCCCTCTCCCTATCTCCCACGCAGGTAACACTGAGTTATGTATCACTAACGGCTTGCTTTGCCCTCTCCCTATCTCTCATGCAGGTAACACTGAGTTATGTATCCCTAAGGCTTGCTGTGCCCTCTCCCTATCTCCCACGCAGGTAACACTGAGTTATGTGTCACTAACGGCTTGCTGTGCCCTCTCCCTATCTCTCATGGAGGTAACACTGAGTTATGTGTCACTAATGGCTTGCTGTGCCCTCTCCCTATCTCTCATGCAGGTAACACTGAGTTATGTATCCCTAAGGCTTGCTGTGCCCTCTCCCTATCTCCCACGCAGGTAACACTGAGTTATGTGTCACTAACGGCTTGCTGTGCCCTCTCCCTATCTCTCATGCAGGTAACACTGAGTTATGTATCCCTAAGGCTTGCTGTGCCCTCTCCCTATCTCCCACGCAGGTAACACTGAGTTATGTATCACTAATGGCTTGCTGTGCCCTCTCCCTATCTCTCATGCAGGTAACACTGAGTTATGTATCCCTAAGGCTTGCTGTGCCCTCTCCCTATCTCCCACGCAGGTAACACTGAGTTATGTGTCACTAACGGCTTGCTGTGCCCTCTCCCTATCTCTCATGGAGGTAACACTGAGTTATGTGTCACTAATGGCTTGCTGTGCCCTCTCCCTATCTCTCATGCAGGTAACACTGAGTTATGTATCCCTAAGGCTTGCTGTGCCCTCTCCCTATCTCCCACGCAGGTAACACTGAGTTATGTATCACTAAGGGCTTGCTGTGCCCTCTCCCTATCTCCCACGCAGGTAACACTGAGTTATGTATCACTAAGGGCTTGCTGTGCCCTCTCCCTATCTCCCACGCAGGTAACACTGAGTTATGTGTCACTAATGGCTTGCTGTGCCCTCTCCCTATCTCTCATGCAGGTAACACTGAGTTATGTATCCCTAAGGCTTGCTGTGCCCTCTCCCTATCTCCCACGCAGGTAACACTGAGTTATGTATCACTAAGGGCTTGCTGTGCCCCTCCCTATCTCCCATGCAGGTAACACTGAGTTATGTATCACTAAGGGCTTGCTGTGCCCTCTCCCTATCTCCCACGCAGGTAACACTGAGTTATGTATCACTAAGGGCTTGCTGTGCCCTCTCCCTATCTCTCATGCAGGTAACACTGAGTTATGTATCACTAACGGCCTGCTGTGCCCTCTCCCTATCTCCCATGCAGGTAACACTGAGTTACGTATCACTAAGGGCTTGCTGTGCCCTCTCCCTATCTCCCATGCAGGTAACACTGAGTTATGTATCACTAAGGCTTGCTGTGCCTTCTCCCTATCTCTCATGCAGGTAACACTGAGTTATGTATCACGAACGGCTTGCTGTGCCCTCTCCCTATCTCCCATGGAGGTAACACTGAGGTATGTATCACTAAGGGCTTGCTGTGCCCTCTCCCTATCTCTCATGGAGGTAACACTGAGTTATGTGTCACTAACGGCCTGCTGTGTCCTCTTCCCATCTCCCATGCAGGTAACACTGAGATATGTATCCCTAACGGCCTGCTGTGCCCTCTCCCTATCTCTCATGGTGGTAACACTGAGTTATGTGTCACTAAGGGCTTGCTGTGCCCTCTCCCTATCTCTCATGCAGGTAACACTGAGTTATGTATCACTAAGGGCTTGCTGTGCCCTCTCCCTATCTCTCATGCAGGTAACACTGAGTTATGTGTCACCAACGGCTTGCTGTGCCCTCTCCCTATTTCCCATGCAGGTAACACTGAGTTATGTATCACTAAGGGCTTGCTGTGCCCTCTCCCTATCTCCCATGCAGGTAGCACTGAGTTACGTATCACTAAGGGCCTGCTGTGCCCTCTCCCTATCTCCCATGCAGGTAACACTGAGTTATGTGTCACCAACGGCTTGCTGTGCCCTCTCCCTATTTCCCATGCAGGTAACACTGAGTTATGTATCACTAAGGGCTTGCTGTGCCCTCTCCCTATCTCCCATGCAGGTAGCACTGAGTTACGTATCACTAAGGGCCTGCTGTGCCCTCTCCCTATCTCCCATGCAGGTAACACTGAGTTATGTATCACTAAGGGCTTGCTGTGCCCTCTCCCTATCTCCCATGCAGGTAGCACTGAGTTACGTATCACTAAGGGCCTGCTGTGCCCTCTCCCTATCTCCCATGCAGGTAACACTGAGTTATGTATCACTAAGGGCTTGCTGTGCCCTCTCCCTATCTCCCATGCAGGTAGCACTGAGTTACGTATCACTAAGGGCCTGCTGTGCCCTCTCCCTATCTCCCATGCAGGTAACACTGAGTTATGTATCACTAAGGGCTTGCTGTGCCCTCTCCCTATCTCCCATGCAGGTAGCACTGAGTTACGTATCACTAAGGGCCTGCTGTGCCCTCTCCCTATCTCCCATGCAGGTAACACTGAGTTATGTGTCACCAACGGCTTGCTGTGCCCTCTCCCTATTTCCCATGCAGGTAACACTGAGTTATGTATCACTAAGGGCTTGCTGTGCCCTCTCCCTATCTCCCATGCAGGTAGCACTGAGTTACGTATCACTAAGGGCCTGCTGTGCCCTCTCCCTATCTCCCATGCAGGTAACACTGAGTTATGTATCACTAACGGCTTGCTGTGCCCTCTCCCTATCTCCCATGGAGGTAACACTGAGTTATGTATCACTAAGGGCTTGCTGTGTCCTCTTCCCATCTCCCATGGAGGTAACACTGATCGAGTTATGTCTTTTGTTTGACCAAAGCAGCCTACTTACATGCGCCATCTTAGATTGTTTACATTTTAGAATCAAGACTAAAAGTATCTCAAAATTATGACGCACATATGTTTTCAACGTGAAACTGCGCGGACTAGTTTATCGCGCGGACGTGCAAGCGAGTCGCGGTCGACATCACACAGAATACCGAAAACAGGCGCGCAGGGATATAAGGCAGGCCACCAACTTCTGCTCCGGTGAACAGATTTGCTTCTCTCCGGATAGCCCACAGGCTTTCAGGATTTAAATTTAAGACAGAATTTACTTTTTTGTCATGGAGAAGATATTGGTAATATAAAAATTGGAGAACATATTGCTTTAACGCGCCGCTGTCACAACGTGGGTCAGGTCGGTCCACGTAGGCTGAGCATCCGTACACATCGAACCAATGTTTTTGCTCGAAAGGATTTATTTGCAGGGTTTTAATGTGCGAAAAAATCACTTAAGGTAGGTGGCTTTTCATAGGTGGCGGACACGTTGGTAATTTATCCAGCTCGACAATTGCTCAAGTAGAGCTTGCAATTTTGTGTGGTGACCGGTTTACAAATGATTCGGTTTTGGGAGTTTCCACTGTAGACGTGAATACGCTAGATACGGATTTGTACCATTGTTATAGGTCCATTATCTACTGAAGGGTTGCTTCCCAAGCGCGGTTGAAACACGCTACAGCAAGGGGGCGGTGGCTCCACTCCACTACCCTGGTATAGTTCTCATCAAGACCGGGCAGGGGGCAGGGGAGAGGCGGAAGGGTGGTGGTAACTAACCCGATAAAGGTCGGGGTCGATCACATGGAGGAGTGCAGTTGCAACGAAAAATGTAATCCTTGCAAAAAAAAAGTGGGAGGGATGGGGGGGGGGGCGGGGGGGGGGGATAGGGCACTCGATCATACCACTAATACATCGCCAGCGCAGTATCTCAATTTCCATACATCGAATTCGAAATGGCACCCCGTAGAATAGCGTACGTTGTTTCCGTTTGCTCTCTTTCCGATCACGGCAGCGGTCGGTGTAATGCGGCAAGTTCCCAAGTGTGACCTTCCCAGTTCTCGATTAAAGACTCATGTTGTCAATCATGAGGGTCGTACACTGTTCCCATGTCACGCAACGTGACACAGACAGACGAAGCAACCCCCCCCCCCACCCCCGCAACACACACACGCTTGCTTGCGTCGTCGCTACGATAGTATATATGCTACACGGCATGACTGGTGGTGAACAGTTTTTACTAGACAAAATATCTTAATCGAAACAAAAAAGGAACCACCTCGGCATACTATGCGCTCTCAAGGAGATGACGAATCACACACCGTCTGCCATGCCGCCTGACGCTCATGACAAGCCAAGCAAGCACACATATCATCTGTCAATGTATGCCACACGTTAAGATAACCGCCTATGGAAAAACATGCAGTGAAGTATCAAGGCTGCAAGTTATGCATGGTATAAAGTTAATGAAATCTGCTAAGGAATTCAAAACAATGCTGACAACCTCGGATGTTTTCATGTGTCACTGTAATTCGTGCACATTGTGTAACATAGTTGACGGGTAAGGTTTTAATTAATAGATGATAGAATGGTTGCTATTTTTTTGTTACCATATAAAGATTTATCGCATCAACTCATGTCATTTTATCATTATCGGTCAATAGCGCTTGTGCTAATGTTTATTGTTGACTTTTATATACCGACGTTAAATAAAACTTTATCTTATCTTATCTTAAGCCCTATTACTTTTATACATAAATAATAGAGCTATTTCATGTCAAACTTAATTCTCGCACTAAACCTCTCGATGTGGGTGGGGGGGGGCTTCATCCCTTCAGCGGCCATTCGTGTCTTATATCCGAATGCTCATATTCCCTATATGTAGCTCGAGGGGGGAGGGGGGGGGGGACAGGTTATACCATTCTGATGGGGAGTTCCGTAGACGCTGAAAAATAATGCCTGATTATGAAAAAGATTTTCTTTTAAAAAGACACCTCTTCAGAGAGCCAAAATCCGCTCGGTCGGGGCGTTTTGCGGCCAAAATCCCCTCGGAAAGGGTATTGTTCGCAGCACATTTCCAGAGACCACCCCCCCCCCCCCGCCCCCCCCCCCTCCCCGACACCCGGTCAAGATTTCAAATATCCGCTCTATAGGGGTATCTTTTTCATCACAAATGTCCGCTCCCTCAGGCATCAAGGGGCACCCGTGGGACCCCCTCCCCCACCATATTCGTATAACAGTGCCCCCCCCCCACCCCCAGCCACGGGCCTGGAACTGATAGTTCATAACACTAAATTGTAGAGGGTGACTGGGAAGTTCTGCTGTCATCCTTGGGGCGCATAACAGGGCACTTCTATAATTAGGGGACATATTGTATTCCCCAACGCGTTTTGAATTATTATGTCAGGATCTCTCTTTAAAAAGATATTATATTGCAATACCGAACTCAGGTATAACTGTAAACTTTAATTTCATCATAAGACACGTTGTCTGAAAATAATAAAGAGGGAGCATCTGCGCTTTTATCATAGCGGATCCCAACTTTTTGGGTTGTCCCACCCCGACCCCTTGAACATAGCTATAGCCACCCGGCAATAAGAGTAAATGGTAGCTTATTATTTTCCGGTTTCCTGTACATATATCAATTACCTAGCTGAAGGCCTTGGCTTATTGGTACAGCTAGTATGCAGATAGACATTAAAAAACGCATTCATTAAAAACCGGCCAAGTTAGGTCTGCCCCCCACATATATGTCCACTCGGTGACCATTTGGTAAATGATGCTAAAAATCTCAAAAGGATTTTTATATTTAACATAAGGCATATTTAACGCTTTAATTAATCGCCAAGTGGCAACACAATAGATCATTATGATTTCTGCCAGGCGTTGGAGCTCCTCCATGCTAGGGCCTCTGAGGGGAGGTAGCCATGTCGCTTGTCGATTTTAAAAATTGCCGTGTCGCCGTGTCGAAAAAGCCCTTCTGGGGCCCTCATGCTGTGTGGATCACGCTATCAAGAGATAGGAGTGAAAACTGGCCGGAGTGGCACTTTACACTGTTCATTCTGTTATGCAATATATGTAGATATGGATGGTTCAATTCTGAACATTTTACGCAAAGTTAAACTTAACAAAGAATGATAATCAAAGCCGTTTTGGGTGATCGTGAAAGGCGTATTACTTTGGGCGGGTGGGACTTCAGGACAAATTGGTCCACGTACGCCATTATAAAATTGCCGGTGAATGTTTAATTATATAATTCATAGACAGAGAAAATAACGAAGCTAAACCCTCTTAAATTTTAATCTAGAAGGCAAATTTCTTTGATCATACATGGTAAATCGCATAGCGCGGGAACGTAATTTTGGGGCAAATATGTCCACTCGGTTGCTGCCCACTGCATGTACGTGGTACCAAATCGAAAGGTAACAATGAGACTGAACCATATCTATGGCTTATAATACCCCACTGTTGACGCGTATTTTGCTTTATCAAACATATTAGAGGGGATCGGGAATACTTCTTCCGATAGCCGCGATTGGCATTGAGACATTCTTGGAGATTCACGATCAGCTGTTGGCAATTTTGGGGGATCGTTATCCGTACGATTCCTGGTTCAATTAAGACCCTTTTGCTAATTACGGCGATCCGTTATATATAGCAGTCTGTGAATTCCTCGATATTCGCGATATCAGTGTTAAGTTTTTTTTTTTTTCGCGATGTTGATCAGTCCCCAACTTGGAGATTCGACATTACTCTCCCTAATTTTGGGGGATTCGAGCTCCCCAGGGGGTATAGTCCCACCCCCCATAATAGCCATGCCAAGATGAGAATAATGCGCTGGATTAAGTAATAGCCTGACAATTTATTATTACACAATAATCATACAAACAACATTCATGTAATTCCATATATGGCATCTGTGTAATGACAATAGTTAATGTGAAAAGTTGGGGCCTTTCCGAAATCTGGCAATGTCCCGTTTGGAGTTCATTCACAGCGGCAGCTTTAGCGAATGGTGGCGCCACCCTGGGGTTCAGATCTGAAAGTCGCGCCATCTGGCGAATGCCAACGTAAATATAGCTGAAACGGTTGCTTCCGGTCGTCATTTCGCAAAAGTAAAACAACAAAATGGCGACGTTGTGTCGCATAGCGATTTTTTCGCTTCTATTTATTTGCTTTCTACTGCTCCTGGTTGGTAAGTACACGTTTTATCTTCGGTCAAATGAAGGTAAATGTGAGGCCATGGCCGTATGAAGGAGTAAAGTGGAGATGTGACTGTGGGATGGGTGCTCCAGTTTCGGCAGAAAGAAAAAAGCTTGAGCGAAAATTGGGGTCCTGACATAACTCATAGACATAAGACTCATACATAGTCATATTTGACATAGGTCATACCTTGACATAAGTCATAACTTGACATATTTCATAACTTGACATAGAGTCATAACTTGACATAACTTACTCAGAAGCCTATGCGATTGGGGGGTGGGGGGGAATGTGTTAACGCCCACTTTGACTGCAGGATGTTTGGTCTATAGACGGAACGGCCGTACTACCACAACGGCCATATGGTCTCCCCGCCCCCTAGCATGGGTGGGGGGCGGGGGCGGGGGGGGGGGGGGGGGTGAGGGACGACAGGCGGCGGAGGGACGCTCGACAGCGTGGTTGTTATCGGCTTAGCAAGCTTAAAGTCAAAGTCATAAATGCTGTAGACACACGTTTCGGCCCATATTTTCCGCGAATTTGCCTCAATCACTCTCGAAATTCCTGACGTGAGAAAGCAACACTAGACCATTTTCATGATACCAAACTTACGTTTGTAATGCGATGTTATCCTTTTTTATGACACAAAGAATATTTCTCCATGCTGACACGCCATTGGCAGAAAACGCTCTGTCGCCAAAATACTAAAACACGCGTCATAAAATGATGGTTGCCATGGCGCCGAACGTGCTTTGAACAATACATGCTCTATATTTATACAAGCCACGAGGATGCCATGGCAACTAAAGAGCCTTTCATTGTCTGGGATTTAGTCTATTTGCGAAAGTGTGTCTGCTGCCAATGGAGTGTCAGCATGGAGAAATATTGTTTGTGTCATAAAAAAGGATAACATCGCAGTACAAACGTAAGTTTGGTATCATTAAAATGGTCTAGTGTTGCGTTCTCCTGTCAGTGATTTGTAGAGCGATCGCAGCACAATCGCGGAAAATATAGGCCGAAACGTGTGTGTACGGCATTTATGACTTTGACTTTAGCGGCTTAGCAAGGCCAGACAAAGAGTCGGCAATTGATAATAGTATATTATATTGTTATATCGTTTATGTTAGTTAGTTTAGCGCAATGACTCACTCGATGGAACAAACAAAAGCCAGTGACCAGTAAGCAGGAAGCAATTCATTTATTTTTCACCCTCACCAATTTATTTACAACACATCACTTCCGACGGGTTCATCCGCGTTCTGCCTTCCTCCTCACCCTCCGGTCCCTTGTCCTCCCCCTCCTTCGCAACTTCTCCCATCACTCTTCGAGGTCGTCGTTCTCTATGTTGATGTCTATGTCGACCGCGTTCCCCATGTCGACCGGGTCCTTCTGGAGTTCCGGACGGGGACAGATGACGTGGCTCCCCGCGCGCAGAACGCCCAAGGCCGTTCTCTCGCCGTTTCGATACTCGTCCCACAGGCGACACAGGCGGCTGTTGGTCTCCTTTGCGCCATCACCCATTCCTTGCATCATTGCACACGGCACGCTTGATGCACACGGCCCGCTAATCGCTTCGCGCACCCCTGTCTCCAACCCAATCGACCCGGCTGTGTGCTTCACGCGCCCCCACCACGTCCCCCCCCCCCCCACCCCTATAGACCGCCACCCCACCCACCCTAACTCACACGGCCGTTGTGGTAGTACGGCCGTTACATCCATACACCGGATGTTTTGATGTGGTTGAACATTTAAGATTTTTTTCATAATTTTCTAATAAGAAAAAATCGGGAACAGTTGTAAGCTTATGCTCCAACATTTCTTCACGAAAATATAACAGAAACAACCTAAAGTCAAAGTCATAAATGCCGTAGACACACGTTTCGGCCCATATTTTCCACGAATTTGCCTCGATCACTCTCAAAATTCCTGACGTGAGAAAGCAACACTAGACCATTTTAATGATACCAAACTTACGTTTGTACTGCGATGTTATCCTTTTTTATGACACAAAGAATATTTCTCCATGCTGACACACCATTGGTAGAAAAGGCTCTGTCGTCAAAATACTAAAACACGCGTCATAAAATGATGGTTGCCATGGCGCCGAACGTGCTTTGAACAATACATGCTCTATATTTATACAAGCCACGAGGATGCCATGGCAACTATAGAGCCTTTCATTGTCTGGGATTTAGTCTATTTGCGAAAGTGTGTCTGCTGCCAATGGAGTGTCAGCATGGAGAAATATTGTTTGTGTCATAAAAAAGGATAACATCGCAGTACAAACGTAAGTTTGGTATCATAAAAATGGTCTAGTGTTGCTTTCTCATGTCAGTGATTTGTAGAGCGATCGCAGCACAATCACGGAAAATATAGGCCGAAACGTGTGTCTACAGCATTTATGACTTTGACTTTAGTGTCGACACACTTTATTGATGTCAGATGATAGAACAAGGTATATAGACTACGTAAACACTATGATTGTTCGAGCACACATTATAATAAAAGCTACAGTCGATTCCTTACTAACGTCGAAGGATTTTAATATTGTTACCATTGTATCCCTAGATAAGCTGGCTGGCCTGGGGGCACTTGCGCCAACACATAGCCTTGACCCTTGTACTAGGTTGTTCTCGGCAACATTGCTACAAGTTTGGGGTTAACTTGACATAAGTTATAACTTGAAGTCAACAAACGCCGCCTGGCAGCGAGTGCTCACGCTAAGTTTGTTTACTTCCGGCGAGCGGCGGAACATTCAAAACGAAGCGAGAGGTAAACAAAATCGCCCGGATTACAAGAAAATACGTTACCAAGCAAAGAAATGAAAGTGCGACGAAAGTCCAAAAAGCTTTAGGAACGTTGTGGCGCACATTGGCGGGTAGGCACTGTATATTTTTTCTGTTATGAACTTCAACTTGAGCCACCGGTCCGCGATTTCTGCCGATTTCTTGTTTTCGGCCGTTTCAGCGGCATGGCTCTCACACTAGCTCCGTTTACGGGTGTGGTCAGAGAGGCATGTACCAGGGCTAGGAGCCAGGTATCAGATAAGGAGAGACAGGGAGCAGACCATAGCTGTGTCATTGTAGCCTAGGCATTATTATGGCATGTAGATTTCTGGATTCCAACAAAAATTTGATGAAGACACCATATATATTTAATATATTTATATATATCCAAGATACATATATATATGTCCAAGATACATATATTTATCCAAGATACATTTATAACAGCATGATCTCATGCAAATATATACTATTGACTGTCGCTACAGATAATCTTATTGCAAAATCAAAATCTGTAGATCCTGTTGGAAAAGTTGGAAACGTGTCATTTGATGAGGGTACACAGGTTATATTTGCCTTTCCATTTCTGCATAGATATTTTATACTGTATCAATTGAAAGCAATATATTCCATAATTTTTTGTATTACCAACCTCTTCTCCATGTCAAATAAGTAAATTCTGTCCGGAGAGAAGTAATTTGGTCACCGGCGCAGAAGTTGGTGGCCAGCTTTATATCCCTGCGCTTGTTCGCCATTCGGTATTTTGTGTGCGATGTTGACCGCGGCTCGCTATCACGTCCGCGCGCGATAAAAATAGACAGCACAGTTTTATGTTAAAATGTTTGTTTTACAAACTCAGATATAAAACATATACATCATAATTTTTGAGATACTTTTAGTCTTGATTCTAAAATGTAAAAAAACTAAGATGGCGCATGTAAGTATATTGCTTTAATTGATATCAAGTTCACTATATGGGTAACTTTACAAATGCTTCAATGATTAAAAATAGTTAAAGGTGATATACCACTCACTGCCATTAAAAAAATAGTGGCAGAAAGTTTGTTTGAGGTTTGTTTTTTCGGATGATTATTTTGTGACAAGAATATAAGAGTTGTATAACAAAAACAAGCTGCTGCATAGGCTTGGAGCATATATTTGCAGCACCAGAGGTTAACCAACATTTGGAATGGTTATGGGGAGTGATTGGAGAATGTCTTCAACACAGTCCTCCTTGATAATACCCCTCAGTCTCTCGCCCTCCCATTGGAGGTGGGGATGAGTTCTACAAACCAATGTTTGACTGGTTTAGCATGTATATTATGGTTCCATTGGCACCTGTTATGATGATTAGCTGAACCTAAGCAGCCTATCTGGAGGCATACATTTTATTGTATCACCATATACCAGTATAAGGCAGCTGGAGACTACTACATTTAGTTTTGGCGGGACAGACAGAGCTCGATATGCAAGTTGAACTATTCTTTTCAGGCGACAATGAAGTAGAGGCACGTGGCCGCTTTGGTGGTCGTTTTGGTGGCAGTCGCTACAGTTCTACGCGCTACTCAACCAGATATGGTACCAGGTGAGATACACTGAAATGCCAGTCTGTAGGTCCTGGGATTTCTCCTCAGAAAACTATGGTGTATAAAATGAAAGTGTATTTTATTATGTTAGTAGTATTAGTGATAGCCAATCGGAGCATGACAGCTTGCTTGGGTAGCATATCAACAGTTATTGATATGACATAAATAATGTGTGGCCTGAAAGACCATTCATGCATCAGAAGTGAAATTTTATGCCGTCCTTTAAGGTCATTGTCCCATCCTTTGATGTCTTTGTCCCATCCTTTAATGCCGTTGTCCCATCCCTTAATGTCATGTTCCCATCCTTTAATATCATTGTCCAATCCTTTAATGTCATTGTTCCATGATCCTTTAATGTCATTGTCCCACCCTTTTATGTCATTGTCTCATCCTTTAATATCATTGTCCCATCCTTTAATGTCATTGTTCTATCCTTTGTTGTCATTGTCCCATCCTTTAATGTCATTGTCCCATCCTTTAATGTCATTGTTCTATCCTTTGTTGTCATTTTCCCATCCTTTAATGTCATTGTCCCATCCTTCAATGTCATTTTTCAATCCTTTGTTGTCATTGTTTCATCCTTTAATGTCATTATCTCATCCTTTAATGTCATTGTCTAATCCTATAATGTCATTGTCCCATGATCCTATAATGTCTGTCCCACCCTTTAATGTCATTGCCTCACCCTTTAATGTCATTGTCCCACCCTTTAATGTCTTTGTCCCATGGGTTTCTTAGCATCTTAATGTGTATACAAAGGTGACCTATTCTAACCCTCCACCTACCCATCCTCCAGGTATAGCACCGGATCCTCCCGCGTGAGAGTGCGGGTCAGACAGCGCTATGGTTACGGCTATGGCACGAGCGGCTGGTCGTGGCACGCGGCCGCCGCCGCTGGCGCCATCTATGGGTACAGGGGCTACTCCAACCGGAGACACTACCATGAGGGCAGAGGTGAGTCTTGTGGAGACACCACCACGAGGGCCGAGGTAAGTCTTGTGGAGACACCACCACGACGGCAGAAGTAAGTCTTGTGGAGACACCACCGCGAGGGCAGAGGTAAGTCTTGTGGAGACACCACCACGAGGACAGAGGTAAGTCTTGTGGAGACACCACCACGAAGGCAGAGGTAAGTCTTGTGGAGACACCACAACGAGGGCAGAGGTAAGTCTTGTGGAGACACCACCGCGAGGACAGAGGTAAGTCTTGTGGAGATACCACCACGGGGGCAGAGGTAAGTCTTGTAGAGACACCACCACGCGGAAAGAGGTAAGTCTTGTGGATACACCACCACGAGGACTGAGGTAAGTCTTGTGGAGACACCACCACGGGGGCAGAGGTAAGTCTTGTGGAGACACCAGCACGGGGGCAGAGGTAAGTCTTGTGGAGACACCACCACGACGGCAGAGGTAAGTCTTGTGGAGACACCACCGCGAGGGCAGAGGTAAGTCTTGTGGAGACACCACCACGAGGACAGAGGTAAGTCTTGTGGAGACACCACCACGAAGGCAGAGGTAAGTCTTGTGGAGACACCACAACGACGGCAGAGGTAAGTCTTGTGGATACACCACCACGCGGGCAGAGGTAAGTCTTGTGGAGACACCACCACGAGGGCAGAGGTAAGTCTTGTGGAGACACCACCACGAGGGCAGAGGTAAGTCTTGTGGAGACACCACCACGAGGGCAGAGGTAAGTCTTGTGGAGACACCACCACGGGGGCAGAGGTAAGTCTTGTGGAGACACCACCGCGGGGGCAGAGGTAAGTCTTGTGGAGACACCACCACGAGGACAGAGGTAAGTCTTGTGGAGACACCACCACGGGGGCAGAGGTAAGTCTTGTGGAGACACCACCACGAGGACAGAGGTAAGTCTTGTGGAGACACCACCACGAGGACTGAGGTAAGTCTTGTGGATACACCACCACGCGGGCAGAGGTAAGTCTTGTGGAGATACCACCACGAGGACAGAGGTAAGTCTTGTGGAGACACCACCACGCGGACAGAGGTAAGTCTTGTGGAGAAACCACCACGCGGACAGAGGTAAGTCTTGTGGAGACACCACCACGGGGGCAGAGGTAAGTCTTGTGGAGACACCACCACGCGGACAGAGGTAAGTCTTGTGGAGACACCACCACGAGGACAGAGGTAAGTCTTGTGGAGACACCACCACGGGGGCAGAGGTAAGTCTTGTGGAGACACCACCACGAGGGCAGAGGTAAGTCTTGTGGAGACACCACCACGGGGGCAGAGGTAAGTCTTGTGGAGACACCACCACGAGGACAGAGGTAAGTCTTGTGGAGACACCACCACGGGGGCAGAGGTAAGTCTTGTGGAGACACCACTACGCGGACAGAGGTAAGTCTTGTGGAGACACCACCACGAGGGCAGAGGTAAGTCTTGTGGAGACACCACCACGGGGGCAGAGGTAAGTCTTGTGGAGACACCACCACGCGGACAGAGGTAAGTCTTGTGGAGACACCACCACGCGGACAGAGGTAAGTCTTGTGGAGACACCACCACGAGGGCAGAGGTAAGTCTTCTGGAGACACCACCACGGGGGCAGAGGTAAGTCTTGTGGAGACACCACCACGCGGACAGAGGTAAGTCTTGTGGAGACACCACCACGAGGACAGAGGTAAGTCTTGTGGAGACACCACCACGGGGGCAGAGGTAAGTCTTGTGGAGACACCACCACGAGGGCAGAGGTAAGTCTTGTGGAGACACCACCACGGGGGCAGAGGTAAGTCTTGTGGAGACACCACCACGAGGGCAGAGGTAAGTCTTGTGGAGACACCACCACGCGGACAGAGGTAAGTCTTGTGCAGACACCACCACGGGGGCAGAGGTAAGTCTTGTGGAGACACCACCACGAGGGCAGAGGTAAGTCTTGTGGAGACACCACCACGGGGGCAGAGGTAAGTCTTGTGGAGACACCACCACGAGGACAGAGGTAAGTCTTGTGGATACACCACCACGAGGACAGAGGTAAGTCTTGTGGAGACACCACCACGGGGGCAGAGGTAAGTCTTGTGGAGACCCCACCACGGGGGCAGAGGTAAGTCTTGTGGAGACACCACCGCGGGGGCAGAGGTAAGTCTTGTGGAGACACCACCACGGGGGCAGAGGTAAGTCTTGTGGAGACACCACCACGCGGACAGAGGTAAGTCTTGTGGAGACACCACAACGAGGGCAGAGGTAAGTCTTGTGGAGACACCACCACGGGGGCAGAGGTAAGTCTTGTGGAGACACCACCACGCGGACAGAGGTAAGTCTTGTGGAGACACCACCACGCGGACAGAGGTAAGTCTTGTGGAGACACCACCACGAGGGCAGAGGTAAGTCTTCTGGAGACACCACCACGGGGGCAGAGGTAAGTCTTGTGGAGACACCACCACGCGGACAGAGGTAAGTCTTGTGGAGACACCACCACGCGGACAGAGGTAAGTCTTGTGGAGACACCACCACGAGGACAGAGGTAAGTCTTGTGGAGACACCACCACGAGGACAGAGGTAAGTCTTGTGGAGACACCACCACGAGGGCAGAGGTAAGTCTTGTGGAGACACCACCACGACGGCAGAGGTAAGTCTTGTGGAGACACCACCACGGGGGCAGAAGTCAGTCTTGTGGAGACACCACCGCGAGGACAGAGGTAAGTCTTGTGGAGACACCACCACGAGGACAGAGGTAAGTCTTGTGGAGACACCACCACGAGGGCAGAGGTAAGTCTTGTGGAGACACCACCGCGGGGGCAGAGGTAAGTCTTGTGGAGACATCACCACTCTAGCTGAGGTAAGTCTCGTTGAGACACTTTACATGATGTGGTAGCGATATCTGCTCGCCATGAGATTTATTTTGATCTTGCTCTGAATAAAGAAATACATTTTGCAATTCCCTCAGATGGAAAGACAACTGCTCAGGACATTTTTTAAGTAATTCTTCAAAATCGCGAATGAATGAAACACGAGCCCGACAATAATAGTTACATGTAGAAATGTATTGTTTTGGCCAATCCACCTTTAGTTTGTTTGAAAATTTTAGCCCAAATGACTCAGCATTTTTGAATTGGCTGAAGTATAAGCCAAAAACTTGGCTGCAATAGATTATGGGAGCTTGCATTAGCCCAGATATGCACAAAGGATTACTTATGACACGATCAAATTACAACGTTTTCTGTATACATTTTTTTAATCGAATTTGACGTTCCCCCGCCGTTGCAGAGCCGCAGATTTGCATCAATAACGAGGCTTACAACATGGCTAACGGGACTTCGTACAGCATGTTCATCTGCCCGATGGCCGACCAACCGGATGACTACAAGTACTGCTGTGGCTCGGAGCCCAGACAGCGCTGCTGTACATTCTGGGACGAGTAAGTGGTACCTATTGCTGTCATTTTGTTCATACATTTTTTTTAGCTGTTTTCGCCAACTCGCCATACATCTGTTTCAGTAAGATTTGGGACCTCTTTTTTTTAAATTAAAAAACAAATAATTGTATTTTTTTAATATAAAACAAAGATCTACATCATTGACAATAAATTCCTACTCCATCCCCTGTAGCGGCGCCCGTGTGTTCGGCGTCAGCATTACCTAGAGGATTGACAATATACTTACGCCCCCACTCCACCCCCCTCTAGCGGCGCCCGTGTGTTCGGCGTCATCGTCAGCTTCCTGATCTTCGCCGCTGTGGTGGGTGTCATTATCTACTGCTGCTGTTTCCGGCGGGCCACGGGCGGCAGGACCACCTTCCAGACCATCACCGTGCGCCACGAGAAACGTGAGTACTCGTCCCCTCACCCGGCCTCGGCGGGTGGAGGGAGGGAAAAGGGGCCTGGGAGGGTGGAGCGAGGCTGGGAGGGAGGTGGGAGACATTGGGCGGGGTTACCTATGGCCTGGGTGGGTGGAGGGAGGAGCCTGCCTAATATAATGCTAGCTATAAATCCATAGGTACTACCTTTGGCCTGGGTGGGTGGAGGGAGGTGGGGGCCACTGGGCGGGGTTACCTATGGCCTGGGTGGGTGGAGGGAGGTGGGGGACACTGGGCGGGGTTACCTATGGCCTGGGTGGTAAAGGAAGGTGGGGGACACTGGGCGGGGTTACCTATGGCCTGGGTGGGTCAAGGGAGGTGGGGGACACAGGGCGGGGTTACATATGGCCTGGGTGGGTAAAGGGAGGTGGGGGACACTGGGCGGGGTTACCTATGGCCTGGGTGGGTGGAGGGAGGTGGGGGACACAGGGCGGGTGTACCTATGGCCTGGGTGGGTGGACAGAGGTGGGGGACACAGGGCGGGGTTACCTATGGCCTGGGTGGGTAAAGGGAGGTGGGGGACACAGGGCGGGGTTACCTATGGCCTGGGTGGGTAAAGGGAGGTGGGGGGCACTGGGCGGGGTTACCCATGGCCTGGGTGGGTAAAGGAAGGTGGGGGGCACTGGGCGGGGTTACATATGGCCTGGGTGGGTGGAGGGAGGTGGGGGACACTGGGCGGGGTTACCTATGGCCTGGGTGGGTAAAGGGAGGTGGGGGACACAGGGCGGGGTTACCCATGGCCTGGGTGGGTGGAGGGAGGTGGGGGACACTGGGCGGGGTTACCTATGGCCTGGGTGGGTGGAGGGAGGTGGGGGACACAGGGCGGGGTTACATATGGCCTGGGTGGGTAAAGGGAGGTGGGGGACACAGGGCGGGGTTACCTTTGGCCTGGGTGGGTAAAGGGAGGTGGGGGACACAGGGCGGGGTTACCTTTGGCCTGGGTGGGTGGAGGGAGGTGGGGGACACAGGGCGGGGTTACATATGGCCTGGGTGGGTGGAGGGAGGTGGGGGACACAGGGCGGGGTTACATATGGCCTGGGTGGGTAAAGGGAGGTGGGGGACACAGGGCGGGGTTACATATGGCCTGGGTGGGTGGAGGGAGGTGGGGGACACAGGGCGGGGTTACATATGGCCTGGGTGGGTAAAGGGAGGTGGGGGACACAGGGCGGGGTTACCCATGGCCTGGGTGGGTGGAGGGAGGTGGGGGACACAGGGCGGGGTTACCTTTGGCCTGGGTGGGTAAAGGGAGGTGGGGGACACAGGGCGGGGTTACCTTTGGCCTGGGTGGGTAAAGGGAGGTGGGGGACACAGGGCGGGGTTACCTTTGGCCTGGGTGGGTGGAGGGAGGTGGGGGACACAGGGCGGGTGTACCTATGGCCAGAGAGACTGGGAGGGAGGTGGGGGACACTGGGCGATGGAGTACTTACGGCCTGGAAGGGACTTATATCGTAATGGTTTATTGGTTCTTTTAGTTTCGAAGCGCACCCGGCGAACCACATTGTATGAAACTCGCAATAAACCGTCCTGACTTCTTGCAAGGCAGCGACGCGTCTCTACGCTGTTTTATTAGTATGGAAATACGTACTTTTAATTTTAAATATTACTTTTAATGGGAGGAAAACATGCACCCAAGTTGGCCAGCTTCGTGCGAAAACCTATTTTGTGATATACTGTATTTTTGCATGCATTTGTTGTACATTGTATGCACATTGTATTTGAATTATTATTTAACATATTTGGTGTGCTGGTGGGTTAATTGCAGGAAACGTTACCAGTCAATTTTCCTTTATTCTAGTTGCAGATATGCAGTTGTTATCCATTAATTAATGCCCGAACAACATTCAAATAGCGGGCCAAGTTTGCGTTCTTAATTTTACCTGAAATGTTAACAAAAATTGTGAGGGGAAAGATCTTGACTTTTCATCAAAGCCAAGTCAGTACATGGATAATCATTTGCCTAGTACCGCCTTATTATTCACTCATATTTTCAATACTTTTGCAATGGTACATACAAATATAGTTGTAAATGCCTGTGTCAAATTGGGTGTCCTAGTGTGGGATGAATATGCAAACTGCGAAAACTAGAAGGTTTTTTGCTGTGGGCCCGCTTTTGTCTAGTTTCTCGACGATAAACGGCTTTGCATAAGCTTAGTCCAAGTGTAGATGTTAAAGTTGCATGTGGAGCTCTTTCCCGCCAAAACTAATGAGGTCAAAATACATATAAGAATCAGTCCTTGAATCATTCAAGACTTCTTTTATTTATACTCCACCCATACCAGACTGCCAAATAGTGTCTCTTAGCCTTGTCCGTGATATTAATTTACCACAAGTTTTCATTTTAGTGGTAAACGTCATCAGTTTGTGTGCTTCGCGATGCTTTGGTATAAGTAGCAGTACAGCGGCCGAGTTCTGTGGTGTCCCGGGATAGACACGTTTGCCACACCACAGCCGAAACGGCGATGTTTATCAGGTTTCTGAATTTATAGAATGAAACAATCGAGTTTTCTGCAAATTTTGATATAAATTTCTCCTAGGTTTAGTTTTGGCGGGAAAGAACTCGACATGCAACTTTAAACAATAAGTTGAAGTCGGTGCTCTTGATAACGACATTTTCCTTTGACGAGCGTTGCAATATTATAGCGGAATCACGTTGCATTTGTCCTTCAAGTCATATCCGGTGTTTTTGTGGGTAACTGTGATACAAACATGGTAACTCCTTATTAAATCTTTAGCTAATCTTTATGATCTGTCATTGTGTTTCTGTATCAGGGAACCGGGAAACTGCTGGTGAGTTTTAGCGGAATATAAAGATATGATTTACTGACGTCAGAATGGCGATTCTGCCGCTGTTTACACTGGTTGGGTGGTCGGGACTCCTACGTTGTAGGGCGTCTTTGGTGTGACTTTCTCACTATTGTTTGTACCATTTTGTTACGATGGGGACTTATATTGTAGGACATCTTTGGTGTGACTTTCTCACTATTGTTTGTACCATTTTGTTATGATGGGGACTTATATTGTAGGACATCTTTGGTGTGACTTTCTCACTATGGTTTGTACCATTTTGTCACATTGGTTGAAGTAAGCATTTAAAGCTGCTAATGCATTATTTCCCACCTGGGTAATATATATTGTTTTACTGTACTAGACACGTTGTCTCTTCCTCTTATTATTAAATGCAAGAAATATGTGCGTTATTAGATCTCTCTCCATATTATTTGGCCCACAAAGTCTCAATTTCGATGACGTAGACAAGAAAGCCACATTTTCTGCACCCAATATGTGTCTTTAACAACATGCCCCCTTTGGTTGAACATTTGAATACTTGACATTTATGCAATAAGGATCTACATATAGGATTTCAATTTAAAAGACTAAAAAGGGTTTCCAGGGAAGAACCTATATGCGTTATGAGCAGCTTTGATGTGATACGTGATTGAGGTGTGAAGGATTGAAATGTGATCTCCTTTCCTGGGAGCACAATCTCACTTTTATTATCTTATTTTATATGTTCTTGATGGTGGACATCAGCGCATCGATGACGCTTGGATGCGTGAGGCTATTTCTCCTATCAAGATTTTTGTACTACAGAGTGCATTTGCCATACTGAAGCGATCCCGGTGTATATCTAATGTTTTACATGATGCCTTGCTGCCGCACCTGATAGCTCGGCGACACGAAATATTTTGTTACGTTTTATTATGTTGTGTGGTGTTTTTGATGTGTTTTCTTTACGTTCAATGTCCGCTTTCTGTTTATGTTTGGTGTTTTGTGGTGTTTTGTTTCTTAGGGCAGCCGACCTATAGTGGTGTCTCCACTGTACCCCCAGTCACAGGTCGGTATCTGGGTCACTAGACTGACTCTACCCTGCAGTCATTCATGTGCCATCTCGTACCCACATACCACCTCGTACCCCATATATACCATTTCGTACCCACATACCATCTCGTACCCATATATACCATCTCGTACCCACATACAATCTCGTACCCACATACCATCTCGTACCCACATGCCATCTCGTACTCACATGCCATCTCGTACCCACTTGCCATCTCGTACCCACTTACCATCTCATACCCATATATACCATCTCGTACCCACATACCATCTCGTACCCACATACCATAGCGCATCCACGAACCATCTCGTACCCACGTACCATCTCGTACCGACCTAACGTTTCGTTCTCACGTTGCCCTATATCCTAATCCATTAGTCTTCTCTCAGATGTTTGAAATTACTTCTTGAGCTTAACCCGTCGTCTTTAGGGCGCGCACCTGACCAAATGGTTATTTTCTTGTGCCCTTCTACGACAAGTTCGTCCCCTCAACCGGTTATGGGCGGAAAGAGAGATACTCTCTGCATAGCTCTAAGTTTAAGCTCCAATTGGTTTAATTGACTTTTAATTGAGTTTGCAATTTTCGGATAACACATTTTAACTTAAACCACGTGGCGCGTTTGCCACAAGAGTTATTTTGTTAGAATATAAGCTTTAAGAAAGTGCAAAAAAAGTTGTGTTAATGGAGAACCAACATCCTTTTTATAATACGCATAGCGTCAGTACTTATAGTCACTGACGGTGGATTCTGCAGATAGCCCTCTTGCCCACAACACCTTCTTTTGAACAATGAGTGTAGGTTAAGGTGGCTTTGGGGCATACTATTACATCACCACAACAACCTCTAATCTGCCTATTAGCATATTAGATCTGTAAGCACTATTATATCCCTTTCTCTGCTCGGGTAGGTAAGTGACTTAACTTTAAGTCTAATTACACCGACATTTGCCTGTTTATTCTGGTGTGGTATACATTCTAGAGACACTGTGTCATGTTATTTATTCGTTTCTCGGGGCTTGTTTCATCTGATGCCGCCCCCGTCCCTTTTAGGCTTCCGTAATTCTCCGTCCAGCGTGGAGAGGCTTTCTATCGTTACTTTGACTACAGATGCAGTGGCTGTGACTACTGCGTCGTTGTACTTGGCTGTATTTATTTCACTTTGCCAAGTCATGCCGTCACCACAGTCTCGGTGGGGTCTCCGCTGTCATATAAGCTCACCGCGTCCTGTGACACTCGCCGATGTGCTCTCTCCTCCCAGACAGCCGGGCCTGAATTGGATTACTGAAAAGCAAGAAGGAAAACTGAGAACACTTTGGGCGTTATTTGAAACCCAGCAAATGTGTCTTTCTGTTTTCTTTTCTTTCCTTCATGTTCTGTGATCTTCGTATCTCCGTGATGTTATGACATGATAATAATTACTTTCTCCCCTCTCTCTCTCTCTCTCATCTCTTTGCGCACCTTGCCCCCCCCCCCCCCCATCCTCCAAAAAAAAAACCCCAACAACACGCAAACTGGGTCGGTTACCCAGACCCCATAATGCCGCCCATGGGACAGATGATACCCCCCCCGCACAGCGGCCCCATGCCACCCCCCGGCAGCTACCCCATGCAGCCAGGGCAAGATCCAGGTCAGACAGAAGGACTGTGGCCGCCGTCGAGAGATACCCTGCTGTATCATTGCATGACTGCGCATGCCCGTCATATCCCCTTTCCCGTCTCTCTGTCTCCCATTTTCCGTCTCCCCTTTCCCGTCTCCCCATGCCCGTCTCCCCTTTCCCGTCTCCCCTTTCCCGTCTCCCCATTCCCGTCTCCCTGTTCCCGTCTCCCCACCCCGTCTCCCCTTTCCCGTCTCCCTATGCCCGTCTCCCCTTTCCCGTCTCCCCTTTCCCGTCTCCCCTTTCCCGTCTCCCCTTTCCCGTCTCCCTGTTCCCGTCTCCCCTTTCCCGTCTCCCCTTTCCCGTCTCCCCTTTCCCGTCTCCCCTTTCCAGTCTCCATTCCCGTCTCCCCATTCCTGTCTCCCCATTCCCGTTTCCCCATTCCTGTCTCCCCATTCCCGTCTCCCCTTTCCCGTTTCCCCATTCCTGTCTCCCCATTCCCGTCTCCCCTTTCCAGTCTCCATTCCCGTCTCCCCATTCCCGTCTCCCTTTCCCGTCTCCCCATTCCCGTCTCCCCTTTCCCATTTCCCCATTCCCGTCTCCTCTTTCCCGTCTCCCCATTCCCGTCTCCCTTTTTCCGTTTTTCCTTTCCCGTTTTTCCTTTCCTGTTGCCCATGTAGTGTTACAGCTAATGATACTAACCTCAAAACTGGACGAACATAACTTTTGTTTGTCTTATATCTACGTGTAAGTTAATGTAATGGACACGCCCTCGGAGCGCTCGCCTTGAGTGCTCTGGCCACCTGAGAGCCTAACGGCACGTGGATTGGTGGTTCGCGCGCCGCTGTGGCGCTCTGTCGGTGTGGTCGCAGGATGAAGATCCATATCCTTCAACGAGTAGACACGGCTCCACTCTCCCTCCCTTCTCCCATTGACGCGATATGACCAAAAGTAGTTAAAAGAGTCCTGAATATACAACCAAGCAACCAGCCATTATTATCTGGTAATGTCGCTTTCCGAGGACGTTAACTTATGTAGAATCCACACTCTTATGAGTTATGAAGAGTTAAGATAATTGATGTCAGTTGGTTGCTGGGGTCCTGATCTTTGGGTTGCCTCAGCCTCGCCCACCACACCGCACTGGGATAAACGAAGCCTTCACTGGGATAAACGGAGCTCAGCTGGTGGCGCACTGAATGGGCTGTGGAGCAACAGACCCGTGATGGACCCCACACCATGACCATACAGCTTATTGTATTGAATCGGTGTGTTGTTCTCTTAAATCACTTACAGTTGTTCGACAAGTTGTTCGACAAGCCAGCTAAACTATGTACGTGAAACAGGTCGCACGACACTGACTCACTGCACGTGTCGCGGTTCAGCGCCATACGCCGTCAGACGCTGAGTCAGAGGGTGTATGGCCAAATCAGACACCCGGATACCTCGTGCTGTAAATAATTAGAATGTTTTGCCATCGACACATCCCGTACCGACACCACTACCGTGTAGCCTCTGCGGTGTGAGCCCGAGAGAACTGATCTCGTTGCTGTAGACTAATCCTGCATGTGTTGGTTTTGTCCATTTATGTTTCTGTTATCATATAATTGTAATAAATATTTGTGTCTTGGCATCGGCCGTCCGGAGGCATACGTGAGCTATGCGGACATTATGATCCTTACTAGTGTGGCGATTCGAACCGCCTACCTCTCTCTCTGGCACTCTGGCTCTGTTTTTAGTTAAAATATTTAAGGTTTCACGACGTTACAAATGGCAGATCTAGCCTTCGAAATATTTTTGACTTTAAAAAAGAAATCGTGTATGTAATTTTTGACAGTGTTGCTATTAACTGTTAAATCCAGATAATTGTGCACATATTTCACGTACTTATGTTATGTAGATAATGCGTCAATAAGAGATAACCTATTAGGTTTTTTTGGCATGAGCCCCCCCCCCCCCCCTCCCACACTTTTACACCATTCCATTGGCGATGTCTATTCACCCTGCACTGCTTCTCCCCCTCACAGGGCCGGCCCCACCCTACCCCCAGCCGGGGCCTCCCCAGCCCGCCTACCCACCGCAACCACCGATGGGACCCCAGCCCCCCATGGATGGCGGGTACCCCCAGGGCGGGATGCCCTACCCCCCGGGCCCGGGCATGGAAGCCCCACCTTATGGTCAGGGCATGGAAGCCCCACCCTATGGTCAGGGTATGGAGGCCCCACCCTATGGTCAGGGCGGACCCCCCATGTACCCGGCGAAGGATGGTCCGCCGTACCCCCCGGTTACCCACGGTAAGTAAACACCCCTCCAGGGACGGGTCACCAAGGCAACTGTCGTATCTGTGTTGCATAACATGTCGCAGATGACCCCTACGGAAATAATAAAAAAAAATAGCGTTGTAAATAAAAAATATTTTAAAATAAAATAGTAACACCCCTTTAGGGACGGGTCACCATGGCAACCATCGTCTCTTATTATCTGTTGTATTACATGTCGGAGATGACCCAATAAGGAAATAATAAAAAAATTGCGTTATCAATAAAATAAAAACAAATATTATTATATTTATTAATAAATATAAAATTATATTTTAAAATAAAATTATATTTTAAAATAAAATTATATTTTAAAATAAAATTATATTTTAAAATAAAGTAAAATAAAAGTGGCGCAATACGTTCATTTTATATTAAAATTTGTTGTGACTCATTGTTTGGGTTAACGTGAATCCAGTTTTCGATATTGCGGCTCAGGTGTGTACCACTCACATTTAGTACAGCCATCGATTTCGTGGCGCCTAACCTTTAGATGGGAGACTTTTTGTCCCGATTATCACCATCAGCTGTTTATATCATACATTGTGTCACATAGGGTCACAGTATCAGCTTTATTATGGACAGCCGTTCTGACATTTTATTATTTTGAGTCTCAATCTCAATCTGCCGGCGGGGCCGGCGCGATAGCTCAGTGGGTTAGAGTGTTCGCATTGAGTGCTGTGGCCACCTGAGAGCCTAACGGCACGTGGGTCGGTGGTTCGAGCCCCGCTGTGGCTGTGTCTGTGTGGTCGCAGGATAAAGATCCCATGTCTTTCTTCGTAAAGAGTAGGGGGTTACCCCCGGGGACATGGCTCCACTCTCTCTTCCCTCTCCCATTGACGCGACATGACCAAAAGTGGTTAAAGCGTCCTGAATAACCAACCAAGCAATCAATCTGCCGGTGGTAATCACTATTATAATTGTTTTTAGCGAAATGTCATTGATAAGAAATGTAGCTATGGATGGACCAGTCACCCCACTTAATCCATTTCTAATTTAAATCCGTTTTTTCTTTAAAATAAAAAAGTATCGACACTTTACATTTGTTCCGGCAGATGGCGCCCCGTACCCTCCCGCGGGCGGTCCGATGCCGTACCCACCGGGCCCGCCGGGGCCTAACCAGCCCTACCCGCCGGCCGGCCCCGGAGGCTACCCCCCGCCGAGCAACCCCCCCTACCCCACGGGACCTGGCATGTACCCCCCCGGCGGTAAGTACACTGAAGGCAAGATGCACGAAACTCGAGAAATCATCGCGTCGCGGAGTTGTTCATGCAGCTCTGAATGAGCAATATCATTGGTGGGGTGGGCTTTTTAAGAAGTTAGCTTTTTGCTTGTTAGAAATTAGCCCTAGGCCCGTTCGTCGTTTAATTGTTAAGCTTTTTGCTTCTTATGTTGTTCAGCAATCGTAGATAATGTACGAATGAGATCAAGTCTGAAAGGGTCTTGATTTTTAGGAAAGGCGTCTTTACATAAAGTTGTCACCTCTTAGTTTAGCAGTCATGTTTTAATCCAAAGCCAGTCAGAAATGGCGAAGAAGTTTTGATCTATAAACTTGTGTCGCTTCTTCGTATAACTTTTCTCGTATTGTAGTTCAGTGATCCTGTATAATATACGAACTCAAGTAATTAAAAAAGGACGAAGAACTTCGTTTCGCGTTTTGCACGTAATAATATTTTTGTGTAGAGTACGAATGAAACGCAGTCAGAAAAGACGAAGCGAAATCTTGATCAGGCACAAACTTGTGACCCCCCTGGTCGGTGTAGTAGCTCTGCCTGGAGTGCGTGTATGACCACCAATGTGTTTAAACGTTACCTGGGCCCTGCATGTCACGAACTTCAGTATACGACGCCTTGCAATGGGGGTTACTAGTTACATTTGGTTTACGATTATGGTCAGTTTTACGGTGCTAAATGCTTGAGCTTTGTTTGCCTTTGTTTTATTTTTTTTTTGGTTTCGCTTTTGTAACAGCAGAAAGTTCCATCTGATCGGTAAGCGGGTCACGTGCGTCGCTTTCATGAGCCACGTTGTGTTGTCATGGCAGGTATTTGTCTGTTATGTATCGTTAGTATTGTCTCTGTATGGGATCTGCATAAACACGTTTCCAACTATAGCCACATTCCCCATTCTAGATATCAAGGGGGAATCTCCGCTCTACTGATTAGCACACTAGACTGCACATCAATAGGTCCTGGGTTCGAATCCTTCCTGGTGTAGTGGTTAGCGCACTGGACCGCAGATCAATAGGTCCTGGGTTCGAATCCTCCATGGTGTAGTGATTAGCGCACTAGACCGCAGATCAATAGGTCCTGGTTTCGAATCCGGACCTGGGCGCTTAATTTATGGCGTGTTTCATCCATTCACCCTTCATCGTCCCGCGTGGGTCCTTGGCCCAGTTCAGCCCTTGTGTACGCACAAGCGGCATAAAACATTAATTCAATTCATTTCCTCTCAAAGTAGCAAAACTAGATAACAGAAACGCGTGTAGTTATAGACTATTGTAGTGACGGAAAGGACATTTATACCGCACCGATCTGCGACGCGAACAGCCAACAGTTTAAACGTGCTCCTACAACACTTTTGCCATTATTTGGGCTTCTTCAATGAAAATCAAATGATGCAGCATTTTGTTTAAGGAGAAGCATTTTAGATCTTTTAGTTGCAAATCGTGTATTGAAGTGCTTGCTGCATAACGACAATGCAATATTGTGCACGAAAAAGATCTATTTTCGGAGACAGTTCTGTCAGACTGGTTCTTTGTACTACGTAATCAAACTGGCATTATTCAAGCTTTTTACCAATTAAAATCTAGGTAACTTTGTCGTGGTACGTCGTCAAAATTTGCTTGTCGCTGCAGTTTTACCGCCAACTACAAGATCATATGGTTGGGTATACGTTTCATATTTCTAACGAGATAACGCTAACATGATGGAACAATATATCAAGTAATTGAAAACAGCTTTGAAGTTATTGTATGAGTACCTTGATGTGTTTGTCTGACCAATTATGCTATCAACTATAACCGTGGTCTCTGGTATATCTGTCATAGACATAGCGCACGGTATCCGAAACCGCTGCAGAAAGTAAATCTACAAGAGTAGAAATAGGCGCCAATGACCTGTATCGCTTCCTTATGTAGGTCACCCCGTGGCCTAGTGTGTAGCGCACCCTCTTAGAGGTCACCCCGTGGCCTAGTGTGTAGCGCACCCTCTTAGAGGTAACCCAGTGGCCTAGTGGGTAGCGCACCCTCTTAGAGGTCACCCCGTGGCCTAGTAGGTAGCGCCTGCGGCTATTGTCGAGTGTGCTCTGCTAGGCCAGCCCAAGCGGCCGGTGCGTGGTTCGAACCCCACCTGTATAAAATATTGTGCAGTGTAAAGATCCCACATATTTCTTTGTACAATGGGGTGGGGGGGGGGAGGGATTTACTCCCGAAGAAATGGCTCATGATGTCTTCCTTTGACCATTTTGGGGGCCGGCCCGATAGCTCAGTGGGTGGGAGCGCTGGCATTCAGCGCTCTAACCACCTGACACTAACGGCACGTAGATCGGTACTTCGAGCCCGGCTGTGTTGTCTCAGGATAAAGATCCCATGTCTTTCTTCGCAAAGAGTAGGGGATTACCCCCGGGGACATGGCTCCACATGGACATGGCGATATGACCAACAGTAGTTCACGTGTCTTGAATATACAACCAACCAACCTTGACCCATTCCATTGCCGCGATATGACCTACGCAAGTTAAATCGTCCTACTGCAATCACTCGAGCACTGCTTATTCACGACTATTTGTGTAGATGCACAGTAGGACAGTCACCACTCAAGTGTGTCATTGAGGGGGTGGGGGGGTGTATGCTGAACACACGATTTCTCAATAATGTCGTACATTTATTGTGGTACTCTGTCACCGTTGATCACTACTGGTACATTGTCCAGCAGAGTGCACCTCTATGCGCATATGTTGTCGCTGTCAAGCACCCTTTATCTTCAGATATTGTGAACAATTTAAGGCTCTAGTGTTCTTTTTAGATTTTGTTGGGAACATGGGTAGAACACTCCACAATTGACAATCCGTTCATCTCTTGGATTCGGTAGACTGTCTGCACTGTATGTGGAAGAGAGTGGCTGTTATGTGATAGAGTCCCCATAATAACTACTATAAGAAAGAAAATGAAGAAAACGATGAATACTAATGAAAAAGCAATATTACAGGAAAATAACGCTTATTATGGAAAGCAAATAAGGTCCACTGTGAACGGCAAAATGTTTGTGATGCCTATTTCTTGCATATTCTCTAAAACCGTTTGCTTATGCATACTGGTAAAGGCTATAAAGGCTTGCGAACTAATTATGGGTATGATTTATTGCTCTATGCATTGTTTTCGACTTTTTAACTATTTTCGGTGTTTTCATTCTTCCAGACCCCAACATGCCGACAAGTACCCCTCCCCCACCTTACCCACAGTGAGCGGCGATGGAGGCACGCCGGGATATTGGGAATGGACTCACGTACTCGTCCTTCTCATTATGGGCGACGCTGGGTCGATCGGGTTTTGGGAATTGACTCCCCGAGTTCGCGACTCTCGTTTATAAATAACATTTTTTAGATACACTCTTCATAAAACGGCCACCCGATGTGTGTAAATCATGCAGACCCTGTAATGAATGTACACCCGTTGGAACTGAAACACGTTTATGCACATTATTACGGCCTATATCGCGAAGTAATCACATGTACTCACTCATCGGCTTCTATCGGGGTCACGCAGTGGTCGTTTCTGGATTTGTGCCACTGGGAGCTGTCACGTGACTCAGTCGGCTCTAACTCGGCTGCCGCAGTATCTTTGAGGCACGGCCGAATGTAATCGCTTGCAGGTTTACACAGGGTCTGCTACATGTTATCTTTGAGGCACGGCCGAATGTAATCGCTTGCAGGTTTACACAGGGTCTGCTACATGTTATCTTTGGGGCACGGCCGAATGTAATCGCTTGCAGGTTTACACAGGGTCTGCTACATGTTATCTTTGAGGCACGGCCGAATGTAATCGCTTGCAGGTTTACACAGGGTCTGCTACATGTTATCTTTGGGGCACGGCCGAATGTAATCGCTTGCAGGTTTACACAGGGTCTGCTACATGTTATCTTTGGGGCACGGCCGAATGTAATCGCTTGCAGGTTTACACAGGGTCTGCTACATGTTATCTTTGGGGCACGGCCGAATGTAATCGCTTGCAGGTTTACACAGGGTCTGCTACATGTTATCTTTGAGGCACGGCCGAATGTAATCGCTTGCAGGTTTACACAGGGTCTGCTACATGTTATCTTTGGGGCACGGCCGAATGTAATCGCTTACAGGTTTACACAGGGTCTGCTACATGTTATCTTTGGGGCACGGCCGAATGTAATCGCTTGCTGGTTTACACAGGGTCTGCTACATGTTATCTTTGGGGCACGGCCGAATGTAATCGCTTGCAGGTTTACACAGGGTCTGCTACATGTTATCTTTGGGGCACGGCCGAATGTAATCGCTTGCAGGTTTAACCCAGGATCTGTGACATGCCTCAAGGTTTAACCCAGGGTCTGTGACATGCCTCCAGGTTTAACCCAGGGTGTGTGACATATTTCCAGGTTTAACCCAGGGTCTGTGACATGCCTACAGGTTTAACCCAGGGTCTCTGACATGCCTCCAGGTTTAACCCTGGGTCTGTGACATGCCTCAAGGTTTAACCCAGGGACTGTGACATGCCTCCAGGTTTAACCCTGGGTCTGTGCCTCCATTTGGTTATTTCGACCTCGTTCGATGGGTCTAAAGTAGAACGCTGGTAACCAAACAGGAAACCTTACACGGGTTTGGCTCATTAAGCTGTAGATATGTGAGGTTTGAGTGGTCAACATGAAAGGTATAACGTCGGTTTCAAAACTTGTGCAGCCTGGTCATTTGTGATCATGCGCATACATGAAAGGTAACTTCAGAAATGTACGCACAGGTGGATTGCAGACAGGCAAATATGATGGCTGTACCAATATAAATTTCATTATATCCCGGTTTATCTAGTAATATATACTATTTTATAAGAGGTGTCTTTTGAAATACTGTCTCGATATTGTGTACGCCACTCTGTCACTCGATGTCGTGACGTCACTATTCTCGGCGTTGTTAGGTGTATTTCGTCACCCGTGGCAAGTCCAGATCCGTCTTGGGATAATGACGTCACCATTGTCCGGTCCAGACAGTTGCCAGTTATGACGTCACCATTGTCCGGTCCAGACAGTTGTCAGTTATATGACGACACCACTGTCCGGTCCAGACACGATTTGATAGTAATATGACGTCACAATTGTCCGGTCTAGACATGGATGTCGGGTTATATGACGTCACAGTTGTCCGGTCTATGCGTCATGTGCGTGACGTCACCACTGTCCTGACAAGAGTTCTCAATGTTATGACGTCTTGGATCCAGACGTTTTGTCACAATATGACGTCACCACTGTCTGGGACATGTGTAATTCCGTCTTAATTGGTAATATTTCTAAATGGCGTCCTCAGGTCTCCTGGGCTGACCCGTTAGGCGCCAAACCTGAACGTTTTAGCATAGAAATCTGGCGATCTATTTTTCCACTAAGTTCAGTGATATTCTCCTTGTTTTACCTCAGGTTGTACTCCGTAGGATATGAAAACTATATTTTCATCAGTTGGCAAGAGTATCATACTCTTGCTAATTTAAGAGTCTTTGATTCGTTATACCTCATGAGCTGGTTGTTACATGGCTATACATCTTTCAAAGTCAAGGATTATTACCAGCATAAATCGTGTAAGCGGACCACTGGGCTATCGGGGGGCCCCGTGGAGAATTACTTTATTCGACTCTGAACACCTGATATGATATATTCTAGCCTTCAATTTTCGCATTTTTGAAGAAATGTTTTGTCTACTTTCTTTCTGAATGCGGTACAATTATGTGCGTGCCATGCGTAGAATTTCTGTAATTTTTGCCCCACGTATGTGTCTATAGTCTAAATTTCAGTTTTTGTCCTACAAACGTCAATGGGGAAGACCCATATATATATAGGAATATATGCATATATATTTTCATGAATTGTATATTGTGCGTCGAATATCTGTGATGTGTATGGAGCTTATTACAAGTATTACATTGCTACTGGCATATATAGGGATTCTGATCGGCCTCAACTTAAGAGTCAATAATGTCAAGTTAAATAAGTACCATTAATTATTCTTCCTAGGAGAAGAGGCTTTTATCGAAGTAATCAAAGAATCTCTAGTTTAAAAAAAAGGGAAATTAAGGCTTGCTCACACTGTGCCGGTTTATAGGCCCGGTTTACCCCGGTCCTGAAAATTGGGGACAACTTTGGACAACCCTGGGGAATCGTAGCGAGCCCGTAGTCAATCCGGGGCGTACCGTGGCGAACCGTAGGTCACCCCGGTGGTTTGGAACTGTTAAAAATTCCCGAGATGAACCGTAGCACTACGAGCTTACACCGTGGCCTACGGTTTTCGCGCCAAAATTTGGCGAGATGGCGCCGGATCGTCCCTGTATAAAGTTCAGCCAACACCAGCACAGTGTGAGCTAAGCTTTACTCCTGTACTAAGGTCACGCCAACCATGAAAAATTGCGATCGGGACCTAACCCATCGTACTATTTCCTGTATATTTATTCTTAGTTAACACGTGTATTTGGTTTTGCTATATTATATTTGAGCTGCTAGTCTGTTATTCGACGGGTTCTTTTATATCTTATATTGGTCAGTACTTTGCTTGTTGATTTTCCCCTTTGCCGTTATCACTTGTAGTCATTATATTTTGACGTGATATGAGGAACTATTTAGACAAACTTTCGAATTATGTTTAATGAAATTAAATTAAATGTTTGTGTTTTGGGCTGAAGTGGGCCTAGAAACCTCGGGCTAATGGAACGAAGCAATGATGTAAGGCAGACTTAAGGGTAGCTTTGCCGTTCCTATGTACAACTACGGTATGGCTATTGGCCAGTCTTATACGTAATTATCTTTGTAGTACGGACTGTGGCGTCAGTTACCGGTGTTTTGGTCACCCTTATGTGAGATCACACTGACTCTTGTTTGACTTGTATGACTTCACCCTGATGGTTATGACCTGTGTGACGTCACACTAATATCTGTTCGATTTGTATCACGTCACACCTTTTGTTCGATTTACGGTGCCCTCACTCAGTCCATCATCCATGTTAAGAGCCAGGGGAATGGATTAACCTGGTAAATGGCGTACGTAATGCGTGAGCTATTCTGAAGCTGTTGCCGGCCTTAACATTGAAGAACGACCCCTCAACCTGGTTGTTTTGTGACTATATGTGTACTTTATATGAGGATTCGCTCACCACAGCTCAGAATAACACTCTTAGCAATGCCAAGAACGCACTTTCTGTCAGAGAGGTATTTTTTAGATTCATGAATATAAAATTCAACTAGTTATTCTTAAGATTATTTAACTGTAAGACTCGCTTTAAGTGCATCAAGTAATGGAAAATACGAGGTCTTGTCTGCATGTGTTTTGACATTTTATTACTCAAATCTATATTTCATAAATATTTCATCTTTTTTATGGTATGCCTTCGCCTGTACTATTTCGTCCCTGTACTTGAAATGCTCACTACTCAACTTCAGGCGGTGATGCGGTTGTGACGCGCCGATCTGAGTACCACCCCGCGTCGCCAGACTGGATCAATGCGCCAAGAAAGTAGTGCCTCTTTATACTGACGTACGACCGCCAGCTAGACCGGGTGGTCAGTCGCATGGGTGGACACTGCTGTATGAAGGCGCGGGGTGGTGTAACGAAGGTGGCGCACGTGTCTTGTCTTTTCTCCTCACTACCTCTTCACTCTTTGTGCCAAGTGGCCCATAGATTTAATTGGCCATCGGCCATTGTGATTCCACAACCTGAGCTCCTCTTCCCTCGCCGGGAGGGGCAGCACAGGGCGTGTCCGTCCCCTGTCCGGCCACCGCGTCTTTAGGGAAAAAACTAAATTCTTAATATTAATAATATTTTGGTGTGCTAGCCGCTCTGCTCCCAGCGACATTGTTGACACATCCAAGGCGGCTGCTGGTGCATGCAGCGGGTGCATAGGTGGGACAGACAGACAGACAGCTTCATTTTATTACTATAGAAGATTCTGATAAAGAGGTAAATAGTGTTCAAGGGTAGTAATTACATGGCATTTATGGAATTTATGTATTACTTCACATGGATGGCGGTCGAGAAAGTTAATGGTCCATGTAATGTCTTTTTTATGCGAAGACGTCATCTCGACGTGCGCAAATACTAAAATAATACCCAGAATACCCAACGCATGCAGTGGCGCCTCGTAGTGGGAAGAACTACGGTTTGCGAAGTGTGGCTTGCCTTTGTTGGTATTTACATTGCAACTGGGGGAGCATCGTAATTAAGTGGTGCCATCTGGTGAAGGAATCACCCATGTGTAGCAACTCCAAACCTCTGCCAGCCACGCATGGGTGACTTTGAATGGCCAGTAGTGGGCAGCTCTGTAACATGTGGCATAGGGACTTCGGCAAGAATGTTCCTTCTCTATTTGGAATTTCCTGGAGGCCTCGCGTTTGCTATTGGAAAATGGTGCATCGGGTCTTTTCACCAATAATTAATACCTTGATAGCAGATTGAGTAAAGTCAGCTGTTTATTAAGCATGTCAAATTATAATGTGTATTGCTTATCGCTGGCGCGAAGGGAAGTGGTGTAAGGAGCTGTAACTGTTTAGCGTTGGCATGTATTGTGCTCTCTGTAACCTACAATGATATTATTCTCCCGCAGAGAGAAAGGCCTGATGTATCAAAATACCGCTATTGGCTTGGTCGCTGTAATATATGTCTGTTATACAGATGCTAACATTTGGTGATTATGTCTTAAAACTCCTCTCTATGATGATATGATATGTAAAGGTGGAACCCGTTCGAACATTTTCCTATGAATGCGACCCCCCCCCCCTCCCCACATGGCTCTCCTGTACTCCTCTACTGTATGTTATGAGTGCACGTTCTTAGGATGTGACTTCCTCTTTAGGTAACTTACCTGGAATACTGAAATTCTCAGTTTCACCCACTCTCAGTCGATTCGGAGAACTAAAGGCTCACCATGTGGCTTTAGCTGTTGAAATGTGGTTTATTCTCTTCACCCTTTCGATTTACCTGCGATGTTTTGACGCCTTTAGAATTACGTACAGTGTTACTCCGTATTATATCCTGTCATTCCATTTGTTCGTTGGTCTATAAACATTTCGGGGATATAATGAGATTAGAGACTCGCGTGAGTAGTAACACGTGGTTGTGAGATTATTCGCAGAGACGACGGGAAATCAGTCGTAAAACTAACTTAGAATGACCTATTTCTGCAAAAGATAGGTCTTTAAAGACCCTTTGAACATTCACAAACTGCATCCCAGCCCCGACAGGATGTCTGTCCTCCACACGTTCTCGATATGTTTATGCAATAATGCACGAGTTGTCATAGTAACGACATGTGGTATAGGTTGTATCTGTCACTATGGCTTTGACACAAGAATTCCGGCAAAACCTTATCGTTGATGTTTTCTGTGTATTATTTGTTAGTGAACAATTTGTTGAAGGAAGTCAACATTTTGGTTACATTATATCGATGCACAACTATTTTGTTATATTGCACTAATTAATTGTCTTGTCCTGGAATATTTGTTTAAAAAAAATGTTTTTGCATTAACGCCAACCAACAGCAAGTTCTTATTCTCTTAAGTTTTAAAAACTTGAGCTTGGTTGATCACGATAGCGAAGCTCGTCAATAAGCCGCATGAATCTCACTTATGTCTAAAGAACAAGGCCAGTAGATGATTGGTATCACCAAGTTAATAACCTGGAAAATGAAGCTTGAGGACTAATCGGTTATGCACTAGACTACAGTTACTTTGGCTTGTCACTAACGGTTTGTTTGTGTGGTCCCTTGAAAACCTTGTGATTCTTGTTAATATCTTTATATGTAACTGGGAAAACACAACGATGAGAGGAGCCGCCGCGGTCGAGGGTACTCTCGATTGCGTCCCAATGGGTCGTAGGTTCGAGTCCCACCCATGTCTAAGGCTGTCTCATCTCAACGGTGTAAATAAACATTTTGGGGGATATGAATTCTAGGAAACAGGCGCCAAATTATTGGTATAGAAAAGCAAAAGTTGGTCCTAAGGAGGACATGATATATTTTATTTCGAATATTGAATCAAATTTGTGCATCATTATGTAATATTATATAACAAACAGGTGGGCATTTGAGCCAACGCATTTGCCGGACAATAGATGTGAACTCTTTCATAAAAAACAGTGTGTATTATTCAATATTTTATCTTGTCTATGTTCACTTGATGAAATAAATGTCCTTAAAGTAATTGTTTTGGGGTTCGCGCAATATGTATGGGGAAATGACCCATGTTTCATTTCCCGGCTGGCTCATGTCTCGTCAAAGAACGCACAATAATTATTTAGAACCGTTTATAAGCGTACAGCGCCAACTAAGACCTGTTTATTTTGTGTCAAATATTTTTCCTATTCGAAGTGACTCCCAAGTCATTGTAAACTGGTTTTGTTTTTGTCTCTATATGACTCTGATTGCCATTACACAGATACACAGGCCATGATTGTAAGTATAAAGTGCCACTGGTCGTCTTTGTGATGGTTTCATTATGAAGTGACTGGGGATTGCGGTGACGAAGTGACCATGATTGTCATTACATAGTCACCCTTTGTGACCAAACACACGTACACATTGATACCTTTCACTTGTAAAATTTAAACGCGTCGCTGCAAAAGACGTCTCAATCCTCAGTCTCACGATGCGTAAAGGTCCTTAATGGTCATGGCTTTGATATTTGAGCTAAGTTACTGAAGAACGACTAGCTTATGTCAAAGTTTTCCGCTATGAAAAGGTCCAATATTATTCATTATTCGGCCATGTTACGTCGCCCGGTCATTGTCGTCCAGTTCGGAGCCTGTGGCATTTTCTACATCTTAATACATAATTCGTCAACCGTTAATCACTATCGGTGTTTTATTTGTTTAACACGTCACTACCCATCTTTAGCTCAATATTTTTTTAATAAAAGAACGAAAAATGGGATTTAATATAGAAACTTTATTCAAGTTTTGTAAGCAGTGTGCGATAATAAAATTAATAATATTTTCATTTTTGAACATCAGACGAAGCGCGTGCGTAGAACAGGCAGAATGAAATACTGGCAAGAGCGGTGGAAGTAGGACCTTAACCGACCCTCAAACGCGGAGGTGTTGTTATAAGCGGCCGGGATACAATCGGGAGTTTCCCCCACGGCCATGACGTCGTTCCCTTACCTTGATGTGTGGCCACACCAACGTTTGAAATGGACAAAATAAATTCCGATTTACACATATTCTACTCCAGCGCACAATAATGCTAAGCGAAAAATCGTGACCTGTGTAGGCGAAAATGTCCAAAACAGACATTGGTCAGAGACTCTTTATGAAAGTGAACGGCATTGTTCGTGGCTTATGATATAAGCTTTGCATGGTAGTTACGGAGAAAACTTCAGGCGTTGATAAAAATTAGTTGGCATAATTCCTCTAGTTTAAGCGTCTATCTGTATTGCTATATTGAAGTAAATAGATAAAATTTGTTGCAGTTCCGTTTATATTTAGCCAACCTGTTTATGATAGTCGTTGTTGCTGGTGACTAAATTACGGTGCGCACATAGTTTGAAATGGCAGTATTATGACTAAACCCAGGCGATGCTCAAATAAATGGATTATAGCAGGGTCAATGTCACGTCTTGCACATAAGAACCATTTTAAGCGTGATGGGCGGAAGTGAGGCAGCTGAAGACTTCCGGCTGGCGATGAGAGTGTCAACCGAACAACCTTGACCTTGTATGGTTGCTTCGTCAATTCTAGGAAGGGATAGCTGTTGGCCATAACCCTGAAATGCAAAATAATCACGATAACTTGACACGTACGTTCCGACTTAAGAATGATCCAATCCAAATAATTACGCTTAATGATATATCACACCGATGTGCATGTTAACACAATTTTGCAAAAAGTAAGAAAATCAATTATGTAGATATATGCATTTAGATAATATATACATGTAGTTAGCACACGAATATTGTTCTCCATATCTGTATCTTGATTCCCTGGCAATCGCGGATTTCGTGCGGCAGATATACGTCTTCCCTAGGCATTTTCTGGCGTCGATACATTTAAGTTATCGATCCTATCATGATATAACACCTTAGATGGCGCAAAAACCAGTTGTTAACGAGCACGGCCAGTTTGGGTTTGACGTGTTTCAAACGTGCCTTTTGTCTTCATTATACTGCCGCTAAAGTTATAATTTCAACATAGATACGGTAAACATGGGACCGGCGGGGCCGCTCGCATTTTGCGCGAAGAGTTCAGAAGCAGGCGTCTTCAAACGCCACCAGATGTTATGAAGCCTGCATGCCTAGCTCAGTCGGCAAAACGCGAGACTTTTATGTTTGTATTTACTGATTTATTACAACTCATATGTTCTGTAAAAAATGTTGTCCATCTTTATCTCTGATTCTCAGACTAATTGAAATAATAGTTCCGGCGGCCTCGCGGGTTCATTTGCCTACATTTTGTTGACATAATAAATTGAAATCATGCGTCGCAACCTGCAAATGTGTGATTTGATTCCGTTAAAGTGCGATGGAAAAAGTCTGACGTGCCCCGTGCTTTAGAACTGTGTTGACATTGCCACGTACTGATAATTAGGCACAAGTTTCACGACAAGCTGTGACATAGGAGTGCACAATACGTTAGTTACATTAGAGTGTTTGCGTTAGTTCATGCAGCTTGTGACACAATACCAACAGACAGCAGAGAAAATAGAGTGGTCAACGCCTGCTGGAATGAGCCCAATTTGCTCTGTAAGACAGTATTTCCAGGCAGCTTCAACAATTAACATCACTATATTGTTAGACGCACAACGCCCTGACGACAACCTGAAAATGGTAATCTGGGTATCTATGCATTCCATCATTTGTCACTAATACGTGAATAATACGTGAGCTATTCCGAATCAATGGTCCGCCCTAGCACGGAAGAGAGACAGTAATCTGATGTAATCAAACCGGAAGTACGCCATATTGGACGTGCGGCCCTCCTGAAACGGTTATAATTAATACACTATTTATATATAATATACATCATCGGATTGGCCAACAATTAGCCGTCTTGTTGTGGTGAATATTACAATTTACCGTGATAATATACCATGGTATATCAAGGTAAATATCCTGGTTTATCAAGGTAAATACCCTGGTATATAGGGGTAAATACCCTGGTATATAGGGGTAAATACCCTGGTTTACTGTAGTAAATACCACAATTTACCATGATACATCAAAGTAAATACCATGGTTTGCTGCAGAGGTAAATATTACAATTTACCATGGTATATCAAGGTAAAAACTCTAAGTAAGTTTACTGTAGCAAACACCACAATTTACCATGGTAATAATGTACTTTGAGGTAAATACTATTTTTTCCACCTGGGGATACATAAATAACATGGAAATCTTTATCCTGCATCTTCATCATTAGGGCATGTCGCACAATGGAGTTTGACTCCATGAATCGCGATGCCCGGATATAGGATCCTCCTGGGCCACGTGTAGTCATCACGATTATCGCCAGGAAGCACATCTTTTCATACCAGCGAAGATAAACCCGAGACATATATGTGAAATATGTGCATTCTAACTGGTAGCTCTAGTGGAACTTTCGAACATACTGAAGACGACAACATATCGTACGAAAGTGCAGCACTAAATACCGAAAGAAGTAGACATGCTGGTACGTAACTGCTTGCGTCATACCTTTGGCGGATGACAGAGGCGTTTTCAAATCAGAAAGTACCTCCACCAACTGCTTATTTCTCAAGTATTTGGAAATCTACGTAACAATTGTGTAATATTCATTATAATTTCATTGCAACTATGTCGATACATAGATTGATAACGGGTGAACGCTCCAGGTTTGTGATAATGCCCAAACTGTCCGATTAGCTATGAACAAAATATGTAACCATGACCATGTAACTTTATTTTATTTTATGTATCTTGTTTTAGTTATTCGTCAAAAGAACATTATAGTAACATATAGTAGGGTCATTATCATCCGAAGTAGCTTCACTTTAATAATATCCCTTAGTTTAAGATACAGTCATTCAGACAGATATGGCATTACGACACAACTGGAGCGCACACACTTGAATCAAAGATAGGCAATATCAGTAGAAGAGGCGATTGGTTGTCCCCAAACAACGCATGCAATACACGAATTGGAAGCCGTTCATCGTTAATTCTTTTCAGTGCACGTATATACGATCGCTGCTTAATTGGATGTGCACGGATCTTAAATCATAGACCATGCTATATTTTTTTTTTAGTAATCGGCGATAACCTCATATAGCGTTGATATAGCCGTCTTGTATGGTTAGGGAAGAAAGTCAAATACATCATATCGTGTCAGATGCGTGCCTGCACTCATATGTACTGTAATAAACTATCAAATCAATACATCAGCTTAAGCAGGATAAAAAGAAAGGTTCAACTATGTTTGACGCCGAAATTGTCCCTAGTAAATTAATAATATGGTGGGAAGAGATCGTAGGGGTAGAGGCACCCGCTCTGGGTGTGCCACTGGTTCATGCATGACCTGATCAAAAGGTCATGCCTTGATTTGATTTTTCCCCCAAAAAATCAAATGATTAAAAGTGACGTCACGCACAGGCGTATTCCTTACAGAGGTGTGATGATGCATGTGTTTCTTCAGCAGCCTGGAGTACTCGCAGCTGTGCTTGCCGTGTGGCCGTCTGTGACCTCCCTGTGACCTTGCGGCGTTTTCCTCAGCAACGGGCGCCAGTAGCGCGGATCGCTCCCACTCAAAGCGCTGCGTCTGATTGGCTGACGAGGTGTCGTCTGCCGGTAACGGATGACGACCGCCAATGGCGGGAAGAAACCCGTCCGCCGATCGCGCCCCATCCTCGGCGCTTGTCTCACTGTACGTCCAGGTCAGAGGTCAATGGGGAGTAATTACTATATGAACAGCATGCGAAATTAAAATGGTAGCCACCACCACGCGGAGACTATCTTCACATATTTCGAAACCAGGAAGACTGATAGTTGAGACAAAAATATGTTATTAACTGCAGTTAACTATCTAAGCGTTCATTAGACCATTAAATAAAGATAAACAATCACCCTGAGCACTCACGAATTTCACATTATCTAACAGTATGTGACCTTATGGTAGGGGTCTGGAAGAGGTAAATGCAGGCCACACGCGACATTCAACATTGACACCGAAATTCCGACACTGAGGATCTGAAAAAGCGACATCAACACTGATTGTGGCATTTCAGAAAAAAGAACGACACCGAACTTACCCAAAAAGCGACACGGGACGTCGTGCAAAATCGACCCTGGACACCGAATCTCGATATCCTTCCCAGACTCCTTTTTTATGGTTGTGAAACCGGCCCTTACCCGTGTGGATCCACGTTGAAGCGCAGTGTCTTGGGCTTGGCGAGCTGTGCGTTGTTGCCAGAGTCCGTAGTGTCCTGGGGCCGAACCCCAGTCGAGCCCCGCCCGGCCTGGTGGGCCAGGAACCTCTCGCAGAGGGCGTGGCGACCCCCGTGACCGCCCCCTCCCCCCGCCGCTCCCGGCACCCCGCTGACCCAGTTCATCTCGATGAGGCCGTATGAAGTGTGCCCAGAGCTGGAGTACACAAATATTCTTATTTGTATATGCATGGGGAAAGTAACCCTTAATCCACGTGTACGTGCTTCAGCACCCTGCTAAATGGCAAGCAACCGAATTCTAATCCGACATAACATGGTTCGGCTTCGTGAACATTGTCAATTGTCAATCTTGAAAATCAAAGTACGAATGTAGCAGTTCATCGAAGTATTCTGGCCCATTTTCCCGTTTTTTAGCGAAATACCGACCATTACGCCGTGTATTCAGTGAAATAGCCACCCATTTCGCAGTGTTTTAGTGAAATAGCGACCCATTGCGCCGCATATTAAGTAAAATAGCGACCCATTTCGTCGCGTATTAAGTGAAATATAGACCCATTTCGCCATGTGTTCAGTGAAATAGCGACCCATTTCGCCATGTGTTCAGTGAAATAGCGACCCATTTCGCCGCGTATTAAGTGAAATATAGACCCATTTCGCCATGTGTTCAGTGAAATTGCGACCCATTTCCCCGTGTATTAAGTGAAATAGCGACCCGTTTCGCCGTGTATTCAAGGAAATTGCGACCCATTTCGCCGTACTTTAGTGAAATAGCGACCCATTTTCTCGTGTATTATGTGAAATAGCGACCCATTTCGCCGGGTATTCAGTGAAGTAGCGACCCTTGTGCTCGATTCTAAATGAGGTTTTACCCCTACGGCCACTCACCCCTCGGCCGTGTGGACCCCGAGTTTGCCGGGGATGGCGTGAATACGGTGTCTGCTATCTCCGTCACTGTCCACATCCGACCCCTGAAAGCCAAACATGATATACGTTAGGGACGAACCATATGATATCAAAGGGAGGCGGGGGGGGGGGGGGTCTTTTGGGAGGGGGGGGGGGAGGGGGCATAAGGAGATCAGAATTTTGGGTTCTTGCGCACGCTTAATGTTGTTCTTGTTCTACAAAATGTTTTCAGTTTTTATAGAATTTTTTCTCAAAAAGTCCCTCAATGGTCAACACCCGGATTTATCTCCATGTCAGAGCGTGTCCAAGCGCATATTCATCGGCGGTGGAGTGGGGACCTGGGGGCAAGGTGATCGCCCCGTCTCCCGCCTTTTTTATTGAAGTTTGAAGGGAGTTAATTATAGGACGCTAAATCATGTTACAGACTTAAAATGTATATATTTTGACACAAAAAAATTAGCTTTAGATTATGGAACAAAATCCCACCTTGGACTTGAGGGTGATGGACTGAATGAGTCTGACTCCGGGGTCGGCAGTCACCATATCAACGCGATCGTGGAAGTAACGGACCGGCGGTAGAGCAGACTGCGCGTCACTGTCTCCCTTCTGAGCCTGCCATGTGGGGCGTGCCCCGTGGGGCATGCCATCTGAGGCTCTGGCGGCCTCCGCGGCTTGCTGTCTCCGGTGTTGCGCACTGGGCGTCTCGAAGAAATCTCTCCAGTTCTCTGATGCATGTATGGAATCCGGAAATGACAGAATATTGTGATATCATGCAACCACGTGGCAGATATTATTGTACATATCGCTGTGGACGCTTGGATGTGGGACATATTAATATATTTCTCATTGTATATATTTCTCATTGTACATATTTCTCATTGTATATATTTCTCATTGTATATATATTCTCATTGTATATGTTTCTTATTGTACATATTCTCATGACATATATTCCTCATGGCATATATTTCTTATGGCGTATATTTCACATTGCATATATTTCTAGTCATTGCATATATCTCTCATTGCATATATTTCTCTTTGCGAGTATCTCTCATTGATAGTACCATGAGAAGTACTATGAGATTATGAGTTACTCCGTTACCTGGCACTGAGCTGAGGTCGCCATAAGATTTGACTGGAGATAAGGTTGGCATCCCCCGATGGACCAGGTCGCCACCTGCAACAAAAACACAGGTCAATATAGGGGGCCGCCCCGATAGCTCAGTGGGGTAGAGCGCTCACCTTGAATGCTCTGGTCACCTGCATGAGAGCCTAACGACACGTGGGTCGGTGGTTCGCGCCCCGCTGTGGCTATGTCTGTGTGGCTGCAGGATAAAGATCCCATGTCGTTCTTCGCAAAGAGTAGGGGGTTATCCCGGAGATATGTCTCCACTCTCATTCCCTTCTCCCATTGACGCGATATGACAAAAAGTGGTTAAAGCGTCCTGAGTATACAACCAAGCAACTAGGACAATACTGGGTGCGCATCATTGTTAGATCATCATAAAGGTCATCCAAATATAACTAATTCAGTAAAAAAAAAAGATCTTGCCTACAATTTTATCAAGATTTAACCCAGATTTGGAAAACATAAAAAGAAATAGCACATCCTTTGTTATGCTCGTTCACATGTTGACAAGCACCCTCAACACTCGGGGGGGGGGGGGGGGGGCGAGGGGTATATCCTTTCATCGAGAATCGGGTTTTCAATTTATTGAATCGGGAAATCGCAAATTTATATTATATATCCGCCCACCATCGTGACCTGGGAATAAAGAGATTTATTCTTCGTGATCTGGGAACAGCCCCCCCCCCCCCCACTAAGAGGTGGGGCCATTGAGGAAGGGGAGCGCTTTGCTTACTCGTTAATTACAAGCGATTGAGCAAAACAGGTTAGCACAAGGCATACACATAATTAGGCCTTCATGCGAAATTGCGCAACAATGTATTTATCTGAGCAATGTTGGATACGAAGCTGGAGAAGGTTGCCCCGGAAATGAAGCCAATTAATCTATTGAAGCATTTGGCTGAGTAGGTAACTTACCTGTGTTTGTCCTATTGGTATACAGGGAGGCTGTGTCCGACGTCTGTCCGATTCCAGAATCCGCCTCTGTCGTCGATTGGGACTAAAACACGGAAGGAGTATTCTAATATTATATCCCATAATTCAAATGGAGAACAGAGCGATCAACGCACGGTGGCGCTACGCAAGCTCCGCTTTTACCGCTGCTGTCGGCGGGGGGCAAATTTCAAGATTCTTGAAAAAGATATAATTGGGAATAAACTCTTTTTTATCATCACCTGATATGGTGTGTTATTAGGCTTAGGCTGGGTTCAAGGTACTAATTTGGGGAAATGAGCGGGGAATTTTTCCTATCAACTTGACCCACAATAGTCTCCATAACGTGTGGGCTAACCATAGACCGTTATTACCGCTCTTGTTATTTTATTTGCTTGAAAGCCTGTCTGACCTCCCCGCCCCGCACATTGCTTCGACACCCCCGCCCCCATCAGCGCCCCCGCTCCCCCACCCACTCCCCATTCCCAATTCTAAAGAATAATTTTCCTCATTCCAAGCCCACTCACCGGGTGTACCGTGTCGGAGGTCATCTCCGTGTTGGAGGTGTCGACGGTGGGATCCCGTGAGTACCCATCCGTCAAGGTAGCTATGGCCGTTGTCGTGGGTGTCGTCGCTATGGACGACGCGTTGTCATGGCGACTGATGTCGGCGTCGGTGTCTAAGGGGCCGTAGCGCGTCAGGTCTGAGACGACCATGCCGGCAGCGTCTGACGTCACGAGATCCAGGGACGCCAAGGCGATGTCGTCAGCTGACCCTGACGGTCGAGGCCCTAACGGTGGAAGACCGCCTGACAGTGATCGACAGACGGGTAGAATAACATCAGCAGGGAATATCACTTTCTGTTATGATTTGCACAGCGTCCATAAGATTCAAGATTCATTTATTTGACCAAGTATGACGTAAATATAAACGAGAAGTGACACAAATAGTGTCGAATTGGCCGGGAGACTCGAACTAAGACTTTAAAGGTCGCTGGCGCTAGAGCCACCCAACATTGTGATTTTTAGAGTTGTACATTAACACAGAAACAACCAAAAGATAACAGTAATATATATACGCTAATACGATAACAGCTTCAATATATGTCCGTAAATTATTCAGACAATTAACTGACCATATATAGATACAATCTGATGGTAACCACCCTCATTTGATATGTATATCATATGAATATTCAGCGCGTATTAATCAAGACAACAATAAATGGACTGAACTCAAATAATGCTCAGTCAGGGGCGGATCTAGGGGGGGGGTGGGTTACGGGGTTGCAACCCCCCCTTCTTGGGAACCTGAACATACACTGTTAAAGTCGGCTTCTCTGAGCAGCGCACCCCTCCCCCCCCCCCCCCCCCCCCTTGGCAAGTTTTCAGAGAGCACCCCCCCCCCCCAGTCGCAAGTTTTCAGAGAGCAACCCCCGCCTTGGCAAATTCCTAGATCCGCCCCTGCTCAGTGTTGTGTTGCCGTCGAAGGATTTTTAGCAGGAGGGTATGTGTGACTGAACACTTGTTTGGAAAGAAGTACTTTAATGTCACCGTTGCAGAAACTAGTCGCATAAAATATAACGGCCAGCAGAAAAGTTATAAATTAAAAGGCTTACACGTTACTTAAACAATATATCAATAGTCGTTATTCTGAAAATATATTTTTTCCAATAACTATAAGGGAAATATTTTGTAAGAATATATAGTTAAATAAATATGATCCAGTAGTTTTCTGTTAAATAAATATGAAAGAAACACCATTTTAATAAGGCGCGCAAGCACTGTACTATGTAGACCAACTGTGTGCACGGGACCCTATTCACCAGATGGCGACACTGTTCGCCTTACTGGCCTGCAGAGCACGCATATAGTGCCGCCATCTAGTGAGCCTTTTCGTAGTTAGCTGATGATTCGTTCTCCCATCTAGTGGGCAATTTTGGTAACAATAGACCGATCCAGGCTGTCGATCATTCACCGACGTCACTGTTGCTTTTATCCAATCATGTGGTGAAAAAAGGTGTTCCACGTGCGTTATGTCGGACAAACATGTCAAGTCGGACAAACAAAGCAGCATGTCACTTTCTTGTCAGTTTCAGAGATAAGTACTTCTCACTTGTACCTACCATCAGCTATGATTGTCGATTCCATACTGAGGAGCAAGGAAAAGGGACAAGCGTGGGCGGGGAGTAGTGTCGGAGCCTGGATCGGTCTATTAGCCTAAGATCCCGTCTGGTGCAGCCAGGGGGGCCTACCTGCCGGCGTGGGGCTCTGGTCACGACTGTTGCACGCTGAGCGGTTGGGCCTCGTGCTGTAGACTCTGTACATGTTAGGGTTGGTCGGCAGTAGGACACGACGGCTGGCAGGGCTGGCGCTGGGGAAAGGGTTAGGAGGGGGTGGGGATGTGAGACATGCTATCAATAATAAGACAGAACTGTTGATAAATAAGGCAACCCAATCATTGCGCATCTGTCGGCAAACACTCTACAAACCAGTAGATGGAGACAAGCACGTTTCCCGCCATATGACGTTACTGATTAATACACGCACATCGATGGATCGACGGAGATTGATTCACTTGACACGGCGAGATTGCCGTAGAGAAAGGGCAAGGGGTCTTTCCGTTCCTCGGGAACGGGGCTTTCATTTAACCGGGAACTGGGATTGAAGCAAATAATTCTTCGTGAGCTGGGAATGGGGTATTAGCCGACCGGCGTGATCAAGGATTTTCATTAAACCTGAACTGGGAATTTTAATATTAAATCACCGTGAATCGGGAAAGCGCTAATGTATATCCTGTATCCGCCCTTCATATGTATACCGGGAGTTATCGTTTTGAATTCATCGTGACCCGCGAATAAATAAACACGACCACCCCTGCCCCCCCCCCCTCCCTCCCGCCCCTCCCTATACTGACGACCAGTCGTTAAGTTAACACCAAAGCGATATCCCGCTTAATTTGACTGAAACATGGAGTATTTCCCATATATCCCTTACAATTCGGCCGACTTAGGGTGTTTAATCGGATATACCAGAAATAACATGACATATACGGGTTTTAGATCTGCATTGCATCGCAAAATTAACCCCAAACACCGCCAAAATATGGCTTCATGATATTTAGAATCGCAGCATGGAGCCGTCTACTTTCATGTTTCATGACAACGTAGTTTCTAGCAAACACGTAGTGGGAAATAGCTTCTAGCAATATGGAATAACGGCTTGCCATATTCAGATCCTGACGTATAATACATGTTTTTAGACGAACGTATTGTTAATTGGACTGACGAGTCAGGTCGCATAACGACAAGATTATGGTTAACTATTTATCTGGGTGACTCCGGTTCCTTGGCAACTCCGGAGGGAGTCGTCACACTTTTGGGTCCCAGAGGTCTGTGCATGACATGATTTAAAGTCAACAGACACATTGATCAGCCACATTATGCGGTGTATTAACCGTAATGAAAGAAACGCGCGATTTTCCGGGAGTTTTAAATAATTTCAAGAGTCCTTTATTCCAAGTCACAGATTTAAGATTATCTACAGATTATATTACAGAGGAAGGCCGAGATATTTGGGGGAAATTCAAGCATGTCATAACATGTATCAGTTAATGTAACTCATATAATTCAAATAAATAAGTGTCATAGGCGCAGAAATTCCCCTGAACAGCTGAACAGACATAAATGATGTTGTCTGCTTTGTTTGCCGTTAAAAATCCAATGTTTTAATTTATTGAAGCGTATTATCCTCAATTTGGGTCATACAGAGCAGATAACCGTCAAATATAAAGCAAACAATCACTCACTTCAGCTGTGGCTTCGGTCTGGGTCGCTCTGTGTTACGTTGTATGCTTGTAGGTTTCTCTGAAGTGAAGAATAACACATCAGGACAAAGAACACATTTATCTGCGCCAACAGGCGGATAACACGTTGGCAATGAGACCATACGGGCTTCCAGGAAAGTCAAACAACCATATGCAGCCGCAAAACCATGAAGTGCTACTTAAATTTCGCGCTAAAAGACAGGAAATGCACACACGATAAAAACAAAATCAAAACGTTCATTTGTATATATATCCTTTAAAACGCCGTCGCGTTGTAATGCCCAGCACTTTGAATGTCATCGGAGTGCCATAGAACCGCCGTTGCATGTTCATGCAAGGTGCAGTTGCAGGCCCCGGGAGCAGACCGCCTGAGAACCGCCAGTGCGTGATAAAGTGTTCTGCGCAAGCACACCGCATCAGCACGCTACGGCGGTTTTAGGGTTGTCGGCCACCCCGGGCCTGCATCTGCACACCGCATAAATACGCAAAATACGCAACGGCGGTTCTACGGTCTACATCTGGCAGTTTACATTATATACCGTCATATTATTAATGCGGAGTAGATCTCTATCATATAGTGCTGATGCGCTAAAAGTAAAGCAATTAGTTATATTATTAAGTGGCCTTAAGGTTTCGGGGATGACAAAGGCATGGCATGCGTTAATTTCCTGCTTTAAATACACATTAAATGTTATTGCTTTATTTTATACTCGCGCTGCACACACAAAACACAGAGAATAAGTCAAGCAACAATGTAACTCACACTATACATAAACAGCGCATAAACAGCGCAAAATTCATATTTCTGGAATCGACACCGAGGTATCTCATTTGTGTGAGATGTAAAATTGCACCTGCGATTATTTCGTCAGAAGCATTAACGCCCGAATAAGAATTTCTAATGATGACATGGACATATGACACAACACAAAATAAGTTCGTGTGTAACCAGATGCACTGAAACCAGTTTTTCTTGGGTAACTAGTCTATTTCTGGACGTAACAGATGACGAGGCCGCCTTCCTGGGAAACAAGATCTGGTGAGGTCTTGTGTGTTCTGCCATTACGTGACGAAGGATGAGAACGAGCAACAAATAAAGGAAAGCTTAATACATATATACATGTATATATATTGTGAAATATCCTTTACCAATGTTTGCGATAATCGTGTTCTCAGTATAGCTAAACGTACCATAGCGACCGATATTGTAACGTTTACAGCGAAGACGTGATAATGACGTCATAACATATCAACTGTGCATGCGCATGCGCATTGTACGCAATCGATCTCCTGTGAAGAAGCGATGAAAGGGATTTCGTTGTACACGACGTGTGAACACTGCACAACAGTGGCAATGGCAGTGTCAATGAGTTGATGGCAGTGTCAAGTGTCAATGATAGTGTCATGTGTCAATGATAGTGTCATGCGTCAATGACAGTGTCAAGTGTCAATGAGAGTTTCATATGTCAATGACAGTGCTATGTGTTAATCACAATGTCATGTGCTAAGAGTGTCATGTGATCATGACAAAGACATGCGTCAGTGGCATGCGTCAGTGACATGCGTCAGTGTCATGCGTCAGTGTCATGCGTCAGTGGCTTTGTCATTGTCACCTTGACTGCTTCCCGCGAGGTCAGTAACATCGACATCCACCGATTCAATGACATCATCATCGCCACCTTGTGACGTCACTGCCGCTTTCTTTGAGCCTTCCTCCTCGTATATTGCCGGAATCAAATCCATGTCGTTTTCCCGCGCGTCGTCATGGGGCTCGATAAAATGGTATGCGAAGTCAAGGTCAAGGTCGGCGGGGGTCATTATCGGAGGGCGTCTCACGCCGCCATTTTTGTTCAGTCCGCTATGTATCCTGGACGCGTCCCGCTCGCCGAAGCCGCTATCGGACGTGGTATCCCGGGTTATACCGTCCCGGACTCGCCGTCTGGATCCGCGTTCCCTGCGCCCAGCGCGCCTACTTCCGGAAAGCTGAGGATCAGTATCTACCACCAATCCCGACTCCGAGTCCGACTGGTAATGCCCGGATGAGGCGCTATCGTCAGACCAAAGCGAGGCTGCGTCTGCATCCCCTTCCCCACCTTGTATGGGCGCCACGGGATTGAGGATTGCGTGCATGAGGACGAATGACGTATGAAGGTCATATATTTATATAATATATGATATCTTGTGCAATGGCAATGATAGTGGATAACATTACCGTTCTTGACTGCTTATCGAACATACGCTGCTTTATGCATGAGTACAGTAAGGGTTTATCAGGGACGTGTGCAGGAAACCTTGAAAGGGGGGTGGGCGCAATAAAAAAATTGATGACCGGGCGGGGAGGTGGGGGGCGGGGGGGGGGGGCGTAATACGAAATCTTGCGACCGGGGGTGGGGGAGGGGGGCGCTGCTGAATACTTTTTTTGACGACCGAGGGAGGGGGGGGGGGAGCGGGCAGAGAATTTGAAAAGGGGATGCATGGACATACTTTAGGGTCTGAAGGGGGGGGGGCAAATATATAATTTAGGGTCTGAAAGGGGGGGGCACCGATATACTTTAGGTTCTGAAAGGGGGGCACAGATATACTTTAGGGTCTGAAAAGTGGGCACCGATATACTTTAGGGTCTGAAAAGTGGGCACCGATGTACTTTAGGGTCTGAAATGGGGGTGGGGGGGCACTTGCCCGTGGACACGCCTATGTTTATGGTCATTCTGAGTGATCGCTGATCACAATTCAAACATGGCCTCGAGGCGAAGTCATGCTATTACGATATTGCCATATGGCCAACATGCAATCGTCTTCCTCACAGATAAAAGATATTTTCACAGTCACAACCCTCGCATGAGCAAACTTGTGTAGATAATCACTAAATAATGTACTTAATTACTTAATTACTCTCCTACAGGAACAAGCGACGTTGGGCATGCCCGTTATGGACATAATGTATAGAATACATAAATCGCTAGTCTTTCTTCAAGTGGCATGATATATCCATATACTGGGTTATCGGCCGTGCAAGTCATCTCGGCGGATAGAAATGAGCAAATAATGACATAACTTAACATTATGACGACTTTGTGGTGATTTTTTGTTACCTACCTGGCGCTCTCCTTGCAGTCGCCGCGATGGTTTTCTCCTGTCTGGACTCTTTCTTGCTTCTTGCGTCTTGTGCATGTGGCACGTCCGGATCGGCAGAAAGAGGTGCTGGAACCTTAATAGGAAAACCAGACTTTTCATATCGATGACTAATGCCGTAGACACCCTATATGGCGTCCTCGTATATAGTATGGGGAATGGTCAGAATGTATATTTCGGCGACGATTGCTGCAGAAACCACATAATATACTGGTATGGGGGATGGTTATTGTTTCCATTTTGGGGACGAATGCCTTAGACACCCTATCGAATGCTGGTATGGGAAAGGACCGGAAATGTTCAATTCGTTCAACTTTGTTTCCCGAAAGACAGAAAAAAAGAAACCTATATTTCAGTTATAAAACACTATGAATACGTAAACACCATATCAGTGTAGTGGATCTGTCAAGTTAATTATATTTCACAGAATACGACGGTGGTGTCTATGGTTAGAGTTTAGTTGTTTCTTCAGGACGCTATAACAACTTTGGTCATATCGCGTCAATGGGAGAGATAAGGGAGAGCGGAGCCATGTCCCCGGAGGTAACCCCTGTACTCTGTGCGAAGAAGGACATCGGATCATCATCCTGCGGCCACACAGACATGGCAACAGCGGGGCTTGAACCACCGACCCACGTGCCGCTAGTCTGTCAGGTGGCCAGAGCACTCAATGCGAGCGCTATAACCCACTGAGCTATCGAGGTGGCCCCTCTATGGTATGAAGTTAGTACCTCGGTGTCAATGTAGAGGCCGCTCATGTCTTTATCTACGTCATCTGATTGGTTGAGCCACTGCGAGATGTCCAGGCCGCCTGGTGTCCCATCGTCGTCGCCCCAATTGTCCGATAGGTGGCGCGCCAAGGACGAGAGTGCGTGTTCCTAAAAAACAGAAACACGAACCACTTAACATAAATACTAACATAAGTATTACACCAGTATCATAATTATCCTACATTATATAAAAAGGTAGCATCTGGGTGTGTAAAACACGCAAGTTATCTCTTTGTGTTTTTTATCCCTTTGTGCCATTAATCTCTTACCCAATACTTAGCTGATACTACGGTGTGTTTATGTGTGTGTAGGTCTGCATCAAATAAGCCCAGGCTTCTACGGGTGTTAATATATGGAAAACACTGAACATTAAACGATTAATGCTGAACCCTAATTAATGTTAATGTTACGGATCCTCACTTCATCCCCTCTGCTGCTGTAGTGGGTTGTCACTCCCATTTCGTCCATGAGGGACACCAACGTGTCCTTGGAGTTGACTCCCGCTAGCGTGTGGAGAGCGCTCTTCGCGTCCGCCTTCACTTCAGCCTGAAACATACAACGTTACGTCACCAGCTGCAATGTGACGTCATCAACTACAACGAATGTCACCAGGCGCACTGACGGTACCAGCTGCAACGTGACGTCACCAGCTACAACGAAAAGTCACCAGACACAACCGACGTCAACAGATACAATGTGACGTCACCAGATACAACATGAAGCCACCAGATACAACTTGACGTCACCATCTATCCCGAAAAGTCACCAACTACAACGTGGAGTAACCAGCATAAATCTCCTTTCCTACCCGAAGGCACTGTGGTGGAGAGATGTTAAAAAATAAAATATAAAGAAAAAAATATGTATATCGGTTGGAAAGATGTACTGCTAAAGCCCCTGACTTTGCCTCTTCTCTGACTACACGTTCCGGTCATTTTGCGAAAAAGGCGCCCACCGGAGCCTCTACAATCCTTGTGCTTGCCAACTAGTGTGAGTCATTTCCTAGTCACCTTGACGCATATACATTCTTTTCTTAAGTAATGTTATGATTTTGTAGGTGGCCCAAGCGACAGCGACAATATGTCTCACAGACAATGTGGGTACCCTAAGCTGATAAATTGCATGTATGTATTTATTGATGATCGAATTATTATTTTGGTTGAAGAAACGCTATAGAATCTTGAATCTTGCAGAATTTGTGTTTCCATCAAGTACCAAAAGACAAGTCCCCTGGGGGACAGACAGGCTGAAGCTGATAGCGTATATCTATATATAAGGGGACAACGTGACTACGTACCATCTTCACTCCCGGGCCCCAAAATCCATTACGCGTGCGGTTGCCATGCCTACCGTGTTGTCCGCCAGGAGGGGCAGTATGGCGAGGATGATGTCCTTGCGGCTGACCCCTAAACGACCTAGCGTCCGCACGGCGTTTCCCCGCACGAGGGCGCTGTTGTGCTGCAGCTGCTCCATCAGCTTGGTGACGAGCTTGTTGAGCAGCACGGGTGTGAAGGTCAGCTCTCTGTAACAGTACACGTGCACAGGTCAACAGCTGATCCTCTGCTTAAAGTTACCATTTCACCGATTGAACAAGCCAACAAGCGATCTGGCTGGTCCGCCTGAGCCGAACTGAACCGAACGAAGCCGAACGTAACCGACCTAAGCAAAAATAGAAGAACATATAGAAGATATAGAAGAAAATAGGGTTATTGCCGGAACTGAACTAAAGGGGCCTGAACAGAGAAAATTGGGTTTCTTGCCCTCAGTGAATGCAAAAGATAAAAACAACTGGCCTCCTCCTGGAGTTGAATACATAATCCCACGATCACATATATCGAATGAGTTAATCGGATTTCATAGCGACGGGTGCATGGCGTTTAAATACGCCTGATTATGAACTCATGAAACCCTTCCGGGAAAATGTATGCGGACCATGCCGGCCGAATTTGACGCATTTTATGCCTGGCCTCCATAAATAAATTTGTGTCTATTTATAAGCTTATATAACTTTTCTCGATATATATATATATATATCTATATTTCTCCTTTTTTTCTCATAATTTTATTTTATTTTTCGATATATCCTTCGATCTCAGTACGTAAGTAGATAGTAAGTAGGCATAACAAGGACCTTACTCCTGTATCTGGACGATGTAGTCGCAGATCTTTTCTCGATATGTATATTTATTTCTATTTATAATCCTACATTTCTCGACATACATATATTTCTTCTTCTTTTCTCATAATTTTTTGTTTTATTTGTCGATATATACCTCGATTTCATAGGTAGGTACAAGATTTTTATCCATAAATATCTATATTTGTTTCTATTTATAAGCTTACATAACTTTTCTCGATATACATATATTTCTACTTTTTTTCTCATAATTTTGATTTTATTTCTCGATATAAATCGATCTCATAGGTAGGTATAACAAGGACTTTACTCGTGTATCTGGACGATGTAGTCGCAGATCTGCCTGTGGACAGCGATCCCCACGTTGTTGAGGAGGCTGGTGAAGGCGCTAACCACGCCCCTCATGCTGACCGACACGCTCTTCGGGAACCAGGACTCGCTGGCTATCCGCCGCAACAGCTCCGGAATGGCGGAGTAATCCGGCTCCTCCTCCACCTCCTGGATCAGAGAACGAGAGAGCTGATTGCATCTTGATTTTGATTTAATAGTACTTCAGCACAACAATTTGCAGATTCAGGCGCCGGTCATGGTATAGAATGCTTGGTTGTATATACGTTTTAAATAATTTTGGTTACATCGCGTCACCGGGATAACCCCCGACTCTTTGCGAAAAAGGACATAGGATCTTTATCCTGCGACCACAAAGACATCGCCACAGCGGTAGCCGCTCGACACACTCACCTCGCAGATAGTGACCTTGGTACTCTGTCGACTCATGGGCCTCTTGCGCAGGATGCCTGACGTCACTTCCGGTTTGGAGCCCTCGATGCGAGGGCGCGTTATACCACCTAATGTGAATTAATGAAAACAAAAGAAATGTGTTTCTGTAAACAAATAATGTACGGATTATCAAATAATCGCCGCACTAATCCGGACCCTAAAATCGATGGCTGTCGAAGACTAAATACAACTTTTGCACAGTTACCTTTGTCAACATCTGTTTTCCATCAAGCCATCATTTACTTATAGATTATTGAAGCAAAGTACCAGCATGTTATTGGGCAGATGTGAGGTTGTATTCGTTATCGAGCTGGCGGACTTTGCGGGTGTGTTATTCAGCGATGATGATAACAAATGAACACATCATTTTTCCACCACAATAATCCCGATGTCAGCAAATAAAAAAAACAGAAAAAAAAAATGAGACCACCATCTCACCTGTCCTAGGATCGGGTTCTGCATCCTTCACATGGGAGGAGCTCGCCGGGCGTGTCGATGGTTTATGAGCCGAGGGGACTCGACTACCAGACCCGTCGTCCGAGAGGAGCTGGTAGTCATCCTTCTCCTCGGCTGCCGTCGATAGGCTTGTCTGTAATATGACGTCATCATTATTTAACACGGGTGGATTGGTTGGTTTTAAGCTACCTTTATGTACACATGAGCAGGGCGGATCTCGGATTTTGCAAAAAGGGGGTCCACCAGGAGGCGGGGGGGGGGACAATTGCGACCGGGGGCGTCCGGCCTTCTTCCCCCAAAAGCGGGCGGTCCATGCCTCAGATGGCGTAGGGGGGGAGGGGCGGGGGGGGGGGGGTGCAGAGCGTCCCTGCTGGATCCTTCCTCTGCATGAGTTGTTGGTGGAGTCTTTGAACTGAACCACCCAGCCAGTTGTTTTCAGGTCGGCTACGCGACCTCGCTTTCTCTCTTTAAGTAGCCGTAAAACGTAAGTATATATCTATACAATGAAATGTGGTAGGCCAGCTACAAGAAACAAAAAAACCTACCGGGGCAATGAAATTGGGTTGGATGAAACTTTCACGAGATGCAGGTGCAGGTACAGGGGCACGAGTTCACGCTCACTGCGTACCAACTGAGTTAAGGAGTTAAGGACGTACGGGGAGCAATAGGACGTTCCCCGCTTATAGCGGTTGTTTACTTGTATTATGCCATGACCAACTTTGCTGGCGTTTTGATATGCATATAATATGGTAATCGACATAAAATAGCAACTTTATATCAACAAGGTTCGTAAGTAAATATAACGAATTCGTACATTCAGTTAACAGCACCATGTAGGCAGTTTAAAAGAACATACGGATCGTAACACAAGGATCAACGATAAACATCGGTAATAATGATATTATTATATAAAGATGAATTTTGTGTCTGTATGAAAACAAAAATAAACGGGAGCAAATAATAAGCATTTGGGTGGCAATCCGCTACCAATGAACACTCACACCGACACCACTTTTTACAGGATATTCACGACAAGAAGAATTGGCACTATGTTGATATTACGGGTGATATAGTGCGACAAATGGATGGCGGTTAAAATAATTCAAGTTTGCCTTTTAACGCACACATCAAAATGCGTTGATGAACGCGAGGAGTAATATAATTATTAATTGTTCATGTTCGCTGAGGTAGCTTTACGTTGGGAGGGGGGGGGGGGGTGGAGTTTATATTACATATGTCATCGTAACCACTAAACAGTGATATTTGTCATTTAGGTGAAGCTCTAAAGCCTTATATGGAGCAGCGTGAGGAGCCGATCACACTCGAGTGACATCATTTCATACTTACTAAACACCGAACATATACACAGTGAGGAATCAGTCATACTTTGGTGACGTAACTTCAGGCACGATTACTTTATGAACACAAAAAGGCACAATGTAATTGGTTGTCACTACAATGGTGAGCATTTGCATACAAGGTGACTTGCTGAACACCGAAAACATACAATGTGAATGACCAGTTACACTTTTATAAGGTCATTTCACACACAACTGCTTATGTATAACACATAACGCCATGGTCTTCCTGCCTAATGTGCCTAACATCAAAACAGCCCGACTACGAATGACGAGTAATATGCTAACATAGTTTAACTGGTGTAGTCACTCGATCTTGCAAAACACCGAACATACACCAATCGGAGAGCCAATCTTACTCTTCGAACGAGAGTGATGATGTCAGACGAGTCGTCATCAGTGTCGTCCAGCAGCTTGGCAGACAAGGTCAAGTTAAGGTCATTGTAGATGCTGTTTATTGGCTTATCTAATTAATTAGATTAGTTTTTTCTGTGTTTTTCGCATATGCGCTAAAGATCCAAAACATTAATTGAACCTCAATTACGCAGGCAAATAATGTTACAGGCAAATAATCGGTAAAGTTGCATCAATGTTCCCCAAGTACAATCAAATGACGTTTCCGTAGATATTGTAATAGACTTGTTTAACTTAACTTTAAGTGACTGGACATAGGGTTAAAGTACACATATTTATCTTTTTTGAGACAATTACATGTACTTAAAAAAATGTTGTTGCCATGACGACATCTCAGCTTAACTACCTCTCCACGACGACGTCTACGCGACGAAGGCCGCGATCGGGAAACCGGAAGTGGTGACCCAGTTTTTATAACAGTTCCCTATATGAATGAGTTGAGGGCAAACATGTTGCAAGAGCATAACTATGTGTTCACAGAACAATCATTTATTCCACTCCTCGATATTTTGGTTGACAGCTTTTTTAATGCCAACTTGATAATTTATATTAAAAATTAAACATGAAGCAATCGAAATATAGCAACGCTACATTCAATACAAACTCCCTTGCATATATAGCATTTGGTACAATAATATGCATTATTTTGGACCTAACCTATACACATGTTACTTATAAATATTACATTCTGAATGTACTATTATTACATACACGTCTTTACAATGTCATGACCATTGTTTAGACTAGCGAAATATTAATATATAGATATTAGTCTATCTAACCTATATAACTGTCAGATATAAATTCCATTCTGACTGTACAATGAATTAGGCACGTTATCACATAATCCACCGACACCATAACGTGGGTAACGACCTTTTTACGACTTCCAACACAGTGGCGTAAGTAAGTGTTTCATCTACGTTTAAAGGCAACATTCCAGCAACATTTTATGATGAACCGCATACATCAATGAACAAACATAACCGCCGATAAAAAAACATCGCACAGTCACGTGACTTACGTCGGACAAGAAGAGCAGGTGGCCGCTGTCCTCGGAGCGAGTTGACTGTGGCCGCTCTGGGAGCTGTCCTAGAGGGGCGGGCCTCAGTCTCCACCTGTCCTGGGGTTTGTTCTTGGCGTCCACGCCTGATCCCCGCGCCTGGGACATGGTCTTCCTGATCACGGAGTTGGGCATGAAGCCTAATGAGCGCAGCCATATAAAATACATTATTTTATTATTTTAAATAAGTTGCAAATATATCGCTATGTGCAGAAGGGCGGATGCCCAGCAACCAATATTCATTAACATTAAAGGGCCAGTTATCGCGCGGCACATTTGTGGACGGAATATGTCAGTAGAATATCTGTCATTGTCATACTCACTTACATTGGTATTGCATTTGCGAAAATCGCTTGTTGTGGTAATGTATGTGGTGTGTTTCTTCAGTAATACATTATTGCATGGTAAAATAAATGCCAATGCCCTTTGTGTGTGAGTGTCATACACGAACAAAGATAGCTGCGACACAAATAAATTCCGGCTCTGATTAAGTACACTGGTCGGCCATCTTTTTTGTTTATTAGGGGATTTCTTTCATGTTTTAATTTATTTCTTTTTATTTATTTGGAGGGGGGGGGGGGTGTATATAATCACCTTCCACCTAGGCATTATCGACAGAGCTGACATAGGGTCACCGCCTCAAACAACACGTACCATCCGGTGCGATAGGAAAACGTTTCTTCCTCTCTTCCTCCTCTTTCTGCCGCCTCTCCGCTATTTCCTGCAGCAGTTTCTTCTTTTCCTCTTCGTCTTCCTCGGTAGGTTTCTCCATTTTCACTGGCTGATGTTCTTTCGTTGTCTCATCTCCAATTTTGTCCTTGGTGTTTTTTCTCTTGTAGTCTGATCGACTCTTAACTGTGTAGCGTACGCATACAGTGATCAAGGCGTGGACACACCAAGAAGACAAGTAACAATACGGTAAACAATAACACACCATGAAAACTGCTACCATTAAATACCCAAAATAATGCAACTGCTTTTAGTGTTTTTATAGATCAGCGGTGATGATGTTCATTCATATTGAAATGAAAGCACATTTTTATTTTATATTTTATGCAAGGACATATATTTTATTTCACATGAAGGCTAAATTGTGCCAAGAAGCTTCCGTGGACAACGGATTGGGGTTAACAAAATCTTGCCGCAGATTGCAGGTTCCAGGCTTCGAACCCACAACCTGTTAATCTAGAGCGTAGACTGCTTACCAAGCGAGCTGGGGAAGCTCCCAGCATCACTATGACTACCATAGAATAATTATGGGGGCTTACTTCGCACCAGCTGCCCTGTCTTGGAGGGTCCGCGAACCTTGGGAGCCTTCATGGTGACGGTGGCTCCGTCAAGGTCACTTCGAGGTCGATGGTCACTGGCTAGTTGACCTTGAAAGGGACATACACCATAATAGAAAAAAGAAGTTAATTTTTTTATAGGCAACAATGAGCCCGAGGCCCTCGTGTTGACAAAATCAAATACACCAACCGTGTACCATAACGTTCGTAAGATAAATGTTTCATCTTGATAAAAACAGCAAGTCACTTTCTTGTGAGTTTTAGAGATCAGTACTTCTCACTTGTAGCTACTACCATTGATCAGCTATGATTGTCAATTTCATACTCACGATGAAGGAGAAAGGACTGAAGCGTGGGCGGGGCCTAGTGTCGGAGTATGGATCGGCCCATTGGTGAACGCGCTACCTACTAGGCCACTGGGTTTACTCCCCGTCCCACCACCACCCGAGATGGCAGAGTGGATTGTTATCAATACTGTCTTCTCGAACTTAGCTTACCATGGGATTGAGTCGGGTTTTGAAGGGTATGTAGACTTAAGTCCAGGAGTGTCGCAGCCTGGATATCTGACCCGTGACCGGTTATCAGCTTACCAAGGATGACTTCGTCTGCTTTTTGAATCTCTCGCCTCAGCAATACATCCACTGGATATGTCGTTAGCCTTTCTGGATCAAAACTGAGGAAAAAGATTGAGCAGTAAAAAGTTACTTATGTTATAGTTCGAAACGTAGCATTATATGGGCTAAATGACGTAATTAAATGTCAAATCATTCATTGACGCAACTGTTGCTTGTGTCCAATCTTGACGTCAAAAAAAACTCGTCCACGTGCGTTATGTCAGACGAACACGTCCGACAAACAAAACACCATGTCACATTTTTGTCAGTTTCAGACATGAGTACTTCAGACATTTCGGTACTAGCGGCAAATGTATTACATATCTGTGTCATTTCTATTGCAATTGTGTCCAGTCATGCATCAGTATTTGATAACGTTTATCAGCACAATGCACAATTGCACTTATTGTCATTCTTAAGTAATTGCGTACATGTGACATAATGCGAATTATTGCAGATCCTTCGGTTGTGGTTGAATTCTCAAAATGTTTTCTCTAAAAATTAACATTGCCTACTTCAAACCATGTAAATAATTGTCTCAGATGGTAATGGTAAACGGTAAATGGTAAAATGTTCAAGTACTTCAGGCACAACGCCCATGGTACATATAGACAATTGTCGATACACTATTCGGATAAATAACGTACATGTCTATATACAAATATCAGCTACAACGATGCTAAAAATGGCTCTCTGAAATTTAGTACTTCGTAAACAAAAATGGCTAAATTCATAATAATATTTTTCTTTTTACTGCTAAAGAGTCTGTTTACATGTTCAGAAGTGGGATAAGGTGGATTTACTGCTGACAGTCTCTTATCCCGACTTGAGGCGTATAATGGGCGCACAGCAGAGTAAAATGATATTCGTCTTCCACAAGATATTCCCGATGTTTGAAACAGAATTTGCATTACCTATCTTGTGGCTCTATGTTACAATGCCTACCCCTTTCAATTTCTAAGCTAAGAGCCGAGCACCTCAACCTGGCTAGTGCCCTTTTGTAACTAATAACGTTAACACACATCAAATATAATTCTGGCTATAGTAAAGACTTGAACTGAGCGAGTGTTCTAAGTTTGCTGGAACTATCCATATCAGATTGCCATTCTTGTTGGGAAGTGCCTAAAGTGTAAAACAGAGGTTACTCTGTTTTACTTCAGTCATGAAGACATTTACATTTCCAACATCTTGAGATATCCAACAAATACCAAGTCCTAACTTAAACAATATATCTCTAACATGTGTACCCAAGTCCATCTGCTGGCTCTATCAAGGTTGTAAATCATGATACAACAAGATCTGGGTAGTCTAGATTCATCCATGTATATAAGTTTGCACCAGTATTTCAATAATCTTTTTTTACATACTACTCTAATTGGATGTCTCCTACACTCGCCCCTTACAGCCACGCTAGAGGTGTAACTCGGGAGCTGCAGAACGCTCCTACACCAAAATTTCTGAACATTTTCTATAAAGCAATGAGTACTGTATCCCCATACTTCGCTACCATAAGTTAGGATTGGCACAACCACTTTGTCAAAAAACATTCAGAGCATATCGATTTCAAAAAATTAAGTACATTTTGTAGTATAACTGATACTGCTTTGTTTGCCCGAGTAGCGAGAGTCTGCTGAGCTTTATTCCAACATAGTCGACTAGAGAAAATAATGCCAAGGTATCTGTAGTTGTCTCAGATGAACAGGATGAAGATCAATTAGTACGTTGTTAGTTGACCCTGGTAAATATGTGCTGGTGTAATACGGACGGAAAGCATACTCACGATGACTGAAGGTCGTGATTAAACGGAAGGGGTTTCTCTCTCACGTCATCCTGCAAAGACAGCAATGATCCGTAAAAATATCGTCACCACGTGTTATTATTTATTCTGAATTTCCAGTATTTCATTATGTCATTTTTAAAGCGGAAGTATGTTATTTGGCAATGCGTCCATCCAGCTTTTTGTTTTACTAGAAAAATAGGCATCGCATATATAAATTCGTTTTGCACATGGTACAAACAGAGCGGGATAAGAAATGTTAACATTAATTAAGGCCCTGACTTGGGTAACAATTAATGTATTGACATGTCAAGCAATTAATGTTATGAATTGTGAAACTATTAGCGTTCTGAACAATGTCAATAATTAATAGTTTGAACAATGTCAACAATTCATGGTTTGAACAATGTCAAAAATGAATGGTTTGAAAAATATCGCCAATTAATGGTTTGAACAATGTCAACAATTAATGGTTTGAACAATGTCAACAATGAATGGCTTGAACAATGTCAACAATTGATGTTTTGAACAATGTCAGAAATTAACAAGCTGAAGTTTCCAACAACACGATTTTCCCTTAAACAATCAAAAAATTGCCGCATTCTGGTATCTGGAGAGTTTCCATAATATCTATTTGGCTGAATTTATATATTCAAGAGCTTCTGTAGACATTACTACATTATTATCATAACGGAATGAGTCGCGCTTTACAAACGTAACAACCTTGAGGTTCTTGGCCAGGCCATGGCCATAGAGCCGTGCAGGCTATGGGTGTTAGGCAAAATGGTTGGGTAGAGCGCTAACAGGGGATACCATGTGCATGGCGCTAACACGGGGATACCATGTGCATGGCGCTAACACGAGGATGCCATGTGCATGGCGCTAACACGGGGATGCCATGAGCATGGCGCTAACACGGGGATGCCATGTGCATGGCGCTAACACGGGGATGCCATGTGCATGGCGCTAACACGGGAATGCCATGAGCATGGCGCTAACACGGGGATGCTATGAGTATGGCGCTAACACGGGAATGCTATGAGCATGGCGCTAACACGGGGATGCCATGAACATGGCGCTAACACGGGGATGCCATGAGCATGGCGCTAACACAGGGGTGCTATGAGCATGGCGCTAACACGGGGATGTCATGGTCATACCAAAACTCTATAACTGAGCACAATATGGATAACCCCACATGAAAATTATAGGCAAAGAATATACCTAAGCATCGTCTCCTCCAAATCTCATATGCACAAAGGAATCACTATACATGGTCCACTCACATCCATATGAATGACCAGGCTATACAGACCCTGACATCTATGAAGGCTTAATGATGGAATCGAGAAGAGGCCGCAGCGTGACAAACAAGCAAACGGTTGAGCAACCAGCAGAACTTGGGCCGACGGGGAACCCCGGCGTTACCCGGACGCCCTCTGCTCTTTCAGTGAAGCATTACCCTGCTATTTATGCGACAACACGGTTTCATTGGAAAGGGAAAAGAACCGGGTTGAAGATACATCACTTATGTATATATGGCACGTATGCGACATCGATGAAATAATCATTAGTGTATTGCATCCGGCACACATTTCTTTTGAATCGCCTCCAGGCGCATTGGTCACGGTCATCTCATAGGCGTACCCAGGGTGGGGGGAGGGGGGTGGCTCAGGGGGCACGTGCCCCCCTTCCAAACCAAAAATGTATACCTGCGGCCCCCCCCCCCTTTTCCAATTCTGTGCCCCCCTGGCCCCCTCTCCTTATGAACCAAAGATTGTCCAGAACACCCCCTCCCCACCACCCCGTTCACGAAATTTCAGTCCCCCAACCCGGTCGTCAAAACATTGGAGGACCTCCTTTTCGCAATGCCCCCCCCCCCGGTCGCAAATTTCAATGGACCCCTCTCCTTTTCAAATTCCTGTATCCGCCCCTCATGTAGACCATTTTATTGTGCTCCCCATTTCAAGGATTCCTGCATCTCGTGTGAGAAGTTCAGATAAAGTGGTTGGAACGACGTTTACATTTCGTTTTACAGGCGTCTATATAGAGAAGTCTAAGGAAATTTCTTAACTGGGAAAACAAACTGGCTGAACTGCAGAGACTGTTTGATAACTGGAGAAGAAGACTAATAACGGTCTTAGTGAGGATTAATAATGTGAAGTTTACCAGTGATAACCTATCTAGCCAAGCCGCCGGCCCGGTAGCTCAGTGGGTTAGAGCGCTCACCTTGAGTGCTCTGGCCACCTGAGAGCCTAACGGCACGTGGGTCGGTGATTCGAGCCCCGCTGCGGCCAGTGCTTTCAGAGGGTTGTTAAAAATAAAGAGGGACTCTAGCGTAAGCGGAATGCCATCTGCCAGGGAGATCGCGCCCTTCTTACGTAAAGGACACCATCCTCTCACTCCCCTGCCCCATCTACGTCCCTACCCCACCCACCCACACCCCTCCCCTTCCCATCAACGCCTCATGGAGTCTGCAATCCAGGCAAGTCATGTGACCGTGGGGTCCCCAAGGGTCTCCAAGGGTACCTAGGGGTCACCAAGGGTCCTCAGGGGTCACCAAGGGCCACCAAGATTCCCAAGGGTCACCAAGGGTATCCAAGGGTCACCAGAGGTCCCCAATGTTCACCAAGGGTATCCAAGGGTCACAAAGGTTCCCCAATGGTTTCCAAGGGTTCACAAGGGTCACCAATGGTCCCCAAGGGTTCCCAGTGGTTCCCAATGGTCACCAAGGGTCCACAAGGGTCCCCAAGGTTCCATAAGGGCCACCAAGAGTCACCGAGGGTGTGGTGTCAGCCTGGCGTGCTAGCCCATCGATAAGCCTTGTGGGCAACCCACCCCTGACGATTAATCCACAGACTTATCCTCTGTGCTAATTAAGTCACTTAGCGGCGGGGGGGTTATGCAAATAGTGGACCTCCCTGGTGCGAGTGACTCGCCGCAGAGGTAATATTTCTAACTGCTAGATCTCTGCTGGTCCCGGGCAACTCGCAGAGAACGCCTAACATCAGAGGGGCTGAAGGGAGAAGTGATCAAGCGGTGATCTGATTATGACACAGTGCTATCGTGTAATTGTGAGATGAGATATGTCGTATTTTTCTGGGGGGATTAGACAAGACTTATAGGACACCCTGTTATGTGGTAGCTTCTAGACGATCTGGTTCTAGACAGATAGTCTAATTCGGTACCGATCAATTATAATTCTCATCTCATGGTAGACAATTCAGTCGTCTCACGCCAGACAAAATGCCATCAGGTCTCGGCAGAAACTCCATGACGATGCCATAAACATATATATGTCTAATCTGCGTCTAGATATGTCTAATCCTATGTTACTGAACGTGTGTCATACCTATAGTTGACCCATTCGTAATTGCTGGTAAAGTTGTGCTGTTTCAGCTTTTGAAAAATTTCAGGTTTTTTAGAGATCAAATAATACATGTTGGCTTGGCTGGATGGTTGGTTTATTTTAGTATGCTAAGCCATCTGGGTCATATTGCGACAATGGTAGGAATCCAACATCCTGCACAAAGATAGATCTTTTGCGCAGTTCGAGTTTTTCACTAACAGCGCCACTTGAAAGAATTTCAACCAATCAGAAACGTCGACACGGACATCCTCGTCGTGACGGTGTCAGAAAGCACTCCAGCCATATCAATCATTCCGCAGACTCCTATCGATTGCTTGTTGCTCAGACTTCTAGCTGACCTCATACAATTTGCATGGTCTACGGCTGCAACGGAAATCAATATGGCTGAAAACTGTAAACTCGTTCTCTGCGATTACAAACTTCAATTCCGAGCGTGTCAGCTTCATGGATTATCATGCTGGATGGTGTTAGACTATCAATGATAAAGCCACTAGCTGGTAGGGTGTGGAGCGGGGGGGGGGGGTCCTGGGGGATGGGGTGGGGGCGGTCACGGAGCAGGGGAAATGGGAAAAAAGTTATCGTTGCCCATTGTATCTTTACGGCGGAATATCTGTCTCTACAAGTGTACCCTAGTTGCTTTTCAATAAAAGTGCAATAGTACCCTCACAACTCACAATACGAGAATTTAGTGCCGCCCTTTAGTAAGGCCTTCCGAGGTTAACTGATGAATTGTAGGCTACTTGCATCTATATTACAATGATGAAATGTTAGTATTATAGTTCACTCTTCCTTTTGGGCACAGGAGGACTAACAAACCTGTCCAACAAACCTCCCCTGACAATAAAATATGTTAGATGAAAGACGACCCAGATACGGGTGCCAACCAGGGTGCGAACCTGTTGATCCGCCACTCAGCCTGCTTACCAACAGCTTTCTCTGCCTACCACCATCAAACATATCAGGAGCTTCAATAACCAATTTTATGATCTCAAGAAATCAAGAACTTGGAGCGAAACTGTACCTTTCCTTAGAAGAGAACTGCACTATCGATCATTAATATATAAGAATATACTTAGTACAGAATCGAGACAGATATTACATAGAATGCAACAGCACTTAGCACTCAGGAGTTTCAGTGGCAGATCTAGGACACCGGAATAATATTGAGATACATGTAATAATAATAAAAATAGTAACAGTCCGGACATAATGAAATATTATAATATATTATAATATATATATATAATGATTATTATTATTATATATAATAATTATTACATATTTCATAATAATTATATACATGTGTACAAGAATGTTCCGTTGCTCTAGCCATTCGCTACTTGTTGAGACAGGCCAGCACAACAGCATACCATATGACGCTAGGATCTGTACTCGCCGTAATTTAGAAAACGAAATTCACGTCCTGTTAGAATGCTCTCATTATTCAGTCTTGCGTTCAAAGTATTTACGTTTAAGTTTTCAAACAGTTAGAGCGTGCGATTTAAGTTTTTCCTTTGTTCGAATTATGTCGACGAGAGACGAAAATTTAATCAGTCAACTGGCTGCTTTTGTGTATAATATGTTTAAATTCAGAGAAGCTAACTGAATTGTGTTTATATTATATTTGTCCTATAGCCTACGCACATTGAGCACACACAACAGAATATCACCATGTATGCACTTTGGCCGGTGGCCGTTTTCCGCAATAAACTCCGTGTACAAGAATGATATATATTGATACCAAGTCACACCATGGTCTAAGATTTGAAGGTAGTAGGCCAAGTGCTGAAAAAGCGAAATTATCGGGTCATGACGGAGTCAGATAACATGAATTATGTGTCCAATTAAGAATCACCCCTCCCCCCTCTCTGTCTCCCCGGACCCCCAAGCTGGACTTCCACCCATGTCACCCTGGAACGAAAAAGCCACTCTCACTTCGCATTATACTTGGAACTCACACCTACGAAACCTGCGCAGTGCACAGTGCACCATCACAAAACTGATTCTAGGTCAACGATTCTGGATCCGGATCCGGACTCGGGAGGGCCGTATCGATAGCCCAGTGAGTCACAGCGCTCGCATTCTGGCCACCTGAAAGCCTATAACGGCACGTGGATCGGTCGGTGGTTGGTGCCCCGCTGTGGCCATGTCGGTGTGGGCGCAGGATAAAGATCCCATGTCCTTCTTCGCAAAGAGTAGGGGGGTTACCCCCGGGGACGTGGCTTCCTTCTCCCATTGACGCGAGATTATCAGAATTGTTGAGCGGGTGGGGTGTGTGTGTTTGTGTGTGTGTGAGGGGGGGTGGGGGTTAAGGTCGTGCCTGCTTCGATGGCCGGTCAGCACCCATTACCTGGTGATTATACTCTGGAATCGTATGTTGCTTACCTGCAAGTCCAGCTGGACCAATCTCTGTAGGTAGTGTAGTGGGAGGTAATCATGAACGCTGATCACTCTGGATGAAAGACGAGGAAATATCACACTTAATATCGATTCTGACCTGTATTGGCTGTCAAGGCAATTATTGTGAGCAAGTGCACTGCTCGCTAAAAAATCAACAACAAAACGGCAAACATAGTGATATAAATACGCACAATGTTTAACGTTGTTTTCAGAACAGTTGGTAGCATTGTCAATCTGAAGGCCACTGTGGGCAAGTGCAGGTCTCTGCTTGAGCGAAAACCTTCAGATAAAGTGAAAATATAAATACGCAAAATGATTAATGTTGCTTTCAGAAGCAACAGTTGATATAACTTTCGCACTATAGTTGTCGAATCCATTCAGGTTTGTCAACAGGGAAAAATAAACTGCCATCACTTACCAACTCTTGGGAAACTAAAAGTCAGCAGTAATTTCTTTTAGGGTAAACATGATATCCACGCAGTGTTACATAATGACACTCCCTTAATTCATTGTCCGGTTATATAACCAATTAAGAGTCTATTCGCAATATCCGAGCCTCTGATTCTTCTGGTACCCAGGGGAGCAATGTCAGAGGGTAATGGTGTCGGGGCTGTGACGCTGTGCCCTGGGGTGGTGTAGAGTGGTGTGGTAGGACCTCATCACTCACGCCGGTGTAAGCTGACTGACTACACCCACCCTCCAAAGCCTCACCTGCCGCAGTCCTTACGGACCGGTGAGCCGGGCGCTGTTGACTGCGTGTTGTGTTGTGAGGGGTTCCCGCCGTGCGTGTTACCCCCGGAACTATACCCTGCCGCCCCCCACTCTCCCCGGACGAAAGCCACCACTACCGGCCCCACACACTCCCCAAGAGCCGCTCTGACTCCCCCCCCCACCCCCCACCAACCAACCACACCACCACAGCATCACGCAGCCCACCCACCTCTTCCTCATCACACTCACACTCACCAACGCCACCCCCCCACCCACGCCCACACACACACCATTTCCCATCCCCCCACACACTCCCATCTACCACCACCTCCACCCCCATCCCCTCTACCCCCCCCCCCCCGCGTTCATACAATTCACGGATAGCTACGGCACATTAATACATTAAACATTTCCATGCACCAAATCCTTCTCCTAAACATCCTCCCCCACCCCATACCTCCGCCATGTACCTACCCCTGCCCTTCCCCCACACCATCCCTCTCATCCCCCCACCCCTCTCACCTCATACCCTACCCCCCAGGACCCCCTACGTGGGTAAGGTACAGCACTGTCAAGCAGGTATCGGTTGACCGAGACGCGGTAAACGGGAGTGGAATTCAATAACGTTAAGGGCTGTCAGCCGAATAATGATATGGGTAAGGGCGGAAACGGGGTGTGTGGGTTGGGGGGGGGGGAGCTTCGGCTGGAGTGGTGGGGGTGATGGTGTTGTGGGAGTATGTTATGGCTTTAGGGAACGGGGTGGTGGGGGAGGTGTTGGAGCGTGAGGTTAAAGCGGGCAGGAGAGTGAGGGAAAGTGACGGTGAGGATAACGACAGGAGTAAGGGTGAGGATGAGGGTGGGGGTGATGGTGATGGTGACGGTGACGGCGACGGTGATGGTGATGGTGATGGCCGTGTTGATGGTGATGGTGCAGTGAGGATGGCAGTGGAGCGGGTCACGGTGAGTGCGACGTGGGACGCGTCGCCATGGTTACCGGTGTGGACTAGACACGGCAGCTGGCTATACCAACACTAACCCAGGGAGCGGCGCATGCGTGCTAAGACTTACAATACAAGACATTCATTGATTCCATCAATCGCCCTTTTTATACCTGACTGTCTAGTGCTATTGTGATCCAGGGTCGGTCTGCCACTGGTGATGAATAATTGGCCAACCATGGAAGGAATTAGGGGTAGAGGTTAGCGGGGGTTGGAGAGGGGGGGGGGGGGGAGGGTGTTGGCTGACATGCCAAACTGGGGGTAAATCGTCAATATCAAGTCTTTGTCACTGAAAATAGTTTTAGTCGGCTTCAGGGAGTCAATTGCACAAACATTTTCTCTTGCCAAGGTGTCTCTGTGTGTGATTTCTATTTTACATAAATAAGAAAAAAACATATACCCATTCGTTAAGCCTTCCCCCCCCCCCCCCCCCATCACTAACTCCGCCTCCGTATCCATCGTCTCCTCTATTCCCGTCAGGGCCTTCTCTATATTCTCTGGCTCAATCATTTTGCATCCCCCACCTCCGCCCCACATCCAACTTCCCTCCCAACAACCTCCCCCCCCCCTCCCTCCCCCACTCTCGCCCCATCCCCGTCTTCCTCCTCTCCCGACCTTCCATCAGGTCAACGCGAGACAACGACAGATCCGTGAACCAGGATGCGTCATACAAGACAGAGTGCATTGCGGGTATGGGTTGGCGCGGTGGTGGGGTGGGGTGGGGGGGGGGGGCGGGGGGTGGGGGGTGAGGAGGTAAGGCGGCAGGGCCTAAGTCAGGGTCCCACCCTCCCTCACGTCCGTAGTGATGCAACATTTTCCGTCCGTCGATCAATCTCAGGAATCGATCTCACTGAGTGTGGATCCAAGCGCCGCCAGACGGCGTGACAACACAGGTGTGCCTGATGTCATGCCACGCTGACCCTCACCCCCCCCCCCACCTCCCCCCACCCCCGGTCCACATCTGTCACCTTCCCCCGCCTGTCCCCTCCCCCCACCCAGGCTACTTACCCTACCACCTCACTGCCCTCCCCCATTTCTCCCGATTTTCTTCTCATACATCCATCCATCGCCCTCGTACTTGGAGCCGAGGCACGCGGATCCCCTCACCCTCACCCAGCGACACACTGCCCTCCCACCCCCACCCCCCACCCCCCCCCCTTCCCTGCCTGACTTTCATGCCCTAGCCCATGCCCCCACCCTTCCACCTGGAGGTGTGTGTGCTACACTCACCCATTCACCCTCCTCCCCCTCCCTCTACAGTCTCGTGGAGCCGAGCCTCATTCATCCCGAATGCTATCCATTTCCCCAGCGCCAATATCAGTAAAAGCCCCCCACCCCCCCACGCTCACTTCACTTGGCGAGGTGAGGGCGTATGGGTGACGGTGTCGGGGTGATGGCGTGCGGGTAACGGCGTAGGGGTAAGGGCGTGGGGGTGACGGTGTGGGGGTGAGGGCGTGGGGGTGCTGGCCTAGTAGAGCCGACTCGACAATAACGGACTTCCATCTAAAGCCTACTTCGAGGCCACATATCTGGTCGGATCAGTCTTGATATGATATGATGAGTTGGTGTTTTAGGCCGCTATTGCATACACAAGGGATAAACTGGGCCATATATTACATGACAATGGCGTCATAACAGATGACTGGCGTTGGGTGCGGGAAAGGCGGTAACGTCCACTTTTTAAAACATTTAAGTTTATCATTGGTCAAATATCAATATAATTGTAATATCTATTGCAGATAAGTGGACGAATATACCACCATATGAAAACTCGACTATGAAGTAAAGTGCAAGTTGATAAACGTAAATGGCTTTATGTTTATACAAGAGTATCAAAAGTTACTGTACACGTGAGAACTCGAAGCTCCCATTTCTTAGTATTGCAAAGAGCTTTTGTAACAAACCGGACCATAAACATCTTTCAATTGCTGCCAAAGGGTCTGGGTTTCCCCACATGACCAAAATAAATATTTCATTGTTCCCGTTTCAGTTTTGCACAACAGAGTCCGTCTCAGTTATACCCCACAGATGGAGCTGGTGATTTGTGAGCAATATTATTTTCTATGTTGAAACGCATTACATTTCCTATCTGAAGTCGTTTTAAATATTCTAATATGAATTTCACCCCGGTTTATTTTCAGAATATCTACGTTTAATATGCTCTTCTATCTCATTTGTCTACTTTTTCCTTTTAGCGAGGCCTTTGCTGTCAGGATCGTATATACATAATTGCAATTTTTCTTCCAAAAACCATCTAATAAATTTATTTTTATCCCCCGGATATTAAAGTGTTTGCTAGTGCCCAATATTGTTTCATTACTTTTACTAAGTAGAGGTAGTCTAAATAGTCAATGTTGGAATTAATATTTTTCTTTAAAATCGCCATACGAGATAAATGTATCTCTTACATACGAGGAGATCATGAATCAGTACACATTAGACATGACCATGAAGACCACTTCACACGGTAAAGTACGTGATACTATTGTGGATCGAAACTACAGAAACGGCATATTTCACATGCATGATCGAGTAATATGTCGGTTATTTTGTTTAATCTAGAATTCTACCTCGCATAGAATTAACCTTAAACTAGTTTGCAACATTCATCGAAGTTACTTATGCAGGTAATTCCCGCCAATTAACAGACGATGGTATTATATGCGGCAATCAAAAATTAACATTCACAATTAACAGAACTGTAAAATTTACTTTAAATGGAACAGTAAATGTTGCAGAGAAATAACATTTTGTGCTTGACAGTGAATCTTTTCAGTTGGAATCTAAGTGTAGTACGTCACAGATTGGTGTGTAGTACGTCACAGATTGGTGTGTAGTACGTCACAGATTGGTGTGTAGTACGTCACAGATTGGTGTGTAGTATACTACTTTATTGCACATTTTTATGCTGTATATCTGTCAGACTGCAGTGACAACACTAAATCATTGTTCCACTATTCACGCCGTTAAATATAACAATTTTACGTTCTCACATAATTTTCCACTGTTTGAAAAGCTTTAAAATATAACTGCACATGTATATTACTTTTGCTCACATATGGCGTGACAATAAAGACATTTGGATGGAATGATTGGTGTTCTGGGCCACTTTTGTGCCCATATGTGCTAAAGCTCCGCCCCCTGAGCTCCTGGGATAATGAGAGGACAGCAGAAAAGCGGTGTTTTGCACAGACGGGGTTTGAACCCGCGACCACTTCGCTTCCAGTCAGTCGAGTATCTCCATCTCGATCACTGCGGGTCCCATACAACCACCAGGTAGAGGGAAAGCAGCATGTTATGATTAGTACAAACATGCCATCGCTATACTGCGGCAAAATCAATCTAGTCTTTTTTTCACCCTCTTTTTTGTTGTCCCTCTCGCCCTTCCTCTGGTGATGTTTTTTTTGTTCCACCATTCCCTCTGAGCCTACTCCACCCGCGGCCCATCCCTCCCATATCTCTCCCCTTACCCCGCCCTCCTCTCTCTCTCCGGAGTCGTCGCTCCTTGCCAAGTTTCAGAGCCCCCATTGTCCGCCATGCCTTTCCTCCCGTCATGCAGCATTGCATTATTGATGTATACAACAAAGACTTGTGCAAATTAGTGGCGGACCTAAAAATGAACTCGAAGGAACAGATTTGGCGAACCTGTTCCCGGTGCAGTTACATACTTAGACGGATGTACCAACCACTGTATGGCTTTATTTCATGCGCGAACATTTGTCATCGAAATAGAATAGAAATGGTATTTAAAATTATATGCTTTCAAAGCAATGAATGGTGATATACGTTAAGTGACTCATTGTCTGAGACATCTTAACTGTTTCCGCTCTGTTTTAGCAATAATCGTGTTAAATAATGATATTATGTGCTCCAGTGCAATATTACTAAAATTGTTTTGTTTTATTTTCTGTGGGTTGCATTACTTCTTTCGATCCGATATATGTGGGCATAGCAGCTGAAGATGTGGATGTGATTATATTCTACATTTTGACCAGGAAGTCGCTGCCACAAGTCACCAGAGTCTGCGTCTACACACATGGCGACGCGTCTTCTGTCGTCAATGGCAACGATGTCGCCAGCATAATCACGTGACCGGAAGTAGGACCGCCTAGCCACGATGTGTCCAGAAAGGTGGGCCATATTCCTCACATCAATTATGCAAGCTACAATCCAAGATGACGTCACACATGAAATCCTACCCTGTCTATGGTTGATGTCTGTACATCCAATACACCCACATTCACCCGCCAGACACATGGTCATCGGAGCGAGTGCCCCCCACACCCTACCTCGGCCCTCTCGCCCGTGAAATATTCCATCCGTGACGGCCAGGGAAAGCTCTTCCCCCGCCCCAGCGACCCCACCGACCTAACCGCCGTGACGTCAGTGGAGTCCGAAAACTGAGGCAGATACGGAACGAATGCATGAGTGTGGGGCGTGGCGGAGTGGGGGGGGGTGGGGGAAGGAAGAAGGAAGAGGAAGGACGGAGCCGTCGTAGGCAGGAAGAACGGATAGGGTGTGCGATAAGCCGTGAATACAATAGTGGATGTGAATGCCCATTCGATTGTCGCGCACTTAGCGAATTTAAAGCCCATCAACCAGCAACTCCTGGCACATTCACCCAATGGCATGACTTTTTGGCCCACCGTTGTGGGATAGAGCGAGGTAGGGTTGAACAGGAAGGAGGGGAGGTGGGTGGGTGCGTATGTGTGTGTTGTGGGGCGGGGGGGGGGGGGGCGTGGAGTGGCGGGGCGAATCCCGAGTTCACCGAGGACTCAAAACTGATGTTGCCAAGGAAACATTGATTTGTGCCACGAGACTGACAGCTTGAGTAGAATGTAGTGGGAGGGGAAGGGGGAGTTTTCTTGGGTGTTTTCGTCAGAAGAAATGCCAGGGCCTAACGCGGTTTCCAGGATGAATTTTGCGATGTGGGTGTGTAGTCGACCACTGGAGGTGGGGGAAATGAAGTGGTATTTTAGGCCCACAAGGGCCAAAAGTGAAGTCCCGGGACGATGAAGGCTTAATAGATCGATAATTTAGGACAGGAATGATTACAAGAATGTCGAATTGTATCGCATCGACCCATTTGCACGGCCTTGCTCGTCTATATTACACATCTCTACGGCTAAACGTAGATAATTTTGCCTTGGACACGAACTTATATACAAATACTGAAAACTGCCTATTCTACGAGTAATACATAGATACTTCTTGCATAAGATTAAACAAACAATTAGCGACGTCATGGAAACTGTACATCAATAACAAAAGAATAACATCGCGCAACAAAGTTGCCTAAAATCAACCTTATTAACTGTTGACACTTTATTATGGATGCAGTTCTGACCGGATATGGCCTCACCGGATATGGTTGCTGTAGCCAATGAGAATGTCTCCTCGCTCGTTGGCGAAGCAGGCCCCGCGGACTGGCGCGTCCAGCCCGATCTCCCGCACCAACACAGCGTCCATGTCCCATACCTGCCGGCGGAAAATGTGGATGTTTTAGACCGCTGTTGTGGACACGAAGGTAACATTGAGACCAGAAACCGTCCATGGTTTGGTTGCATATTCAGTACGCTTTAGCCGCTTTTGGTCATATCGCGTCGATGGGAGAAGGGAGAGTCAAGCCATGTCCCCGAGGTAACCCGCTACTTTTTGCGAAGGCGGATATACTGCGATCATATTCAGGACATTTTAACTAATTCTGGTCATATCGCGTCAATGGGAGAAGGAAGGGAAGAGCGAAGCCGTGTCTCCAGGGGAAACCCCCTACTCTTTTCGAAGAAAGACAACCGCAATTATGGCTCGACCATATGTAAACCATTAACGAAACTTTTTAATATGTGTCTGTTTGAATGTAGAATGCCAGTTTTATGGAAAAGAGCGAATGTAGTTCCCATTTACAAGAAAGGAAGTCGTAGTCATGTAAGCAATTACCGTCCTATATCTCTCTTAAGTTGCACCGGGACGTTACTCGAACGCATTATATTTAGACATACTTTCAACTACCTTCGCGACGACGACATATTGTGTAGATTCCAATCAGGATTTATCCCCGGAGATAGTACAGTCAATCAACTAGCGGAATTGTATCATGTTTTTAGTGAAGCGTTGGATAAGAAGAAAGATGTTAAAGTTGTATTTTGTGATATATCCAAAGCTTTTGATAGGGTATGGCATAAAGGTCTCCTGAAGAAATTAAGCGGTATAGGTATATCTGGCAATTTACTTTGTTGGTGTGAGGACTATATGAGGGATCGATGTCAGAGGGTTACCATCAAGGCTGAGGCGTCCGAGTGGGGTCTTATAAATGCGGGGGTACCACAGGGTTCAGTTCTCGGACCGCTATTATTTCTTATCTATATAAATGACATAACTGAAGGTCTGGAATCCAACATACGGCTGTTCGCAGATGACACCACACTTTATATTATCTCAGGGGACAATATTGATAGCAATGATATTTTATCTGAAGATTTATTGAAATTAGAATGCTGGGCTGACAAATGGTTTGTTACATTTAATGCCTCGAAAACAAAGGCTATGGTAATATCCAATAAGTTATCTGACACTCAGATGGAGTTATGCATGGGTTCAGAGAGGCTGCAGGTCATCCATGATCATAAACATCTCGGACTAACGCTAAACAGCAAATTATCTTGGTCTCCTCACATTAATGAAATATATCATAAAGTTATCAGAAGAGTGGACATGCTCTCGCGATTAAGGTATAAGTTGGGTCGTAGGTCCCTGGATATTATGTACAAAAGCTTCATTAGACCGTCAATGGACTAAGCTTGTGTGGTATGGGACGGCTGTTCGCAATCAGACTCGGATCGATTAGAATCGGTGCAGCTGAGGGCGGGTAGGTTGGTTTGTCGAGCTATTAAATATACAAGCCATCTCCATATTTACAATGAACTGGGATGGGAGACACTGGCCACGCGAAGGGAGAGGTTTAAACTATTGCTTTTTCACAAACTATTGTATACTAGAGTTCCAGAATATCTGTTTAATTTAATTCCGCCAACGGTCGATTCCAGAACTTCCTATGCTCTACGAAACTCTAATACAAACAGTGTCACACCTATCAGGGCAAGATTAACTACGTTTTACAATTCTTTTGTTCCCAGTACAATTAGAAGGTGGAACGAACTGCCCGCTCATATTCGAACAACTACCGATTTCAATGAGTTTAAAAGACAACTCTGTAAGAAAACAGACGTCCACAGTTTAAGGAAGCTTTATTATCTAGGAAGTCGGAAGACGAATGTCATTCACGCGCGTCTAAGGATGAATTGCAGTACTTTAAATGCTCATCTATTTCATATGCATATTGTCGACAGCCCGCGGTGCAACTGCGGTGCTGCTAGCGAAGATAGCGTTAATTTTTTCTATTCTTGTCCAACATACACAAATGAGCGCGAAATACTGATGGGAAAAATAGTTACTCATACCCCGATGTCACTAGGCACACTTCTTTTTGGTAACCCATCCTTGTCTTACGATACAAATGTAGAACTCTCCACAGCTGTACATAAATATATCGAAAATAGTAAACGCTTTAAATAGACATCAAGTGTACCTATTGCTGCGTGGTTAAATTATCGAACTATTGGCCAACATAGTGTTAATTCTTTGAATCTGTATTTACTGGTATGTGTGTGTGTGTTATATTATATATTATTATTATGTGCAAGAGGAATTAATATAGGCCTTGCCTGTTTTCCGATTGTGAAATAAAAATATGTTTAAACCAATTATGTTTCATAATTGCATTTGTTGAGGGCGAGTGCAACATAGAAGGAAGGGAAGAGCGAAGCCATGTCTCCAGGGGGAACCCCCTACTCTTTTCGAAGAAAGACATGGGATCTTTATCCTGCGACCACACAGACATGGCCACAGCGGAGGGTGAACCACCGATCCACGTGCCGTTAGGCTCTAAGGTAGCCAGAATGAGAGCGCTCCAGGAAATGTTGGTGTATAGGCCGCTGTTGAATGCTACATTGATACCAGAAACCGCCCAGGACAACGAAATGGGATTGGAAGAAACGTTCCTCAGATGCAGGTGGCAGTGTTAGCCAGAAGTTAGAAGAAGTTCAATTGTACTCCAGGCGGATTGGGGGGAGGGGGGTCGGGTTATATTGTCTTTTGCAGAAACTGCTCTCCTAAAATATTAAATATCTTTGAAAATAGTTCCCGAACCTTGCGGAAATTTTGTTTCCTGCATGAAAATCCATGATTTTGGTATACTATTGTCATTTTGAGTTGAGATGGGGTTATTCCCAAACGCAGATACCTGTCCCAGGGCATATAATGAGTATGAGCATTAAGTAGTGGGGTATTTGGATGTAAGTTTGTATTCCCCTCATGGGTACTATAGGTCATAAAACCAAAAAATTCATTGAAGACATTAATATCAGGATTTTTCAAAATGATACCATCCACATCCACAACTTATGATATTACAAAGATATAACCGCACTGAGCGTTAGTTTTAGCAAAAAAAAGATAAAGTACTAGTTGTTAAACCCAGAAAATGTACGAGGTAATCAGCTATGAGGCACCAGTTTGACCTCCGTCTGACCTTGACACATTTGTCTTCTCCGGCCGTGGCCACCAGTCCCAGCGTCTGACAGCAAGACACGGCTGTCACCTCGAGACGGAAGTAAAGGAAAACATTTAATAGCAATGAATATACCAAATATGTTACAGATACAGGTGCTGTTTAACACGATATCCGCAAATATACTACGCTAATTACTTCATCTTGTTAGTGCTTATGGAGAAGACCAAGTGGCATTGAAATATGTTATGTGATAATATTAATAAGCGGTTTTGTATATATAAGCAAAATATCGCAAATGCAACATAATAAAGTTTCCCTTTAAGGGGATGTCAAAAAGCATCGAGTATCTCTAGCAATAACTTATATGCACACACACATGAAAAAAGTGTATGACAAATTAAAGCCATTGATTATCGATTGTAGCCATACGGAAAATGACAAGTAAGCCGCTGTTACCATAGACAAACGAATTCTAACCCGATGGGATTATGCAATATAATCTTGAGCAGGATCGAAGAAAGTTTCGTCGTCAGCAACTTACAGATCAAGGGGCACTCAGCGTAGGATGCGTTCCAAAACAAATTTAATTCCTAATTAAGATATCTGACAAATTTAACATTTCCAGTTGGTAAAAATAACCATGAATATAAATATGAGTATATGTTGTATCATGGTCAGGTAGGTAGCGTTATACCTGGCCTTTGTGAGCCGACGCCCTGTTGACTGGTAGAGGAGTGGCTGTTAATTCGTTGTCAATACTGCATAAAAGCTTCGTAAAGCGTACGACACTGCTCCCAAGTGACAGTGACATTGGAATGATATGCAATAGAAATGGACAGTAGATAGCAAATTGAACATTTAATCAAGTGCGTTGCAATTAATATTAGCCATGGAATTGAACAAAATGAATGGAACTTAAATTAATGCAATTTGACAAAGGTGACATTAGATTTATACATACATTTGCGTACGAAACAATCGACTAACGATGTTGGACAAAAGTGCCACCAAGCGCGAATAAGTCAGGGTTTTTGATGTTGACAAATTTTGTTCCATTAAATGATGAATATGGATGCTAACACAAGTTATGGCAAAAAGAGACGCTTATTGATTTCGATAACAAGCTGATGAGGTGTAAAATGATGGGTATTGGCTTAAACAGATAATTTTTTGATAAAGGTGAAAAACAATTGACAATTTTGGAGTTCGTTTCCACTTTGAGAAGAAGAGATATGATGACCTTGTCCGTATCTTACCCGTCTTGGTAGGTTGTGTATCCCAGAAGGCGACCCGCGAGAAACAAGTGTCGAGGCGTCAGCAACTGTTCTACCTGTCAAATTGGACCAACTAGAGACGTGTGTTCATGTGGGGGGGGGGGAGGGATTAATACGCTGGATAAGACAGCTGTTGTTTACCTGAAGCTTGTATGATTATCGAGATCTGTTTTCAATAAAAGATCCCATTACCATTTGCCACAATGATTCACACTTCGCTCGATCGTACCGAGGGATGTCAAATATAGGGCAAAAATTGATAGCTTTGCAGGCCCAGAACTTGGTTTCATGATTATTTCCGTGTATTTTATTTTAATATTTTTCCTTAATTGCGATAAAGTCATCTCAACTGTTTCACTAAGCAACATCCAACGTTCATGTTTTACAATTTTGCTCACGCAGGTTAAGCACCAATTTGTCGCATCCCCATTACCATGTCAGGAAAACCCCCTTAGCTCTGGGTTCATGTTTGACCTTTTTTGGCTACAGCCTATAGTATGGCCGTCATTGATAATATGATTAACTTGATTAAGTACGTCCCTGATAAACTGGACAGGCCGTACATATAATGTGCCCAAACAATATTACAAAAAAACCACAAACATATATACAACGAAAACCGCCGTTGCGTTGTAATGCGTAACGGTTTCCAGACCGAGGGAGACCGGCCGCCTGAGTACCGTAGAACCGTCCGTGCGGGATAAGGTGTCTCTATAAATAGCCTTCTGAGACCTGCTCATGCACAGCGCATGAACACGCACTAACGGTTCTACGGTCAATGGTAGGAGGAGGAGGAGCAAACATAGAACGGACCCACTTCCCGTGTTGGTTCCTCTTTTCGATAAGACCTTTCAGGAGGTCAGAACTTTATCCTGCCCTAACAGCCACACTTGCCGAGTTGGATTCGACCCCCCCCCCCCCACTCCGCCATCTGCTGCTCGATGGCACGATGGCCAGCCCGGCAGACTTCACCTGACAAAGTAGAGTAGGCCAGACACCAGCCGTGCTGATGAGCCCCATTGGGGCGCGAACTTTGCGGCGATGGCTGGCCTGGCAGAGAGAGCTCAACGGGCAAAACCGAACGCGCTAACCAACAGACCTTTCAGGAGGTCAGACAGACAGAGACAGAACAGCTCACCGCGAGCAAAAGTTCCAGGCCTAACTCCCCGTCCTGGCCGAGTCGTGTGATTTTCCATATTTTGACCAGGAAGTCGGTGCCGCAAGACACGAGCGTCTCCATCCGCAAACATGGCGCCGCGTCCTCCGTCGTCAATGGCGACGATGTCGTCAGCATAGTGACGTGGCCTTGATGGGCGCGGGAAGGCTCCCGGAAGTAGGAACGCCGAGCCACAATGAGGGATATCTGGGTAATATTACAAGCCAATACCTCATATCGATATCTTATATGTTAGAACGGTAGATTTAACCATTTGTTAAATTTTAATAAAAAAATATGATAGAAAACTGTGAACAAAATACCAAGGCAATCCAGGTAGCATGAGGGAAATGTATGTAATAGACACGATAAATGTGAGTAGAATTTGCTGTTTACCACCAGTTAGTAAATAGTATGACACATTGACAATATCCGTACACAACTATGCAAACCTACCACCGTCACATCTAAGTATCAGCGATTACATCATAGTATATATATATTAGTAAATCACGATAGGCCAAAAGACCTTATTGTCTCCATATTGGGCACCACTTTATCTGTCAACCTTACCGTTCCGTCTTTGTTCCCGGCAAATATGATATTTTCACGACCTGATGATGAGGTTTCATCCGCCTGAAAAACAGACACACACGGTGACGTTATGCCTGTTGTGACTTCCTGGTAACGTGTTACTATCATATATAAGAGGGCATAGCATACGTTAAAAACACATATATCGGGAAACACCGAAACATGTCTATTGGTAATATAGATAATATAAAGATATGTGTCTTTGTTATGAGATATATATGCTTGAATCTTTCATCACGCTTATTAGCTTTATTGTTGTTAGTAAATAGTTAGTAAATGCTGATGTATCTCGCTGACTGTAGGCGTTTAACAAAGCTTAATCCTATATATATTTTAATTGTGATAATAATATTGCAATCATTTATTTATTCGCCAACAAATATCACACCATATGATTTCATTGTTGGATGGATCTTACGATTATTTACGTCACATACGATAGAGAGCTATAAAGGCATCTTCGAATAGAATAATATATAATACCAGAAGGATCATCTAGGACTCGGCCGGTGTAGCCACCTACCAATGAGACTTGAGAGATAGCGAGGATCTGGTTGGGATCCAGCGAACAGCTCTTGGTGACCAGGCGGCAGACTGGGTGGCATGGGTTGCTATGGGCACTAGCCACCAACACTCCAACCAACAAGACGGGAAATACAATGTAATGTAAAATGTAATGTTAAAAAATAAATGTAAGCAGATGGAATGTTAAGAAATTAATGTAAACAGATAGAATGTAAAACATGTATTGTAAACAGATGTAATGTAAAATGTAATGTAAAATGTAATGTAAAATGTAATGTAAAAAAAATGTAGTGCAAACTGAAATGTAACAAATGTAGTGCAAATGTAGCGTAAAATGTAGCTTACACAATCACTAGAGTACAAACAAATCAGAATAACGAGTGTTTTCAGCGATAACACAACACAACTAGATCGTTTGAGCAATATCCCCATACTGTTACTATGGTTCTTGCAGCTCATATGTTTGTCACTTCAGTGATGAAGCCAGGATATGGTGTCGTATTCGTCACTGAGCCGATATGCAATCATGTGATGACCAACATTTGTAATTTAAACCCACAATATTAATAACTTGACTTTTAAGTAGAGCGCTTTGTGACCCCCATCCTAGCCTAGCTCATAGCATGACAATGCGGGGGTCAAGGCAAGGAAGGGTTCTGTTTCCAGGAGAAATCCCTACTGTACTTTGCAAGGAAATGCGTAGCATCTGTATCCTGCACAAAGGACAAAGACATTGAACCAAGTGGGGTTCGAATAACGCAGGAGCAAACCTATCACACTCGACCACAGCCTAACACACGACCTAGCCTACTAGGCCACGGGGAGACCCGTCATTTAGACAATAACACCGACCAAATTGAGCAGAAATAAAATCTGTCGCTATCTCTCACAGTCTCCTTCTAGCAGTATGTAGATCAGCTCCTCGTCTCTGTCGTACGCAATCCCGCTCGGCATCTGGCGAGACAATGGGGGACAGGTGACCTTGTGTCATATAACGCAGCAATTATGACATCATCGAAGGCTATAATTATGCCTATTATGGCATATACCGCAGTAATGACCTAAATATTACGGCATAATAATATTATGGTATACTCTATAATCATTAATAGCATAATTATATGCCATATTTATAAATTATATGAATTTTGGCCATTTATTTAGGACATTGTGTCCCTGGTGCATTTGTCAAAGAATTAGTGTGAAGGCATTAGGCATCCGGTCTAGCATATCACAGATTTAAAATATAACGATGGATAGCGGCAACATGGAAAACGTATGTGTGACGTGTGAAGGTGAAACATGCAATCCTACCGGGGATGGGGTGGAGGGGGGGGGGGGGTGCCGGACCTTTTATCAAGGAATTCTTGGAGATTGGCGATTAGCTGTTGGCAATTTTGGGGGATCGTTATTCGTACAATTCCTGGTTCAACGCGAAGATCCTTTGCCTATTTACCGCGATCCGTTATAGCAGTCGGTGAATAGCGCGATACCCGCGATATCCCCATTAAGGCGTTTTTTTTCGCGCCCAGCTTTAAAATGTCCTAATCTTGGGGATTCGCCATTGCTCTTTCTAATTCTTGGGGATTTGCGATTCGGAGAGGGTCCTCCTCCCCCCCCCCCGCTTACCTGACGTATAAGTATATGTACGACGCTGAATATAATGCTAGACTCAGACTGTCATGGCAAAAAAAACCAGAGCATTATATGTTTTTTTTTTTTTTTTTTTTTTTTTTTATTTCCATAATCGTACAGCAAGTTGTGACATCAGGCAGACAGAATATATGTTATATTGTTAAGAATATACAACTGTGCAAGAGAGGGATCATGCTAGAAGAGGGATGACCGGTTTCCATTTTCTTAGAAATATTGTCTCGCTACGGTATCGTTCTGTTATTCCAAATTTTTCAACATCGTGATAATATTTAATACAATTTATCAAGCCACAGAGAACAGGGGTAACCTGAGCCCATTTACACTGATAGATATATTTTTTTCCAATGATAATTATATGGTTAAGCAGGCGAGAAAACGGCGCGGTTGTCACTCCTAACATCACAGTCTGAGCCGAAATGAATGTGCCAATGTCTTCTTCAGTGAGATTTCTAAACAAAGCTATAAATTCTGACCATAATGACTTCACTGGTTGACAATAATAAAATAGATGTTCTATCGTCTCACACTCGTTACCGCAAAAGCCACACATATCAGAGTTAACTATTTTACTCATGTATAAGAACTTATTCGTTACGGTTGTTCTGTGTAAAATCATAAACTGAAAACTTCTCGTTCTCTCATCCGTAGTGGCGTTCACCGGTAATTTATATAATGTTTTCCATGTATCCCTTTCTATTTGTACACCTAAAATATCTGACCATTTACGCTCATTATTCCGCCCGTATGTCAGTGATTTAACTAATGTTTTATAAGTTTCGTTGCACACACGCTTCATCTGCTTTATATGATTCGTAAATTTACAAACAACTGATTTTAGCTTTATACCTCCTCTTAACATTTCATATTTCCATTATCTGGGAATAGAATGGATCAGCCCGTAGAAATCCGCAAAATTTATGCGGATATCAAACTTTATGCAAAAATCATTCCAGCCCATGAACTCCCCTTGTTCGTTAATAACATCATTAGCAAAAACTATACCTTTCTTGATAAATTCGGTCTTTCTACATGTAACATTTTCATTAGTCATAAAATAAGTATTCCACAAAGGATACTCCAACACATTACGGGTAATCTCAATATCCTTGCTCACTTGCCGGTAGCAGTACCAGGAATTAAAAACATCAGCCCAAAATGGGTTTTCTACCTTAATAAAATTTCTTAATGAATGCAAATCTAATTCCCAACAATGTACTTTTTCACCACAAATAGTATCACAGAGCATTATATGTGCTTAATCTGTTTGGCGAAGTCAGTAGTAACAAGTTGTACAAACCTTGTAGGATGGAAATGGATAGACTATAGTGACGGCAGCCCCCGTAACTGGCGATAGCAACCGCAAACTGCCGTCCTGTGGGACAAAACAAGAATAAATCCTACACATAGAAAAGAAAAAGAGTAGATACACAAAACAAACATTGGGAGCATAACGCCATTGTCACAATACTAAGATTTTCGTAAAAATTACTTTGATTTTGACGGATGTTATAATGTAAAATTACCTGGTGAAGTGTAATCATTCATACGGAGCAAAAGCATTTCAATTATTGATCCCTTAGAATAGCCGCAATAATTTTATGAGCCGGCCAGCATTAAATCATGTTATGAAGCGTCTTCAACAGTACCTCCACAGCTGCCACAATACGACTAGCGCCCTCTGTTGTTGGCCACCTGGTGAGAGAGTGAACTCCAGACTGGATGGTTGAAAACATCTTGGTGTACTGAGGAACAAAGAACATAAGTAAAGAAGATAGATTGACAGGTGACTCGACCTGTTCAGTCATAGAACAGCAATCTGGGCATCAGTCGCATGTACATGCAAAAGCGGTTCTACGGTAGTTTACCATACTGAACACAGCAACGTGGACACCAGTCGCTAGTTGGGAATCGCATGTACACGCAGTGGCGGTTCTACGGTAGCCTAGTATCACTAACCATACTGAGAACAGCAATGTGGACACCAGTCGCTAGTTGGAAATCGCATGTACACGCAGTGGCGGTTCTACGGTAGCCTAGTATCACTAACCATACTGAGAACAGCAATGTGGACACCAGTCGCTAGTTGGAAATCGCATGTACACGCAGTGGCGGTTCTACGGTAGCCTAGTATCACTAACCATATTGAGAACAGCAATGTGGACACCAGTCGCTAGTTGGAAATCGCATGTACACGCAGTGGCGGTTCTACGGTAGCCTAGTATCACTAACCATACTGAGAACAGCAATGTGGACACCAGTCGCTAGTTGGAAATCGCATGTACACGCAGTGGCGGTTCTACGGTAGCCTAGTATCACTAACCATACTGAGAACAGCAATGTGGACACCAGTCGCTAGTTGGAAATCGCATGTACACGCAGTGGCGGTTCTACGGTAGCCTAGTATCACTAACCATACTGAGAACAGCAATGTGGACACCAGTCGCTAGTTGGAAATCGCATGTACACGCAGTGGCGGTTCTACGGTAGCCTAGTATCACTAACCATACTGAGAACAGCAATGTGGACACCAGTCGCTAGTTGGAAATCGCATGTACACGCAGTGGCGGTTCTACGGTAGCCTAGTATCACTAACCATACTGAGAACAGCAATGTGGACACCAGTCGCTAGTTGGAAATCGCATGTACACGCAGTGGCGGTTCTACGGTAGCCTAGTATCACTAACCATACTGAGAACAGCAATGTGGACACCAGTCGCTAGTTGGAAATCGCATGTGCACACAGTGGCGGTTCTACGGTAGCCTAGTATCACTAACCATACTGAGAACAGCAATGTGGACACCAGTCGCTAGTTGGAAATCGCATGTACACGCAGTGGCGGTTCTACGGTAGCCTAGTATCACTAACCATACTGAGAACAGCAATGTGGACACCAGTCGCTAGTTGGAAATCGCATGTACACGCAGTGGCGGTTCTACGGTAGCCTAGTATCACTAACCATACTGAGAACAGCAATGTGGACACCAGTCGCTAGTTGGAAATCGCATGTACACGCAGTGGCGGTTCTACGGTAGCCTAGTATCACTAACCATACTGAGAACAGCAATGTGGACACCAGTCGCTAGTTGGAAATCGCATGTACACGCAGTGGCGGTTCTACGGTAGCCTAGTATCACTAACCATACTGAGAACAGCAATGTGGACACCAGTCGCTAGTTGGAAATCGCATGTACACGCAGTGGCGGTTCTACGGTAGCCTAGTATCACTAACCATACTGAGAACAGCAATGTGGACACCAGTCGCTAGTTGGAAATCGCATGTACACGCAGTGGCGGTTCTACGGTAGCCTAGTATCACTAACCATACTGAGAACAGCAATGTGGACACCAGTCGCTAGTTGGAAATCGCATGTGCACGCAGTGGCGGTTCTACGGTAGCCTAGTATCACTAACCATACTGAGAACAGCAATGTGGACACCAGTCGCTAGTTGGAAATCGCATGTACACGCAGTGGCGGTTCTACGGTAGCCTAGTATCACTAACCATACTGAGAACAGCAATGTGGACACCAGTCGCTAGTTGGAAATCGCATGTACACGCAGTGGCGGTTCTACGGTAGCCTAGTATCACTAACCATACTGAGAACAGCAATGTGGACACCAGTCGCTAGTTGGAAATCGCATGTGCACGCAGTGGCGGTTCTACGGTAGCCTAGTATCACTAACCATACTGAGAACAGCAATGTGGACACCAGTCGCTAGTTGGAAATCGCATGTACACGCAGTGGCGGTTCTACGGTAGCCTAGTATCACTAACCATACTGAGAACAGCAATGTGGACACCAGTCGCTAGTTGGAAATCGCATGTACACGCAGTGGCGGTTCTACGGTAGCCTAGTATCACTAACCATACTGAGAACAGCAATGTGGACACCAGTCGCTAGTTGGAAATCGCATGTACACGCAGTGGCGGTTCTACGGTAGCCTAGTATCACTAACCATACTGAGAACAGCAATGTGGACACCAGTCGCTAGTTGGAAATCGCATGTACACGCAGTGGCGGTTCTACGGTAGCCTAGTATCACTAACCATACTGAGAACAGCAATGTGGACACCAGTCGCTAGTTGGAAATCGCATGTACACGCAGTGGCGGTTCTACGGTAGCCTAGTATCACTAACCATACTGAGAACAGCAATGTGGACACCAGTCGCTAGTTGGAAATCGCATGTACACTCAGTGGCGGTTCTACGGTAGCCTAGTATCACTAACCATACTGAGAACAGCAATGTGGACACCAGTCGCTAGTTGGAAATCGCATGTACACGCAGTGGCGGTTCTACGGTAGCCTAGTATCACTAACCATACTGAGAACAGCAATGTGGACACCAGTCGCTAGTTGGAAATCGCATGTACACGCAGTGGCGGTTCTACGGTAGCCTGGTATCAGTAACCATACTGAGAACAGCAATGTGGACGCCAATGGCTAGTTGTACATCGCATGTACACGCAGTGGCGGTTCTACGGTAGTTTATTATCACTAACCATATTGAGAACAGCAATGTGAACCTCAGTCGCTGTCCAGTAGGCGAGCTGGCCACCCGATATGAACTTCATCCCGTAGATCGGTTGACCAATGTCTATCCTTTGTTCCTGTCAAGGAGAGTGAATTTAACATTAATTAATATGTGTGATGTGAACCGGCAGTCATCGAGACCTCATTGGTAACGAGGAATTGGTAGTGCGACTATTTGTGCCACGCTATTGCGATGTTCAAAATGAAAAGATGTATGCAAATATAAATACGCAAGTTATAATCTTTTCGTAGGCAGGTTAATAATAACACCCTTCCACACTCCGAGCTAACGCCCGCTCACGCTTGAAAACTTTTTCGTTTTAAAATATTGAGCATGAGAATCATAGCTGATGGTAGGTAAATGTTTCATGCCTGAAACTGACAAGGAAAATGACATGCTTTGTGTTTCGGAGTTGTTTGTCGGACATAACGCACGTGAAAGACCGTTTTTCTCCACATGATTGGATAAAAGCAACAGTGACGTCAATGAATGATTGACAGCCTGGATTGGTCTATTATATTAGGCCTACCTAACATCACTGATTACGTGTTTATTGGAATGGAAACACTGACGGCCTTCCGGTTAGTGTCTGGCGTATCGCAAAGTCTTAATCCATGGCTTCAAACTGTCGCATTGATTTTTTTTTTTTTTTTTTTTTTTAATATAAAAGTTTATTCACAAAGAGAAATATAGTACACGCAGATGGTATAGCACGTTGATGGTACATAAATTATAACTACTATTTTGTGTATGCTAGATTACTTTCTATATTCTATGGATAGTTGCTTTAGTAGCGTTATGGTATCTTGCTGTTTAATCGTGTTTGCATACAGTGATGCCCTTGATGCTAGTTCGTGAGTAAAAAACCTTATGGAATTCTCCCAAAGACGTGGTTTGTCATCATTGACAGACACTAACCATTCTTTATATAATAAATATGCTACCAATGTTACTACCAGATCTTCAGTTTTATTGTCGCGGCCCATATATATATCTTGGAGCTGTATTGGCTTAACTGTCGCATTGATGTCACCACCTTTTTGATTGTATAGTAGAGCGCGCGTGATACATTTATGGTTGAATACTTCTCGTTGAGTACAAGCAAACGATCAATTAGACTATCGCGTCTCAGTGCGATAACACGTGCGTGTGTCTATACTCCCCATGGAATTCAAATTTCTCCCTTCCCACTTTACAGCTATTATAAGCTATGAAACGCGCCCAAAAGTATTTTCTTTTATCGTGTGGCACGGGCTGCCAACTCGTAAAGTAACGCGGTCCGCGATCGCCAGAGGTGCCACTCTCACCGGCTCAAAGGTGTCCAGTCTCCAGATGCGGATGGCGCCATCTAGCGAGGCGGTGAGAAGCAGCGGTTTGACTCTGTGAACCAACATGGCGGTGACTGCCAGACGATGTCCTGGGAACTCGTGCATCCCGCTGAAGACTCGCCGATGCCACACCTACAATAAAGACCATAGCAATAAGTTCAATAAATAAACTAATTTTTGTGATATATTTATCATTATTTTTTGTGAAATTAATAAAATTACTTTTAAAAATAACTCATGCAACTGTTGTGAAATAATTTACATAATTGTTGTGAAAGAATTGACATAATTGTTGTGAAATAATGTACATTATTTATTTGAATAAAATATTACAACATTTTGTGAAATGCAATTTTACATTATTGCTAAAAAAAATTGTTTTATTTTTACCACTTTGGTACACATCATTCTATTAAATAGTTCATCTTATTTCTTATTTGACAAATGTGGTTACTTGCTGCATGGTGTATTGGGGAAAAAAAGTCTCATTGATAATACAATAGGACTACTTTGTGAGAATAAGGACTATGAACATGGCAAGAATACTTGTATTTGATCAATATGACTTTGCGTTATGCTAGCCATTGCATTACAACTTAAAAGCTACGGATATAAAATACTGGACAAATATACATTTTGCGCTTTTGATTGGAATGATGTAATCAAGATACCCAGTATATGAGTCTATAGTGGTTGGTCTAACCTTCACAGCGCCATCTCGTGAGGCAGTTAGGAAGTAATCTCGTCTGTCGTGCAATGCCGTGCTGGAAGGATGTATCAACGGTTACAACAGTGGCAATCAAATGCCAACAGTAGGGGGGGGGGGGGGGTATTTATTTTCGCCGTGGAAGATTTTTCTCGTGATTCGAGAGTCCACGAGTCTCGTGATTGACAAATGTAATTGTTCGAGAGCATGGTGAAGTCGCACCGAGAACTACGGTAATTGGAAACGCGCAATCTCCATGATTCGGACAACGGTTTCATTATCTTCGTGAACCGATACAGACGTTCGTGATTTGGGAACATGATGCTACCTGCCCCCCCCCCCCCCCCTCCCACTGACAGTGAACAGGGTATTAAATCTTCGCCCATCGGTAAGCTACATCACCTGCTATCACTACAGTGTAGGAGTGGCTCAATATGAAGCGAGTTTCAGTTTCTTCTATGTTGCTCAGATAAGTTGATGATATATACAAGTATATTTATTCCGACAGAATTCCCTAACTTAGTAATTGACAAAGGAAATTGGCGGCCATCTTGGATTTTGTCCATTTCCGGAAAGCTGCACCAGTTCTGAGTTCCTAATATTACCCGTGCAACAATTACCTTACAAACTTTTTATGGTGTGGGTGTGTACACTTTACGGAGATTAACTACGAAAGTCGAAAAATAAGCCACTTTTGGGCTGCCACCCGCTAATGCGGATTTCGTCACATTTTAATATCGGCTGAAAATTATGCGGTTTATTCTGTCAGTGGTATATGTGCATATATGGAAATAAACGAGAATAATGTCGGAGGTTTATATCGTGAAATAAATTAAACACCAGAATGTTTCTGCTACCAAAGGAACGATGTTCACCATGTTAGGCCAGTCGCGTGGCGGTTGTTGAAGCAATGGCCCAGGACGCCTGTCTGAAAGATGATAAACCACGTTTACAGGGTTATGATGGACAGACTTACGTCCCATCTGTCCAACGCTGGAACGTATGCTGCAGCCATGAAGAGATTCACAACACCCCAACAACCAGTTGATGAAAAGTATTTTCTCATCTCAATTAAACATCGTAGCCCTATTCAAAATGATATTGATTGCGTTATCCAGTATCAAAATAAAAAAACCCACCTACGTTATACATTATACGTTTGTATTCCATTGCGTAATATATGCGATTCTACCGACTTCCGGAATGGACAGTTGGACGATTAATCAGTAACTGTGACCCCAAAGCCACCCCCCGACGACCCTCCACCACCGCCCCGGCTACGACCTCCCCCGGCCCCCCCCCCCGGACGACCACGCCCCCACCACCAACCCCACCCCACACCGGCTACTACCGTCCCTCCGAAGACCCCGCCCCCCTCCCCTACCACACACCGGCGTACGTACCATATAGTTGACCGTGAAGATAGCGTGGTCAGCCTGAATCAGCAGCAGGCGTTCTTTGTCGTTGACTTTCATGTTCATCACCCGCTGACAAAGGTCAATTTAATAACTCCAACTTAGTTTTTTTAGTGAAAAAGACGGACCCTTTCATTGCAATAAAAAGCGCCCGATATAACTCGATTTGCTGGCACATTTTTTTCTGATCAGCAATTACAAATTGATATTATATATATATACATATTTGCCAGTTCTTTGGTAAATATATGGCCCTGCCAAACAAGCACGTATCGACAGGGGTCCGGGGCCATCAGGGTAATGCCGACCACCCCTGTCATCTGGAGGTTTCTTGACTAAACAAAAAGCGAAATTTAATGTGCATACGTTGGCACAAAATGGGGCTCAGAAATGACAGTCGTGTACAATAATGTGCCAGCAACATTATTGGACAGATATTGATCATTTGGCACACAACAATTGTTCTAGACTATAATCCCCAAAACGTGCATGTATAAACAAACCCAAATGTGGATTTGAAAAAGCTTTTCTCAGTTATCCAATATGTGCGTATTTATCCCTATCCTTCTATAAGAGATAATACCACTATTGACCCTGGTGTCAATATATGACCATGATGGATGTGGTATTTATCCCTATCCTTCTATAAGAGATAATACCACTATTGACTCTGGTGTCAATATATGACCATGATGGATGTGGTATTTATCCCTATCCTTCTATAAGAGATAATACCACTATTGATCCTGGTGTCAATATATGACCATAGTGGCTGTGGTGCCTCACCATGTCCCACTCGAGGTGAACGCTGTCGAAGGTCCCCATAGATTCCAGTCCCTGGCGGTACTGCAGCAAATGATAGCATATGACAGGGTACAACAGCCACAGACAATTAATAACTATAATGAGCTGGGCTCTATTATATTCCGAGCGTTTACCTCTTGCGTCACGTGGATGATAATCTAGGGAGTTTAATTGCCTGAATAATGTGTTGTATTATTAAAACCCCCTCTTGATGTAAAATATTAACCAGCATGCATAGCACATGCAGTGGATAGTCTCATGGTAGAATAATACAACCTACGATTGGCGAAGTAGTCTGTACGCACACATTTTAACATGTTGATGTACATCACACACACTGTATATGCGAAAACAAATGCATGGAAGTTTCGTCCAAAATATATATGGACCCCGAATTAAGGACCAACGGTGTCGCCATCTGGTGACAAGGGTCGTGGGTGTGTGGAGACAACCATTGGGCATCCGACTCACATCAGCCAACTTCCAGCGGCCTAGTTGTCCAATGCCGCCCACCACCAGCTCGTCCGTCGCCGCCACGTGGCACATACTGGGCGATAATAACAGAAATAATAACAACAGTAATTATAAAACAAGTAGTACTAATAGTAGTACTGATTGCGAATGACGTTAGTAGTGATGATAAAACTACTGGTAATAATGAAATAAGGTATAATAGCGTTGTAAGTAGTAATAGTATCGTCATAACTAATATGAGAATAATAAGAATAAATTAATAATATAACAATTACCATAATAATAAAATAAAGAATAATATCGCTGTGAGTAATAATATTATCCTCATAAATAATATGACAATGATAAGAATAACTATAAATATAACAATTACCATAAGAATGTTCACCACTGTCAAATCATCAGTATTCCGTTTCGACACCCATGGTAAAAGTTAAACATTATTAGTGGTTTTTGGGGGGGAGCCCAGGACCATACAGTAAACATATTCAGGTGGATTGACATAAAACAACATCGCATATAGACGTAACACTAGCGTCACCTGGTGGCTGTAAAGCGACATGGTGTGGTGGAGATTGGTTTGAAGACCCGGAACACCTCGGTGTAGACACGCAGGTTGAGATCGCCACAGAATGCCACTGCGACCTGGCGAATGATGCAAATAATGGATGCTGCTTGACAGCTAATCATTCAGTTATATTAGCGCAAATGTGGTTATCTGACTCTTCATTAAACTGCTGCTTCCAAGTTCCTAACCTAAATATTATCAGATAGAATATTCCTGTATGAGGAACTTTAAGTGGATGACAAACATTACCCGATAGCGCGCGATGTAGAGAAGTTCTCGGATGACAACTGGGAGTTCATATCTAGGAAGAGATAATCCAACACACAATCAGTGAATCGTGGTTGGCATCCGTCCGTCTGCGAGAGAAAATGGATTTGCAGCTTTGTTTGGTTTAAGTTATACGATTCGTAACGCGGCATTTACGCTTATGACTAAATAAGCCTATCTGGGATCGACAGAGCTTACCACAGTCATCGCAACGGTAACCTGTCAATAGATCCAGGTTTTTGCTCGCTGGTGGGCGCCTAGATTGGCGTCTCAAGTCCAGTTTCACAAACCAAAGCCCGTCGTGGTGGGCCATTTCGTCACGCACGACACGTGCCCATCCCCTCTTTTGGGATACCAGATCCTCCCAAGAATCTGGATCAATGCCGAAAGCCTTCATGTCCCGCTTACAAACACCCTTAAACCTAAGCTTTGGCCGTCCAGTTGGCCTTTTGCCGTCGGCGAGTTCACCGTAAAGCACATCCTTAGGAATGCGTTCATCTAGACGTAGACGACTTTGCTTCACAAGAGTGAAGTAATATGCTATAATATGGCGCTCTACTAATATTGTGTAATCAAGGTTATAAAAAAAGCTGCAGTCAACACGTGGCCGCGGAGGTCACCTTGGTTTGGCGTGAAGGTCATTGCCATATCCCACGATAAAGAGATATTGATAACTATTGTAATACCATTATACGAATGCTTATATGTCTTTTATATTTAGACACTTTCAGTGAAGGCAGCTAAAGAAGTCTGCTTGTTTTTAAGATAAAGTTGGATATTTTCTCTATAATTCCTTATGACCCAATAGTCAAACATGGGTACCGATCTTTTTATATCATGGGGCTTGCAATATGGGGTTTTCAATTACTTACCATAGGGATAGTATCTGCTGGGGTGTGATCTTAAACCCCACTCACCTGCTGAGGCTGGTGTCCTCGCCCTTGGTGGGAACTGTCCAAACGCGGAGGATGTGGGCGGTCCCGGTGCCGTACTGGGTGAAGAAGGCGCTGCCACCCCGGTACGAGAAGCTGGTGAGGCACGTCAGCTCGCTGGGGTGAGCCAGGGTGTGGGTGACCTCAATGGGTAATGGAGAGGTAGGCTAGGGTCACTCAGTGGGCGGTCATCCATCCCGAGGGACAGAGCCATCAGCCAGCATTCGTCGCCCACGTAATGTAGCCAACCAGCTGGCCCCTGGCTTGCTCAGCCCCAAACTGATCAAACGCATTCGAATAACTCATACTTCACACACGCATAGCTTTCTGTAGCCTGGTTCCGCGGCCCCAACTTCGCTTGTGTTTCTGAGATTGGCCAACTGGGGTTCTCGATTAGTGAAGTGCTGCCACCTCGTGGGGTCTCCTGGCGACAGAGCTGGCCCCTTAGCGTGAGTATCAGTCCAAATATATGGGCGAATGCACCACCATTCACAAAACTGCATAGATTACTATAAATGACAGGACTCACGACACGCGACAGAGGTGTATTTGAAAAATCGACATTTGAGATTGACCCCCAGATTCCGATATTGACGATCTGAACAAGCGACATCGGCGCAGATGGCATTTTGGAGAAAAAAAATGGCAACTAAATAAACATCGCGAAAAATCGACACTGGATACTGGACAATCCAAACTTTCAGACCACTGCTAATAGGGCCAGCAAGCTTAATAAAGACTTGATGGAACACGGTTCTTTTGGTTTTGAATATCAGTGCGGGTGCTAACTGAGCAAATGGGGCTCTTAATCATTCCGCCAAAAAACATGATAGAGATACAAAGGCTTTGCATCGGCCGGTAACATGCCACAGAAGGTGATCCGCCTAAAATGGACAAGCTGTGAAAATTCAATACGTTGACAAGCTATGTGCTGCAAGGTTCTACAGTTGTCGGTCGAGGTTGCTTGGAAAGGCGACGAACATTGATACCGATTTAATTAAGTGAATTTTGATAAATTAAACAAAATGAGAACAGTTTCATCCCTTCGTGGTTCAGAAGAGAATGCCAATTATGTTTCTGCGCTCACTTGGCTGCGATCCAATGTTAAGGACCGTAAGTTCGAACGGCGGGGGCGAAATATTTTGCCCCGGCTCTTTCGAACTTAGGTTCGATTTGACACCTGATTTGACACCTATCAGGGTAAAATGTGACAACGGTTCGTGCCAGAAAAAACCCTGGTACGACACGGGTTTATCTCAGCATAAATCTCATCCTAGAATAAAAGCTCGCACGGAATATGGGAGACTTGGCTGAGATAAAGCCATTCCACGCTCGAACTAATGCCATAAGCACATCTTCTCCCCATGTGAACATACCGAATTAAGCACCGGAGTTGACGTACCTTCAGACCGGTTTCTATGGCAACCTCTTCTGTTTCTTTCTCTCCGGTGCGGATGGCGTTGTGGATTTCCGATTGTACTTTGGCCCAGTCACCCAAGCGGTCATATTTGCTGACCGAAGTCGGGCGTTCTTTTCTTGACACCATGGTTCATACAATATCGGGAACCACGAATCTGTGAGATGCAGAGAAATCGTCTAATTAAGTCAATACATCTGCAGAGCCCAAATATTACCGAAAAGCTACTATTTCGGTACATGACGCTCTCCGCACCATTTGAGCTGGCATCGGTGGATACTCATTTTTTGAAAACATTTTTAATAAAAATGGCACGAATGCGAATATTACCTGCACGTTTATGTGTTTTCGTTTCAACATTTAATAATGAATTATATGCGTACAAACATTGTGCATATGCCTTAGCTTACATGAAGTCCCAAGTGTTAAGCCTAAAGACGCGATGTGAATATTCCGTAATTTTTCTATGTATTAGATCTGCGTTTTAATTTGTGATTCACTATCGATCCTAACAACGACAACGGAATAATTATTATTACTATTAATAGTAGTAATATTATTATTATCATTGGGTTTCTATAGCGCCAACAAATCTGTGATTCCGTTTAAAGACGCAGTTAAAAACTGATTTTCTTTAAACATGTGATATATAGTTCACTGAAATAAGACATATATGCACAACACTAATAATCTTCAGCAATAAATTTCTAAATATTCTCATTATCATTTTACAGATGTGTTCAGGTGTCATATCATGTGTCAAAACTATCAACAATACTTCAATCAATTCGAAACTGCACTGGAAGCCAGTGAAGCTGTCTCAGAGCTTGCATTATGGGGTCGAACTTCTTAAGATTTAGTAGCAGCCATGGCTGCCGCATTCTGAACGCACTGAAGTAATGTAAAATCTTATGGTTGAAACTTAGGGTTGTAAAATATAAAATTGCTCATGTTGTCCTATCGCTGCTTACCTACAGATGGAATAGAAGGATGGTCACATATTTTGGTGCCGTCATTTTGCTGGGGTGTTAGCCGCAGCTGTTTCTGCTCGTCATCAATTCTAAATGGCTTAAAACATGACCATGATTGTTTATACGACACAATACGTCACGTAGCAACGACAAACGATAGTGTAACCATGGTTACAACTATTGCGTCATAAGCACTATTTATTCATAGCAGTGCATTTTGGCTCTTATAAATCAAGTTACCTACCTGCAGATCGGCCTATTGATATATAGGGCTATACGGTTCTCGCGATCGGGCTGCAAGACTTTAGTTTGGGGACAAACAGACACACGTGCTTCATTTTGCAGTATAGGCAGCTACAAGTCATTTTTTTCCAGGTTTATACTAAAGCCTATGAGTACCATTAAAACCGTCTTCAAAACACTCGAAAGCTAAAAATAGCGTTCTAAATTTAGCCCTGTACCCGTGCTTTCGCGAGTTCCCGAAAACAGTGTGTGACGTCACAGTTTCACGTGCCTCCGCGGTAATTAAAAATGGCGAGAGCAAGTGATCGACTTAGCCATTCCCCTGTCAAAATGTAAACCAGGTCAAATGTAGTTGTGAAGTGTATTATCCGCTACCTAAAACAACGTTTAGACAAAATGTAAACAAACAAACTGGCGGAGTCGCTTGAACAGTTATAGTTCCGACATCAAAACCACGAACAAAGTGGTTGCCTTTGATGTCTGAACTTGGAAGGGGAGGGGGGGGGGGGGGGTTCCAAAGAACGAAGAATAAATGTCTTTATTCCCAGGTCAAGATGAATTAAATGGAGAACTCACCGCATACAGAGGAAGGGCGGATACATGATACACATTTGCGCTTTCCCAATTCATGGTTATTAGTATTGAAATTCTCAGTTTACTATTAATGAAAATCATCGATCACGACGGTCGGCGGCTAATATCTCATTCGCAGTTAACGAAAAATTAGTTTGCTCATTCCTAATTCACGGTAAAATGCAAAGCCTGTTCCCGACCAACAGAAATACCCCCTTGCCCCGCCCCCCCCCCCCCCTCGAACTCCCCTTGAAAGTGTCCCATAAGAAAAAAAGTAGGCCCTATAGGAGCTTTTAACTGCAAGAAAGAGTATTATAAATACAAATCTGGTGGAGGGGTTCCGCAGGTGCCTTGATGCCTAAGAGGCGGATAATTGTGATGAAAAAGATACTTATGATGAACAAGATGCCCCTATAGAGAGGATATTTAAAAACTCGCGACCCGGGGAAGGAGGAGGGGGGTGGGGTGGTGCTCCGAAAGTGTGCATTTATAGGGCGGGTTGAGAAAGGGTTGCCCCGACCGAGCGGATTTGGGCGGTAAAACGCCATGAGCAAGCGGATTTGGGCGATGAGAAGGGGGGGGGGGCGTTACTGCAGAACCCCCACCCCAAACCCAACAATGTATTAAGTACAACATACATGTCGACCTTGACCCTCATACGCAGATATTCTGGTTCCTTGTCTCGTGCAACGATTATGTACAAAAGAAAACATCCCCCGTTCTGTTGCTTGAGAAGCTTTTTTAATCGCTACGTGATCCATCCGTCCGTATTAAAAGAGACGCAGGAAATGTTGTTAATAGCATGATAGTCACGATGCCTGGACTGTCCTCACTGTGGCTAAATCTATAACCCAGGTCAACACATTTTTGCATAGGATGGACCGATATCATGGAATCTACATGAAGATGCATCAGGTGACAAATTAATCCTTTGGTTGGTTATTAATTGGATTTCCTTCCAAGCGGTCACGTTGATATATGGCTCTTTTGTATCATTGAAGATACATGATTGGACTGTCTCGTAAGGTTTAGACATCATATGCAGATACGAGTGCATGATTGGGAGTGTGCAATCTGGGAGGCCGCTGCGGTTCGAGAGATGTTCGACTGCGAAATAATATGCCACAAGTGTCTAGGGCCGTTTTTTCCTCATTAACGCAGATCGGGAATTGCATATATGAGCCCAAAGATGGCATAAAGCACATCATCCGTCCACATCCTGGATTGCCCGCGTGATATTTACCATCCTGCGCAGCGCCAACATGGGATATTTGGCGCTCGGTATCAAGCCATTTATATTGGTGACAATAATAATGCTTCAGGGGGTAATCCGACCTACTACAGGACGACCTTGGATCGGAGACGTGACCTTGGAATGGTACTATCTCGACCTACACGTGTACACGTCATTTAACCGATGTGACCTTGAGCACAGCTGCGATACCATGACAACGGTGATGCGGGACGCCCTCTCCCGCACTAGGATGTGGGTGGCATCTTGCCAGCCGGCTCAGATCTGTTCCAGGATCCGCCCCGAAGACAATTCGCACTTCTCTGGGCCGGCCACGACTCTTTTCTCACCCTGCGGAGCGGTGAAGGCTGTAACTAATAAGAGAACGTATCTCTCATGGCGCATCCAGATTCCCCCCAGCTTACATCTAAATGTAACCGTCTTTGCTCTAAAGACTCTGGATGGGTTTCCCTTTTGCGACGACAACCTGGTTGAAAAATTAGGGTTGGCAAGAACTGTTGTTGTCCCAGAATCTGGTGATTTCGTCATACAAGCGCGACATTTCTCTACAGTTTGTGGCGCTTGGGGGCCTCATAGCTATTATCCCAAAACGCATGCCGTCAGCATCTTCTGGAAAGCCGAATACACGGGCATTGAGGACGCCCAGTTTTGCTTGGCGTACCAGCCGATTTTTTATCCACGGAACAACGCTGAGGACGTCAGAAGAAATACTTTACTACGACTCGCGCCTAGCTCCCCGCTGTACGACCTGCTCGACGGTTGGTTGGGTGATGCCACATTCACGTGGCGTGTAGAAGGCCCACCGCGGACGGTGTCAGGGGTAGCTATTTCAGCATTTGTATGTCGCAAGGATTCATCAGGCTCAGGGGGAGAAGTCTGGGTAAGAGATGGGCCATTTACACCATTCGATTCCGCATTTCAAGGGGTTAACTTCGCTGTAATATTCACGATGGTTTGTGGTATTGAATATCCCACAGAAGCAGACGAGCAATATGGAACCATAGGTGCAGTCACGATGCAAGCAATTCTCCGCAACGGGCAAACAGCTCGATTAACATTTCGGTATTTATTTAAAATTATCCGCTGCGCGTCCCATCCAGACAGTTGTGATCCGATGATAAAGCTTCGGGATCACTCTCCACCGGCGTCGCTCAGCTTGACGACAGGTGGAGCCACCGTTCAGAACGGCGTTTGGATCAGCGTCCCACTCATGAATTCCCGATTTCTTCGTCTGGATAACGTGACAGCAGATTACACCGGATTGACTCAATTCGGTTGCCATGGAGGCGGGATCTTCATCATTGAATCTCTGGATAATGCGAAGAATCATACGCCGAGGTTTCGTCTGCTAGCGGCCATTTGTTCCCGCCGGACGTCCGATATCTGGAAGGCCAATTTCCGCCGGAAGGGTTTGCACTTCAGCCACCATCCCGTGTGGCTCCTAGTAAAAGCGTACGCCGAGGTGAACATAGTGTCTGTAACAGCCATGGCGACTCTCTCCGGATGCGAAGGTTTCATGAACTTACGCCACTATACAGAGCCATTAGGGTATCAAACCGCTGATATCTACGCCCGGGCTGACTTAATCATCATCAACATGACTACGTCCGATTACTGCATCGTTGAACAGTCCATCTGGTCGGACGATATGGGCGATCTTTCTTCATATCCAGGTAGAGTCAGCGGGTTCCATTTCCTCGGACAACCTCTAGGCGACTCGAAAATCCCGGCGAAATACTCCCTGACTTGGTTAACGACCTTCCCACGATACGACGCCCTGGGTTTTGATGCCTTAGCCGGTAGGGCCAACCTGTGCCGCTACTTTGCCATCTACCCCGAGGCCTTCTATCGGCTAGATCCCGATCTCACCTTCAATATGAATGGTTACAGTAGGGAGTTGATCAACAGGGCTACGTGTACAACCACTGTACGCGGCTCGGAGTAAGCACCCAGGTCGTGATACAACCCTTGTCGCTCGGCCGGGCGCAGTGTATCCCAGCCGCCATGACAGAGCAGATGAAGGCCTCGTTGTGGGCACTGGGGAGCATGGAGCTGGCTCTCCCTCACTGGGCGTGTGGGGAGGTCGTTCTGCGACCCGTCTCTGGACTGGACGGAAGTGACGTCAGTTTCGGGATTCTCCCCAAGCGATGGTCGTTACGTCATGGGACATGCTGCGTGGCGCGCATGACGCTGGAGCGCGTCTGCGGGTTACAACAGCAGGATTCGGTGGCCATCAGGAGGACCGGGGTGGGAGGGTTATCCGCCTTAAACTGGCGGGGGGAGCACCTGGCACAGGCAGCGGTTCCGGTAGCTGATCGGTACTTTGGGGTACGATGGCAAACTGATGTGATCGGGGACGATTTAAACCTGTACACCATCATTAAAGGTGGTACGTGCAATACAACCGTTGAATATCAATTCAGCCGGGTGATGACGTCGTCATGGTTGGTTGATGCAGTTTCGAGAGGTCCAGAGATGATGATGGCGTCCAACACGACGCCTCGTTACAGCCGTTGCCACGCTTCTGGTGCAGCTGGCGTGCCTACGACGCCGCTAGATGGCGACACAAATACAACACTCTCGGACGACCAAGATGATGACATGGTGACGCCACAAAAAGACTTGGCACTTGATGATGACTGCTCGCTGATCTCCTTCATCGCTGGAACTCGTGATTTTTGTCATCCACGAATGGGACTCTGTTTTCACAGTCTGGGAGTGGGACACACATCCTGGATCGAGGCCAAAGCGTCCTGTCGACAGACAGGTGCCCGGATGTTGGAGGTCAACAACGAGTTGGAATGGAGGTGGTGGAGGCAGATATTCGCACGACAGACGGCGGATTCCCACACCCTTCTAGGCGTCCAGATGTTTTACATTGACTTGCAGCGGGAAGCGCAGGTTTGACCTTCGTATTCTATGTTTTTCAGGTTATATCAGACACGTGGGGAATTTCTATGCCGAGTATAAGTATCCATTAAGGAGGTAAAATGCGGCCATTTGGGCTGGAAACTCCCCCTATTAATTAAATTGTTTTGCTTATATCTGCGTCATTCAACTTTCCCCCGCTTTTCATAGTTTATGGCATGTTGATGTATTTAGGTCACGAATACACAATCTTCGGGCTTTATGAGGGAATCCTGCCTAGAATGCGGTGGGGAGTGGTTGCGGTGTTCTACACCACGGGTCGTTCTGCAATATCAGGGCGAACTATTGTTTCTCAGTGAACCTCACGTATTACCATTTGCCACAATAGTTTATTTCCGTGAGCTCTAACATAGAAAGTGGACATTACAACAGTGGCCCAATTTGTATATTGCTACTGTGCTTTGGCATGTAACAAGAATAATAATGCGTAGTAAGTCATGCATTCCTAAACCACTTACACACTAACAACATGAGACAATATGTTCTCTACGTTGCTTCTCTAGAGAGTTCTTGCACAACGTTTCCGCGCCACTGATACACATCCCGATCCGTTAGCGCCGAAACGTTTACGTTTCGGGTTTTTCACTCTCGTGCGGCGCACAAATGAGTTACTGCAGTCGGTGTTCAGTCGACAGCCGTAAAGGTGGAAGTGACGGCGCTCTTCACAATTTAAGAAGGCGATCCCGCAATAGAAGCAGAAAATAATACAACTAGAACAAATAGTTTAAACATTTTGGTTTTAAAATGTTAATACTTGGTTTAATGTTATGTGTATTTATATTACTTCTTTCGCTGTTACCTAAAACAAACAAACAAAAGCACAAGCAAAATGTGACAGAGCAGTTTCTTCAGGACTAACTTTCTGATGGATTGGATTACATGATGAAATAACCAATTTTAGAATGACGCATCTGGAAATGGTTATTTTTTTTTCTATTTCATTTACATTTATATACAAACTGAAAAGTTGTTCCACAAGGAATAAGTTTAAAATTTAATTGAAACAACACTTACATAATAAATGTGAACCAATAGTAACATGTTCATGGAACAATTACTTTTCTTATAGAATCTAACCACCAATCAGGATCTGGCCTGGCCAATAATATTTCTACTTGTAATAATGAACTCCGGTTACACGTCAATAAATGAAAGTAATAAATATATATACACATCAAGGCTAGTCATGTAACCTTCTTTTAACAAATGTTTCACCTACCAAAGGCCTTTTGGTATTTTATTTCGGATTTGGATGGGTCGGGGTGGGGGGGGGGGCTGGTCTTAAACATGCAGTTTCTACGCGGCCATCTAATTAGATGGACCTAGGTATTGTTATCATGTTTTAGTTTTTTGTACAGAAATCGCAACGCAACCGTGCCTCGACGTTGGCAGTAGTTAGTGCAGTCTGGTAGTGCTTCTTTGTGAGTAAAATGTTCATATGAAACTTGAGTTGCCGATATGATAAACAACCCACCATCGTCCATTGTCTCTCCTTCTAAAGTACAGTTAATCTTAGTCGCATATATAAACACACATGTATGTTTCAAACAACGCTGGTCGTAGAGTGATACTGGTCTGTGCGGCATTGTGCACTGGGTGACTGGCCACTGCGCTGGCCACTGCCACTGCAGACGACCGAAAAATGTTTCACTTACATTCGACAAATTCATTTGCTTTTCCCCGTCTAAAGACAGCCAATACAATATATAAGCATTTGTGAAGTATCCTCCTAATTACGTTTCTTGATTAAGACACCCTTGATAAGTGATCTTTAAGACAGGCACAACTTATACAGACACAATTTAATATACGCTGTTGATTCCTTTCAGTCTGCTACATTACGTAGAGAAGATGGTTCATCACAAGCATTTCAGAGTTGGACGATGCCGAACAAGGGAACATTCTTACCCTTAAAATCTGGTTGATCAGCAAGCTCAACTGCTTCAGCCGACATGGAGCGCCTTGGAAACGTGCACGGCGTCTGTCATCTACTCCACAACCGACATGGCTTGGATGTCTCTTCCCTGTGACGTGCCTTTCTCGGCCGCCATGACAGTTTGCCAGTACCCTTACCATGGCAATCAGGAGAGTTCCGTCTCTGGTGAGTCTGCTGGAAGTGTATTAATAGAGCAACAGCGATGCCCAACCTTTGATCCATGGACATTACACGGCATGGAGTGCGTGTACTTATCCCCGATAAACGGGAATCTCGTCCGGCTCGGCGGGAAAGTGCGAGATCTGTGCGCCAGATATAGGGGAAGTCACGTGATGGCTGGAGGAGGGGATGCGGGTCCGACTATAGCGCAGTATATCAGGCAGATGATGCGAGAACCGGATGTCGATACCTTCTATTCACGGGTAGGTGTTGGTGGCGATGGTGATGAGTGCGCGGTGACCATGGTAACCGAGAAGGACGTCAATTTGACCTGGCGAATTGTTACCGAGGAGGAGCACCTTTCATGCGACTCGCCAGGTGGCGTTGCCGTTCGCTACGTGGCGTGCGCGGCGCCCTCCGTCTTACCGGAAGCCACCGACCGGATATGTCAATCCGGAACCTACCAATGTGAGGACATATCCTGGCGCATTACCAATGCGACGGTCACCAGGATTGCCCGGATGTGTCGGACGAAGACGACTGCGCGCATGTCTGTGAGTCTCTGGTAGCCATGACGACCGGGGACGAGCGTCCGGGTTATCCCGACGTCGATTGCTTTGCCTCGTGTTTCCCGAGTAATTGCTCCTGCGGGTCGCTATACTACCAGTGCCCCCTGTCGGGAAAATGCGTCCCGGGTCTCGGCTGTGTGATGGACGACCGGACTGCCATCTGGCGGAGGATGAGTCCCAGTGTCACTCGCTCGTGGCTCCAGAATCCGGCGATCATCGGGATTCCATCGATGGTAAAGGAGTATCGTTCGAAAACGAACCTCAAGGAGGAGAAGCCAGCTTCCTGTGCTCTGACGCCAGGAAGATACCGTTATCACGTGTCGGAGACCGATCTGTTGACGTTCCTGGCCCCTGGAAGAAGCCGTGAGATTGGCTACACCAGGGACCCCAAGTGTCGCCAGGATGGTTTCACCACCTGCGTCAAGGGCTTCATGGGTAAATGTTTCCCGTCGGAGAACCTATGCGTTCACGACAAGCTTGCTGTAATGAAGGCCTGTCGGAATGGCGCTCATCTGACTGATTGTATCGACTTCCCGTGTCTCACCATGTTCAAGTGTCCCTTCGGCTACTGTATCCCCACCCACCATGTCTGTGACGGGGAGGCCGACTGCCCCCGCGGGGAGGACGAGGCCGCATGCCAGTCGCTGTCCTGTCCCGGGATGCTCAAATGTCGCCATGACAACGTGTGCGTCCACCCCAAGGTGTGCGACCACGTGAGCGAGTGTCGACAATCCGGCGATGACGAAATGATAAAGGTGTCTCAAGAGTGCGATGTCCGCTGTAAATGTATGGGATTGGCCGCGTCTTGCGAAGGTCAAGGCCTAACCCACGTCCCATCGCTACCAGCTAGGCTTAAACTGCTCGATTTTAAGAATAACAAACTGGCGCTGAATGAAGCTACTTTTGCAGGATATAAGCTGATTCTGGTCTTGGATCTTAGTAATAACTCCATCCTTCGCATCAGTCAGGAACCATTCACTAATTTTAATGTGTTATTCCGCTTATCACTAAGAGCCAACTACTTGAGGATAATTATGAAAGGCAACTTCGCTGGTCTAAAGCGGTTGGCAACACTTGATCTCACTGGAAACGAGATTCAGACTATAAGCAGGGCTGGATTTACCGGACTGTTATCCATGACAGCGTTAGATCTGAGTAACCAAGCGTTAATCTCGATTGTCACTTGCGCGTTTATGGGCATGGATTCCTTATCGGGGCTAAATCTCTCAACAAATATGATTGTGGCACATTCTGCGGCGTAGAGTCATTGCTACACTGGTTGGACATCACAGACAATCCCATAGCCCAGCTCGATCAAGATACTTTTTCCGGTCTGTCCAGGCTGGGGACCATTACGCTGGGGAGAAGCGAGTGGTGTTGCTTCGTGTCGCGTACCGTGCGATGCGATGGAAACCGTGCGGAATGCCAGGGCATTGTGGGTAATCCCACGCTGAGGACACTGCTGTGGCTGGTCACCCTGCATAACATGGCGGCCAACACGGCTTCCTTGGTCATCCGGACGTTCATCGCTGACCATAGCGCGTCAACCTTCATTATCGCCTCTCTGAATGTCGTTAGCGATATTAACGCTTGCGTGTTAATGACTCCTGGATTTGTCCCTCGGGGATGGATACCCGTATTACGTTAGGGACTGGACGTCCAGTGTGTACTGTTCACTTTTAGGTGCAATTCTCTTCGTAGCATTCCAGCTTCATGTCTTAATCCAGCTGCAATATGCCGCGATGTGATTACGAGCCGTGTTATTCCCCTTGAATATATCAAAGATGTCCACTGTCGGTAAATTTGTCTTGATCAGCATCGGCGTCTTGGTGTTAAGCATGGTGGCTGCTGGCACCGCCTGGCTTGTTGATGAATTACCCGACAAAAGCAACCCCATATGTCTCAAGTTTCCAGCGGTAGATGGCACCGTTGAGGATGCGTGGGTCATGGCAGGCATCTTCCTTTTCACCAATAGCATTTCCTACGATGGTCTAATCGGGTCTTACGCAGTTATTCTGTGGTCACTCAATAGGTCCAACGTCATGATGAAAAGTGTTTCGCACTCGCGGCGGAAGCAGTCTAAATCTAGAGTCATAACCGTTGTTAATTTGCTCTTTTGTTGCGTCTCCCTGGTGACTTTAATTACCTTCCAGTTAGTCGTTATGTTGACGGGACAGCAAAGCCCGAAGAACACGAGGTGGTATTTCATGTTTTACACTCAGCTATCGGAGTCGTTGTGCCGTATACGCACACATTCATCACCACACAGTCGAAAAGACCAATGAAGGGCGTAAGGAGGAAGACATAGGACATGACAAAATTGGCACCAAACTTAGTCCATGTAATAAAATGGATAATATATATAAATATATATATATATATATATTTTTGTTTATATGTATATATATATATCCTGTAATATACTGTATTGAATATAACATCATAAGCTATGTAATGGATGATAATTATTATTATATGTAGACGAATTCCGTACGCATACATAAGGCTCGTGGTGATTTTCCTTTTTTCGCTTTAGATGTGTGCATTTGACGTTGTGCAATGACTATAAGAAATAAATCGCTTATTTGGTATGGCTTGCTAACCAGCATTCGTCCTCATCTTCGTTCCGTACAGTATTCAGCCATTAGATAAATAATTTACTATATGTCATAGCCTGAAGACGCTTTTTTTCTATCTTACCACCTACTGCAGCACATAATGGACATCATCCGTCAAAATATATCGAGGAATGACACATTTGTTAACAAGTCTCGCATCCCGCCCCCTCTGAAATTTACGATTCGCGAAAGTCAAGTATATACTCTCGCCCGAAGAAAAACACAATATAAAAAGGAAATGCTCGCAAACGGTGACGTTATGCGTGATACGCATAACGTCACGTAAAATATAGGAGCCCAATGTACGCACTAAGTAAGTAAAAGTTTAAAAAACCAATCGCCCGAAGAGGCATAAATCACGCACTCGTTTCGAAAATAAAATAAAATCTGTAGACTTATGTTTCGGACCTCTGTTATACACGCAGATGCAGGCCGAACAGAGCCTAGGCACCCGGGAAGGTACTCAATAGATTAGTGGGTTTGAGGGTGGGGGCGGGGCAGTAAAACTCCCCCCTTTTCAAAGCCAAAATCCACTCGGTAGGGGCGTTTTACAGCAAAAACACGATCGGTCGAAGCGGTTCAGCGGTAACCCGCTCTATGAACGCACGTTCTCAGACCCCCTCCCCCCCCCCCCCCCCGTCGCAAGTTTGTAAAATATCCGCCAGGCATCAGACTGTGTAATAGTGCCTCCCCCGGGCCTTGGCAACTCCCTGGGCAAAGAAATGAGGCTGAAAGAAGTATGCCCCAGAAGCGGATGCCCATGCGAGCACTGGCTTTTAACCGTAAGACCTCTATAAACGTGGAATTCGTAAAGTACCTCAGGCAGTTGCCCATGTGTGACTAACCAGAGTAAACTGTACATCATCTTTTATTAGCATTTGTATAACTAAAGCATATACATCTCTTGAGCCAAACGCCAAACGAACGAAGTCTTATCAATCTTGACATCGACATTGAAATCATCGAATGATCACCATACAGGGGTAACCCAAAACGCGTCACAAAATGAAAATAATAGGCGAACAATTACATAAAAATTGGTCAATATCTGTAGATTTACCGTAACCATATGATGCAATATAAGTAGTGGCAATGAAATCCGGTTTTGGCGTGTTCTCTGATGGTTTTTTGAAGATCTGAGCAGTATCCCGGACGAGTGAGATATCAACAGTCAGGTTGGCGTGGGTTCGCACATGTAGCCTTACTAAAATCGACGTATCGCAAACTGAAAAGAAACACCAGACAAAATAAGTAAAAAAACTGACAATAATATTCATTTCTTTCACATATAATTTGCAAAAAACTTGTTTCCTGTAAATCCTGTTTCAGTAAATTGCAACGACAATATCGAAAGTCTTCAATAGTTTCAAGTTAGGGTTTTCAAGTAATCCTGTTTCATTTATTTGATTCGTACAACATCAACTATGGTGACATAAGCAGATATGTTGTCATCTGTCCGTTTGCAATGTGTGACATTTTATCGCCTGAAAAATGATTTCTTTGACGTCAAAATACTGACATATGCTATAAGTAAAGGCACTTGTCCGGTTTAAGACTTTAGACTTTGAACAGGGCTTCCGTAAACTGACAGTATTTACCTTGGTGATGGTGTCGGGCTCCAGTACATTGACTGTAGTAACCTTGGTGCTGGTGTCTTGCGCCCGCACACCGACTGTATTTACCTTGGTGCTGGTGTCGGGCTCCCGTACGCTGACTGTATTTACCTTGATGTTGGTGTCGGGCTCCCGTACACTGACTGTATTTACCTTGGTGTTGGTGTCGGGCTCGCGTACGTTGACTGTATTTACCTTGGTGTTGGCGTCGGGCTCGCGTACGTTGACTGTATTTACCTTGGTGTTGGCGTCGGGCTCCCGTACACTGACTGTATTTACCTTGGTGTTGGTGTCGGGTTCCCGTACACTGACTGTATTTACCTTGGTGCTGGTGTCGGGCTCCCGTACACTGACTGCATTTACCTTGGTGCTGGTGTCGAGCTCCCGTACACTGACTGTATTTACCTTGGTGTTGGCGTCGGGCTCCCGTACACTGACTGTATTTACCTTGGTGCTGGTGTCGGGCTCCCGTACACTGACTGCATTTACCTTGGTGTTGGTGTCGGGCTCCCGTACACTGACTGCATTTACCTTGGTGCTGGTGTCGGGCTCCCGTACACCGACTGTATTTACCTTGGTGTTGGCGTCGGGCTCCCGTACACTGACTGTATTTACCTTGGTGCTGGTGTCGGGCTCCCGTACACTGACTGCATTTACCTTGGTGCTGGTGTCGAGCTCCCGTACACTGACTGTATTTACCTTGGTGTTGGCGTCGGGCTCCCATACACTGACTGTATTTACCTTGGTGCTGGTGTCGGGCTCCCGTACACTGACTGCATTTACCTTGGTGCTGGTGTCGGGCACCCGTACACTGACTGTATTTACCTGTGTACTGGTGTCTTGATCCAGTGCACTGACTGTATTTACCTTGGTGCTGGTGTCGGGCTCCCGTACACTGACTGCATTTACCTTGGTGTTGGCGTCGGGCTCCCGTACACTGACTGTATTTACCTTGGTGCTGGTGTCGGGCTCCCGTACACTGACTGCATTTACCTTGGTGCTGGTGTCGGGCTCCCGTACACTGACTGTATTTACCTTGGTGCTGGTGTCGGGCTCCCGTACACGGATTGTATTTACCTTGGTGCTTGTGTCGAGCTCCCGTACACTGACTGTATTTACCTTGGTGCTGGTGTCGAGCTCCCGTACACTGACTGTATTTACCTTGGTGTTGGTGTCGGGCTCCCGTACACTGACTGTATTTACCTTGGTGTTGGCGTCGGGCTCCCGTACACTGACTGTATTTACCTTGGTGTTGGTGTCGGGCTCCCGTACGCTGACTGTATTTACCTTGATGTTGGTGTCGAGCTCCCGTACACTGACTGTATTTACCTTGGTGCTGGTGTCGAGCTCCCGTACACTGACTGTATTTACCTTGGTGCTGGTGTCGAGCTCCCGTACACTGACTGTATTTACCTTGGTGTTGGTGTCGGGCTCCCGTACACTGACTGTATTTACCTTGGTGCTGGTGTCGGGCTTCCGTACACTGACTGCATTTACCTTGGTGTTGGCGTCGGGCTCCCGTACACTGACTGTATTTACCTTGGTGCTGGTGTCGGGCTCCCGTACACTGACTGCATTTACCTTGGTGCTGGTGTCGGGCTCCCGTACACTGACTGTATTTACCTTGGTGCTGGTGTCGGGCTCCCGTACACGGATTGTATTTACCTTGGTGCTGGTGTCGAGCTCCCGTACACTGACTGTATTTACCTTGGTGCTGGTGTCGGGCTCCCGTACACTGACTGTATTTACCTTGGTGTTGGCGTCGGGCTCCTGTACGCTGACTGTATTTACCTTGGTGCTGGTGTCGGGCTCCCGTACACTGACTGCATTTACCTTGGTGCTGGTGTCGGGCTCCCGTACACTGACTGTATTTACCTTGGTGCTGGTGTCGGGCTCCCGTACACTGACTGTATTTACCTTGGTGTTGGTGTCGGGCTCCCGTACACTGACTGTATTTACCCTGGTGTTGGTGTCGGGCTCCCGTACACTGACTGCATTTACCTTGGTGCTGGTGTCGAGCTCCCGTACACTGACTGTATTTACCTTGGTGTTGGCGTCGGGCTCCCGTACACTGACTGCATTTACCTTGGTGTTGGTGTCGGGCTCCCGTACACTGACTGCATTTACCTTGGTGCTGGTGTCGGGCTCCCGTACACTGACTGTATTTACCTTGGTGCTGGTGTCGGGCTCCCGTACACGGATTGTATTTACCTTGGTGCTGGTGTCGGACTCCCGTACACTGACTGCATTTACCTTGGTGCTGGTGTCGGGCTCCCGTACACTGACTGTATTTACCTTGGTGTTGGCGTCGGGCTCCTGTACGCTGACTGTATTTACCTTGGTGCTGGTGTCGGGCTCCCGTACACTGACTGCATTTACCTTGGTGTTGGTGTCGGGCTCCCGTACACTGACTGTATTTACCTTGGTGTTGGCGTCGGGCTCCTGTACGCTGACTGTATTTACCTTGGTGCTGGTGTCGGGCTCCCGTACACTGACTGCATTTACCTTGGTGCTGGTGTCGGGCTCCCGTACACTGACTGTATTTACCTTGGTGTTGGTGTCGGGCTCCCGTACACTGACTGCATTTACCCTGGTGTTGGTGTCGGGCTCCCGTACACTGACTGTATTTACCTTGGTGTTGGTGTCGGGCTCCCGTACACTGACTGTATTTACCCTGGTGTTGGTGTCGAGCTCCCGTACACTGACTGCATTTACCTTGGTGCTGGTGTCGAGCTCCCGTACACTGACTGTATTTACCTTAGTGTTGGCGTCGGGCTCCCGTACACTGACTGCATTTACCTTGGTGCTGGTGTCGGGCTCCCGTACACTGACTGCATTTACCTTGGTGCTGGTGTCGGGCTCCCGTACACTGACTGCATTTACCTTGGTGCTGGTGTCGGGCTCCCGTACACGGATTGTATTTACCTTGGTGCTGGTGTCGAGCTCCCGTACACTGACTGTATTTACCTTGGTGCTGGTGTCGGGCTCCCGTACACTGACTGTATTTACCTTGGTGTTGGCGTCGGGCTCCTGTACGCTGACTGTATTTACCTTGGTGCTGGTGTCGAGCTCCCGTACACTGACTGTATTTACCTTGGTGCTGGTGTCGGGCTCCCGTACACTGGCTGCATTTACCTTGGTGTTGGCGTCGGGCTCCCGTACACTGACTGTATTTACCTTGGTGCTGGTGTCGGGCTCCCGTACACTGACTGCATTTACCTTGGTGCTGGTGTCGAGCTCCCGTACACTGACTGTATTTACCTTGGTGTTGGCGTCGGGCTCCCGTACACTGACTGTATTTACCTTGGTGTTGGTGTCGGGTTCCCGTACGCTGACTGCATTTACCTTGGTGCTGGCGTCGAGCTCCCGTACACTGACTGTATTTACCTTGGTGCTGGTGTCGGGCTCCCGTACACGGATTGTATTTACCTTGGTGCTGGTGTCGGGCTCCCGTACGCTGACTGTATTTACCTTGGTGTTGGTGTCGAGCTCCCGTACACGGATTGTATTTACCTTGGTGCTGGTGTCGGGCTCCCGTACGCTGACTGTATTTACCTTGGTGTTGGCGTCGGGCTCCCGTACACTGACTGTATTTACCTTGGTGTTGGTGTCGGGTTCCCGTACGCTGACTGTATTTACCTTGGTGCTGGCGTCGAGCTCCCGTACACTGACTGTATTTACCTTGGTGCTGGTGTCGGGCTCCCGTACACGGATTGTATTTACCTTGGTGCTGGTGTCGGGCTCCCGTACGCTGACTGTATTTACCTTGGTGTTGGTGTCGGGCTCCTGTACACTGACTGTATTTACCTTGGTGCTGGTGTCGGGCTCCCGTACGTTGACTGTATTTACCTTGGTGCTGGTGTCGGGCTCCCGTACGCTGACTGTATTTACCTTGGTGTTGGTGTCGAGCTCCCGTACACGGATTGTATTTACCTTGGTGCTGGTGTCGGGCTCCCGTACACTGACTGTATTTACCTTGGTGTTGGTGTCGGGTTCCCGTACGCTGACTGCATTTACCTTGGTGCTGGCGTCGAGCTCCCGTACACTGACTGTATTTACCTTGGTGTTGGTGTCGGGTTCCCGTACGCTGACTGCATTTACCTTGGTGCTGGCGTCGAGCTCCCGTACACTGACTGTATTTACCTTGGTGCTGGTGTCGGGCTCCCGTACACTGACTGTATTTACCTTGGTGCTGGTGTCGGGCTCCCGTACACTGACTGCATTTACCTTGGTGCTGGTGTCGAGCTCCCGTACACTGACTGCATTTACCTTGGTGCTGGTGTCGGGCTCCCGTACACTGACTGCATTTACCTTGGTGCTGGTGTCGAGCTCCCGTACACTGACTGTATTTACCTTGGTGCTGGTGTCGGGCTCCCGTACACTGACTGCATTTACCTTGGTGCTGGTGTCGAGCTCCCGTACACTGACTGCATTTACCTTGGTGTTGGCGTCGGGCTCCCGTACACTGACTGTATTTACCTTGGTGTTGGCGTCGGCCTCCCGTACACTGACTGCATTTACCTTGGTGCTGGTGTCGGGCTCCCGTACGTTGACTGTATTTACCTTTGTACTGGTGTCTTGCTCCTGTACACTGACTGTATTTACCTTGGTGCTGGTGTCTTGCTCCCGTACACTGACTGTATTTACCTTGGTGCTGGTGTCGGGCTCCCGTATACTGACTGTAATTACGTTGGTGCTGGTGTCGGGCTCCCGTACACTGACTGTAATTACGTTGGTGCTGGTGTCGGGCTCCCGTACACTGACTGTAATTACGTTGGTGCTGGCGTTGGGCTCCCGTACACTGACTGTATTTACCTTGGTGTTGGTGTCGGGTTCCCGTACGCTGACTGTATTTACCTTGGTGCTGGTGTCGGGCTCCCGTACACTGACTGTATATACCTTGGTGCTGGTGTCGGGCTCCTGTACACTGACTGTATTTACCTTAGTGCTGATGTCGGGCTCCCGTACACTGACTGTAATTACGTTGGTGCTGGCGTCGGGCTCCCGTACACGGATTGTATTTACCTTGGTGTTGGTGTCGGGTTCCCGTACGCTGACTGTATTTACCTTGGTGCTGGTGTCGGGCTCCCGTACACTGACTGTATATACCTTGGTGCTGGTGTCGGGCTCCTGTACACTGACTGTATTTACCTTGGTGCTGGTGTCGGACTCCCGTACACTGACTGTATATACCTTGGTGCTGGTGTCGGGCTCCTGTACACTGACTGTATTTACCTTAGTGCTGATGTCGGGCTCCCGTACACTGACTGTATTTACCTTGGTGCTGGTGTCGATCTTGCCGAGGTTGTGCATCAGTTCATCCTCCTTAAAGCCAGAGTCTCGGGGATCGTAATTCTGGTAGAGCTGCCCGCCGCTCTTGTCCGGGTACTGCCCGTGGGGGGCCCTGCCTTTAGGGTAATCCTCTCTGGGGTCAGGACCCCCACTGAGACGGTAGTCCACTTTGGGATCAACGCCTCCATGGTACCCGCTGGGAGGGTCTGACACCCTAGGGGTAGGGTCCCCATGGTAATACATGGCGTCCATGGATGTGGGGTTGGCATCGCGGGGAGCGCGTCCGGAACTGTGGTTGGGGTACTGCGGCCCCCCGCGGTAACCTTTGTAGGGGTCATGGTCTCCTTGGAAACCCTACGGAGAGTATTTGATATTTGAGTATCAGCATATTAAGGTAGGTCAGCATGAGAATAAAATGGGCAGATCTGAATACATTTGTAATACTTTCTCCACAACACACAGGCACCAAATACAAAGTGCAACATTTCTTCTACGAAAAACTTTGAACTGGACGATATTATCCCCTGGTATAGCATGAGACACGCGTAAATTCCTAATCGTGCAAATTAGCCGCAGATTAGATAAACATAGCAGAGTTTATTATATCTTTTACATTTTTAGTTCTTTCAAATCACTCTAACTGGTATCTATATAAATATGTTTCCTAGTGAAATACCCCTCTCCAATATTAAGACACAATGGCTGCATAAGTAAGAAGCAATTGCTGTAACAAGTGTTACTATTGCAATATACATGAAACAATGCTTAAATATTCAGTGCATCTTTACACCTAAAAACCACTAAACATTTAATCAAAATTAATGCGAATTAACATGTGTTACTTATTTAATTAAAATCAATGAGAAATTAACATGTGTTGCTTATAAAATTAATGCGAATGTTAATCTTATATAATATTGAACTCATTAATCTAATGAGGTCAGCTTACTTGCCTTACCGACGGAGCACTTGACGACTGTTGTTCATTCACAAATGCCAAGAGTTACTCACGTCGTTGTCGTAGTCAGCACTCGGGATGTTCCGCTCGGGAAGCTTCGTCTGGTAGCCGAACATGGCAGAGACATCCCGAGGTCGCCCGGACGACGTCCGCAGGATTGGTGCGGTATCCCCAGCCACACCCGCCAGGGAGGTTGACAGCGGCCCGGCGTGCATGTCTACGTCTCCATGGTAACGGGCCTGTGGGTCGGCGGGGTAAAGATTGCCCTGGTAGGTGTGATGTAAGTCATCTCTGGGGTCACCATGGTGAAGGTCCCTGGGGTCACCATGCTGGTTTCTGGGGTCACTATGGCGGAGGTCTTTCGGATCAACAATTTGGCCAATAGGGTCGCCGTGGTGGTCCTTAGGATCAACATGGTTACCCCTAGGGTCACCATGGTGGATGTCTTTGGGATCAACAATGTGGCTCATGTATTCGCCATGGTGTTCCTTAGGGTCAACATGGTTGCCCCTAGGGTCACCAGGGTGAGGGTCTGTCGGGGCAGTCGCCTTGGCAGTGACAGCCGTAGGGTCGTGACTACCATCTGATGCCATCACCGCCAGCGCCCCTAGTGGCAAGTCTCCGGCAGCATGTATTCTTAAACCAAATAAAGACCAAAATCAGTTTCACGAGAATCGGTTCAGCGAGCGGATTTGGTGATTATAGCAAGCTGTAGGGACTCCAAGCTCAGCGCACGGTGGCGTTACGCAAGCTCCGCTTTTACCGCTGCTGTCGGCCTGGGCAAATATTCTGATTCCTAAAAAACTGTCAAATTACCTGTAATTATTTACAATATTATATTTTCCAAGAATCAATCATAAAAATAACGAAAAATCTCGAAAAAGTTATAATTGTGACTGAACTCTTTTTTATCAACCCCTAATACCGCGTGTTATCAGGCTTAGGCTTGGTTCGGGCACTAATTTGTAGAAATACGCTATCAATTTGCGCAGCGCCGCCCTGGCGAGCGAGTGTAAAAATGCATTGAGGAAGTAGGCGACAACAGAGATCTAATGGAGCTTTAGCGGAGCGTCAAAGGCATATAATGGACCCAGATGGAGTTAGTCGAAGGCAGAGAGTGTAAGATCTCCAGATGACTTCTAGGCGTCCATGGGAGACTGATTGTCAGCTCCACTAGTTGCCAGTACCGGTGATATTGAGACAGATATTTCAAGCCGAATCATGAACAATCTTGTTCACTAATAGAGCCAGATCGTAGAGAGGCAATTTAATTAATGTGGAAGGCGTGTGAGTGTCTTATGATTGTGAATGATGAAAAAAATCGCATGTCGATCTGGGCAAAGAGTAGCACATCCGGTTACGTCGATCCTCTCTACATTGACCCTGTCCATTATCGCTTATATGACTCAAATAGGTTGAAGTGTCCTACGTAAGCCAACCAATTAGCACTGTATATCAGTAGTGATCTACATAATTGGCTCCCATCGGCGACAATTATTAGTATTCCTCGTTGTGCAATTTGCTTCCAGCCAATATCATTCTAATTAATACTTGTAATACATTACCATCATCCCCTGATAAAGTGGCCCACTTGGCTTCCCGTGGTTAATCGATAGCTGTCAGTGGTGACCTACTTGGCTTTCCATTGATAAGCAATAACTGCCATTGGTGACCTACTTGGCTTTCTATTGAAAAGCAATAGCTGTCAGTGGTCACCTACCTGGCTTCCCCTGGTTAAGCAATAGCTGTCAGTGGCGACCTACTTGGCTTCCCTTAATTAGGCAATAGCTGTCAGTGGTGACCTACTTGGCTTTCCCTAGTTAATGCATAGTAGTCAGTGGCGACCTAATTGGCTTCCCTGGTTAAGCAATAGATGTCAGTGGTGACCTACTGGGCTTTAAAAGTAATATGTGGTGACCTACTTGGCTTTAAAAGTAATATGTGGTGACCTACTTGGCTTCCCCTAATTAAGCAATAGCTGTCAGTGGTGACCTACTTGGCTTCCGCCACCACGTCGTCATACACTCCTGACAGCCTATCGCCTGGAGTGGCTTCATAGCGGTCCATGGCGGCTCTGGAAGCAGTCAAGGTCACGTGCAAGGTCAAGTCATTCATATCCACTTACTCGAGATATATTACTGATTAATGAATAGGCTTTAATGAGTGACTTTAATTTATTTACTTATTTGATTAATTATGAATAAATATTCCTTATACATGTCTTTTCACGGCCCCCTCTTTATTTGCGCATGTTCAATTATGATTGATACACGTAATATATATCCAATGAACCGCCAGGCCTAGAGAACCGTAGGACCACCGTTGCGTGTTCATGCGGTGTGCAGCTGCATTGCAAGCCCCGAGCGGCCGGCCGGCTCACTGTTGTAGGACGGCCAGTGCGTGCCTAATCGTTTATATGTATATAAAAGCCAAAAGGTAGGATTCTGCAGTCCTGCACTTGCGCACCACATGAACACGCAACGGCGGTTCAAGGGCACTCAGGCGGCCGGCGTCTCGCGGCCTGCACACCCGATACGCATTACAACGGCGGTTTATGGGCGATATATATATTTATACGCTGCGCCCCCTTGCAGCAGTAAACAAGATCAGGGCGAGTCGATTACTGAAGACAGATATATAGTGGCTGACTGAAGATCTCCTTACACAGACATGGAACCGCTACAACTGACGGGAGACATAAAGACATATTTACTGTATGAATGTAGCCTCATTTCCGGCGGCACTCATGTTTGAAAGACTACAGCGCTATTTACTTAACTTCAGACTAAAGTTCTGGCCACACTTTCACACACTTCCTAAGAGACTGATTTATAGAGCCACTCATACTTAACGTCCAGTCTGTTCAGTATTGTAATTTACGTTTTAGATAATGTAATGTGTTTGTTCTTGTTTTTTGTTCTCTTTTTCTACTTTTGATGTGTGAATGTGTGTTTTCCACGTGCAGATATTTTTTACTTTGCTTTCTTCTGCATGCATAATTTGCTTTAGGGAACTCATTACACAAAAACGTTGCAACTACATTCAAACATAAAATATAGACAAATCTAATTGTTATTAACAATAGCATCTGTTATATTGATTGAACCATGATTGATAACCCTTCGTATATCTTCTTATATGTCTCTTTATTCAGCAGACCTGTAGTTGTGTAAATTGCTTTACTTGAATTCTATATCTAATTCAGTTGTGAAGAAATGTTCACTCAATTTCAAATTGCTAACGTGAATCTGCTCATTTTGTGTATAAGCCACATTTTTTTAGATCAGTTGCATCAGAATTGCCATGCATCATGTAATAATGATCAACAAATGAAAGCACTAAAGCACGAGGCAGTGACGTACTTGCTGACTGAGGCTCCGCCTGGTAGGATCGTCAAGTTCTTGCCGCTCCCATCGCCGGTATGTGGCGCCACCGTCTGCGTGGGGTATGACACCGACCCAGAGTAGACGCTTCCGCTTCCGGCCTTGCTGACTTTCTTCTGCAGGTTACACCTCTCGACGCCCAGCCAAATAGTGAGGGCAAGGAGTAGGAGAATCAGGGCTCCTCCACAGCTGGCGGCCAGTCCGATTACCCAGTTCAGATTGATGCAGCACGACCCGTTGTAGAAGAAGTATTCCGCGCACTGACTGGGGCAAGACCCATCGTCGTGGAAGCTATCCGATAGCCCCTCACACTCGTAGAAACAGGGACCGTCACTGAACAAAACACCAGGCAATGAAGATATATATAGATCACGCTCTCACAGTAATTGTCCACCTGTGTGGTATAATTGATTACTGATGTGTTAATGGCTTGCTGTTAAAGGAATGTATTAGTGATTTATATATATATATATATATATATCTTTATGTTAAAAGGCTTTAAAAACCGCAGCGATGTTCGAATAAGTGTCTTAAAATATGACACTGTTCCCACACGAAATGAATTCTCACACGCGCGAGTCTGACACAAAAAGTTTCCAAGCAACAGAGTGTCTTAAAAAACGCCAGAAATTGTATGCCGTACATTAACACATAACTTCAGGTTAACAGGCCCAAAATGTATTAGTGGCCCCAACGATCATAATACAGTCATAACGAAAAGTCATAATGAACCGGAAATAGGGAACTTTGTCCCATTTTGAGATTTTTCATTTTCTGGAAAGAAAAGAAATTTACACAAATAATATCGTAGAAGAAAAACTCACATGTCAGTGACGTTTGGCGGTTGTGGAGTCGAATCCGTGTACATCTGTTGAGTCGAGGCCTCAGACATCTGTGTGGTCGAGGCCTCAGACGTATGTGTGGTCAAGGCCGCCGACATCTGTATGAGGCTCAACAGGGTCCACAGTGCCGTGAAAGTCAAGGTCACTGATAGCTTCATGGTCCTAATAGTTGCGTTCACTGGCCTCAACGAAAAGTGTCTGTTCTCGTCGGTTTTTTTAATGACTAAAACACGTCCCCTGTAATAGATTGGAAAAGGGCCTTCTGACGTTTATGCTTTTATGCTTTTGAGGGGAAAATAATTGCATCTTAACGTGCCTGTTGTGTATCCATGGGCGCTCTATAGTAGAACAGTTCACGTAATGAAATAGCACGTGCGGGCAAACTGTTTATCCTGACAATTTGCGTTGTACAACTAGACCGGACTATCTCATATACACACGGGCTTGCACCAACCATTAGTCAGGCATTAGGTATGCATGGTGGAGGGTGGAGGGGAGATAGCATAGGGGGGTGGTGGGGGGGCGTCCATATCATTAACCCGGTATTTAGGTTGCTCCTTCTACCATTTGGATTGCAACAAGATCCCCTTTAGCATAGACGTGTTCAGGTGGGTGGGGAGCTCCGACCGGCCTCAGACGTCGCCTTTTAAAATGTTGCTGGTCTCTCCTTATATAATCTTACAATGCATCAAGGTCGGTAGTTTATATGTAGTACCAACGATATTAAAGTGTGTAGTGCGTAACGTGCACCAGGTAACCTATGTCTCAGGCTTTACACACATTTTGTTCGTGTTTTTGTGGAATAATTGTGCCCCCCCCCCTTTCAAGACTTCCTGCACACGCCCCTAGTTAGGGATCCCTGCCGAGTATGAAATGCATGACAGTTATTCAGCCAGGGTTTATTTAGATACAAAGAATTATCACCGGGGTACCCCCCATGGCTGGCGGCCACCCCGATAGCTCAGTGGGTTAGAGCGCTCGCCTTGAGTGCTCTGGCCACTTGAGAGCCAAACTGCACGTGGATCGGTGGTTCGAGCCCCGCTGTGGCCATGTCTGTGTGGTCGCAGAATAAAAATCACATGTCTTTCTTCGCAAAGAGTAGGGGGTTACCCCAGGGAAATGGCTCATCTCTCCATTTCTTTCCCCATTGACGCGATATGACCAAAAGTGGTTCAAAGGTCCTGAACATACAATCAGCCATTGACTGACAACGTTGGACAATAGAGCGATCCAGGGTGGCAATCATTCACTGACTTCACTGTTGCTTTTATCCAATCATGTCGTGAAAAAGGGTCTTCCACGTGCGTTATGTCGGACAAACAAGTCGGAAAAACAAAGCAGCATGTGACTTACTTGTCAGTTTCAGAGATGAGTAATTTTTACTTGTACCTACCACCAGCTATGATTGTCAATTTCATACTCACGACTAAAGACAAAGGACTCAAGCGTGGGCGGGGCCTAGTGTCGGAATGTGGATAGGTCTATTGATCTCGAAGGCTTTTACTGACGTCACTGTTGCCTTTATCCATTGATTTGGCGAAAAACGTCTTCCACGTGCGGTATGTCGGACAAACAAGTCCAACACACAAAGCAGCACGTCGCTTTCTTGTCAGCTTCAGAGATGAGTACTCATTTGAGCCTACCGTAAGTTACGATTGTCAATTTCCTACTCACGAATAACGAAAAACGTCTCGAGCGTGGGCGGGGCTTAGTTCGGAGCGTGGAGCGGTGTTTTAACGTGGAACCAGCCTCCAGATCAGTGAGCTGGCAAACCATATAACTGGGTCCCTGTCTACGAGCGTAGCAGACACCATAGATACGCCATACATAGATTATATTAATCGTGACGGTAATGCCGTTACCTCAATTTGATTAATAGCGCGGATATTTATAATGACTTAATTAAGACTGCACGAGACTCCACCTGGCGGGCATGTGCCTCGCAAGCGATTCGATAACGACGTAAAGACGTTTCGATGAATGCTGAACTGCTATCGTAATAACGTTGAACACAAACCACATACAATAATGATTGCAATAATAAAAAGATAGAATGTGCGAATTAAAGTAATAATAACAAGGTGATTGCAATACGACAAATAATGTCAATTTTAGTCAAAAATGTTATTAATAATGAGGTGGAGCTGTCGATTTAGGTAGAATTGAGCTCCTTACCTTGGTGTGTTATATAGCCGGGCTTGCAACAGTCATGGCTAACTGCCGCTCCAACATACATGGCATCCAATGAGTGCTTTCCGCTGATGAGAGATATCGACGGAAGGCACAGCATTACGCCACACCGAGCGGAGTTTGAGCCCTAGAGCGGCCACTCCAATCCACTTCAACGGTGAAAAACCCGAATTCCAGGTGCACCTAACCCGCCTCCCCAACCCCAACCCCTACACTCAACACCAACACCCTCAACCCTTACACTCATCAACATGACCCACCCCCAATCCGTACACTCACCAACATAACCCACCCCCAATCCCTAAGCTCACCAACATAACCCACCCTCAACCCGTACGGTCGCCATCTCCAACACCAACCCCCTACGATTACCATCTGTACCCTGCATTAAATCACCACCATCACCACCCGAACCCTACACGCGCTTTATCTCTACCCTGCCTTGCATCGCTACTATCAGCTCAACCGCCCCCCCACCCCCCCCCCCCCGTGTGCCTGTGCTCTGACAACTGCCACCACTCCGCAACGGACACCTCATCCACAACCTGCACCACCACCTCTATCACCATTACCACCGTCACCACCTCCACCTCTACCACAATTACATCCATCACCACCTCCACCTCTACCACCATCACCTCTACCACCATCACCTCTGCCACCATCACCTCTACCACCATCACCTCTACCACCATCACTTCTAACACCACTACCTCCACCTCCACCTCCACCACCATCACCCCTAACACCACCTCTACCACCATCACCTCTACCACCATCACCTCTACCACCATCACCTCTACCACCATCACCTCTACCACCATCGCCTCTACCACCATTACCTCTACCACCATCACCTCTAACACCACTACCTTCACCTCCACCTCCACCACCATCACCTCTAACACCACCTCTACCACCATCACCTCTACCACCATCACCTCTACCACCATCACCTCTACCACCATCACCTCTACCACCATCGCCTCTACCACCATCACCTCTACCACCATCACCTCTACCCCCATCACCTCCACCACCATCACCTCTACCACCATCACCTCTACCACCATCACCTCTAACACCATTACCTCCACCTCCACCTCTAACACCATCACCTCTACCACCACCTCTACCACCATCACCTCTACCACTATCACCTCTACCACCATCACCTATACCACCATCACCTCTACCACCATCACCTCTACCACCATCACCTCTACCACCATCGCCTCTACCATCATCACCTCTAACACCATTACCTCCACCTCCACCTCTACCACCATCACCTCTACCACCATCACCTCTACCACCATTAAATCTACCACCACCACCTCTACCACCACCTCTACCACCATTACCTCTACCACCATTACCTCTACCACCATTGCCTCCACCACCACCTCTACCACCATCACCTCTACCACCATTACCTCCATCACCACCTCCACCTCTACCACCATCACCTCTATAACCATCACCTCGACCACCATCACCTCTACCACCATTAAATCTACCACCACCACCTCTACCACCACCTCTACCACCATCACCTCTACCACTATCACGTTAACCACCATCACCTCCACCACCATCACCTCTACAACCATCACCTCCACCACCACCTCTACCACCACCTCTACCACCATCACCTCTACCACTATCACGTTAACCACCATCACCTCCACCACCATCACCTCTACAACCATCACCTCTACCACCATCGCCTCCACCACCATTACCTCTACCACCATCACCTCTACCACCATCACCTCCACCACCATCACCTCTACCACCATTGCCTCCACCACCACCTCTGCCACCATTAAATATACCATTACTTCCACCACCACCTCCACTTCTACCACAATTACATCCATCATCACCTCCACCTCCACCTCTACCACCATCGCCTCTACCACCATCACCTCTACCACCATCACCTCTACCCCCATCACCTCCACCACCATCACCTCTACCACCATCACCTCTACCACCATCACCTCTAACACCATTACCTCCACCTCCACCTCTAACACCATCACCTCTAACACCACCTCTACCACCATCACCTCTACCACTATTACCTCTACCACCATCACCTATACCACCATCACCTCTACCATCATCACCTCTACCACCATCACCTCTACCACCATCACCTCTACCACCATCGCCTCTACCATCATCACCTCTAACACCATTACCTCCACCTCCACCTCTACCACCATCACCTCTACCACCATCACCTCTACCACCATCACCTCTACCACCATTAAATCTACCACCACCACCTCTACCACCACCTCTACCACCATTACCTCTACCACCATTACCTCTACCACCATTGCCTCCACCACCACCTCTACCACCATCACCTCTACCACCATTACCTCCATCACCACCTCCACCTTTACCACCATCACCTCTATCACCATCACCTCTACCACCATCACCTCTACCACCATTAAATCTACCACCACCACCTCTACCACCACCTCTACCACCATTACCTCTACCACCATTACCTCTACCACCATTGCCTCCACCACCACCTCTACCACCATCACCTCTACCACCATTACCTCCATCACCACCTCCACCTCTACCACCATCACCTCTACCACCATCACCTCGACCACCATCACCTCCACCACCATCACCTCTACCACCATTGCCTCCACCACCACCTCTACCACCATTAAATATACCATTACTTCCACCACCACCTCCACTTCTACCACAATTACATCCATCATCACCTCCACCTCTACCACCATCACCTCTACTCCATCACCTCTACCACTATCACGTCTACCACCATCACCTCCACCACCATCACCTCTACCACCATCACCTCTACCACCATCACCTCCACCACCATTACCTCTACCCCCATCACCTCTGCCACCATTACCTCCACCACCATTACCTCCACCACCACCTCTACCACTATCATCTATGCCAACATTACCTCCACCACCACCTCTACCACCATCACCTCTACCACCATCACCTCTACCACCATCACCTCCACCACCATTACCTCTACCACCATCACCTCTACCACCATTACCTCTACCACCATCACCTCTACCACCATTACCTCTACCACCATTACCTCCACCATCACCTCTACCACCATCACTTCTACCACCATCACCTCTACCACCATCACCTCTACCACCATCACCTCCACCGCCATCACCTCTACCACCATCACCTCTACCACCATCACCTCCACCACCATTACCTCCACCACCACCTCTACCACTATCACCTATACCAACATTACCTCCACGACCACCTCTACCACCATCACCTCTACCACCATCACCTCCACCACCACCTCTACCACCATCACCTCTACCACCATCACCTCTACCACTAATACCTCCACCACCACCTCTACCACCATCACCTCTACCACTATTACCTCCACCACCACCTCTACCACCATTACTTTTACCACCACCTCTACCACCACCACCTCTACCACCATCACCTCTACCACCATCACCACCTCTACCACTATTACCGTCCCCCATCCACCTCTACCACTAATACCGTCCCCAACCCACCTCTATCACAATTACTTACCCCATCCATCACCACCACCTGAACACAATCTTCACCACCACCTCTACCACCGTTACCTCCACCACCACCTCCACCACCACCTCCGACCATTCTTCACCACAAATACCTGCACAGCATGCGCCAACACAACCACGTCAGCTTGAATAGGAAAGCTATCTTGAGGGTACCCCTTGTGTTTAGTCACGGCGCTGGTAGATAACAAAGAATGAACACAAATATGACAGCGCCGGATTGATAATTTCGATAAAAATGGAGAGGGTTACTTTGATTTGAGGTTCGAAAAGCTTACAACCGGCGGGCTGGTCTAGGTTCGCTTAACCTGAGCAAAGTGCACTCGCCGCTGCATGGTTGGATCAGATTAAGCAGGACTTTCCCATGTCAGAGATAAATGTCAAATATGGCTATCAAGCTGACTAATAGCTGATGGAAAGTGATGGAATGTAATGTGTATTACGTCACCTATTTGTGTGGGTGGATATATTGCATGAATTTAGAGATGATAAACGGAAGAAACCTTTGTAATGTAATGCTGTAAGGTTTCGGGCCATAAAATGTTGCACAATTTAGACGATGCCAGGATATTGGCGGAAAGGGGCCGGTCGATAAATTTAAAGTTGGTAGTGAACGGTGTGTTTTGGACTGGGTCCAATATCCTTGTGTGCAGTATTAATTTGCATCAACTGATAGCAACATCGCTAGACAACCATTATAGCTACAGGTGGCCGCCGTGATCGAGGGTTGCTAGTATGACCCCCCCCCCCCCACCCCCCACGTGTGTCTGAGACGGTTTAATCCTTGCATATTTTTTAACCCGGAGGGTTCTTTGGGCCTGTTCACCGATGCCCATGTTGTAAAAGGTTCGCTTATACATCGTGCAAGTACAAGGATTTCTACATGTTCATGCAATAATACTGTATCCGAGACTTTTTTTAGATAAAAATCGCAGCATGTTACTTTGTATTTATGAGCGAGTTATTTCTCAAAGTAAAAAACAAGGTTTGAAAGCTTTTAACAAGACGAAAAGCTGTTAACAGGACAAAACACTTTTAAGAAGACAAAACACTTTTAAGAAGACAAAAAGCTCTTAAAAAACAAATAAGTCTACTGCAAATTCACGCACCGTCGTGTGCTCCGCCCCAAGGTAACGGGGCCTAAGGGGGGTCAATAAACCCACCAGTTATCGGCAACAAGGAAGCCAAAAGCAGGAGCCAATCACAGGCCAATAGGTAGCTTGGATAGAACGCTCTTGAGCGAACCCTGGGGGTGGCGTTCGTGTCTAGCACCTGTTGTCATACCACAACGGTCAAGAAATGCGTAGGCGTAAAAATTATGATACTACACATACAGGACTTAAGCTTTATGTGGACATCAGATTGTAATCGTTTCTTCAGGTGCGAAGCGGCATGTTTGGCGGGGTTTCTAAGGCGAAAGTTTAGGCCTAAGCAAGGGTACTTCTCGTGCGCGTTTATTGCTGTAGTCTCTCTTAATTTTTTGGCGGTGCGATATCGGATCAGTTCATGGGGTACATCAGTGGTAGATCCAGCCCCTACACACGGCAGGGGGTGGTGGTTACGTCCCATCCTGCGTCCCATCCTCGGTATTTACGTCAAGAAATTACTGCGGGGGTAGGTGTTGTCAAATGGTATTATTATGAGAATCGTGACCCCCCCCCCTTCCCTCACTTCATATCTCCCCCGAGAAGGGGTGGGGGGGGGGGGGGTGCCTGTGTATGTCAGTTCTTTTCTTTTTTTTGTCAGTTCAGTTTAGACCGTCGATTGAAAAGAATTGATGTCGAATCGAAAGTACCACGCTATATAATATATACAATGCATGTCTATTATAATGTGTTTCCTTAGCACATATGAAATGATTTCCGATGTAATATAGACGCCTTTTAGCTCTAATATGCGGATGTTTCCATCCGATCATTGCATTAAGGGTCGTCATGTATTGTGTAATAAATCGCCCAAAACCTGGGACAGTGACAGACCAAATCTCTAATTATTGCTTACAAGTATAAATGTCTTTTCTCGTTCTAATAACATTAAATTTGTTCTTGAGAAGGTAGAAGCGATACAATAATCCATCCATGTTCTTGATACGATGAGCTTTAAGTCACCCAACGAGATTAGGTGACGATATTCGTGAAATCTTATGCCAACATCAATGTCATTTTTCGCTATAATGACAATATAGTCAGTTGTTCTGGTTCTCCACGGGTAGAATAGAGAGCAATAATCCAAGCCTCCCGGTCGTGTCATACCAAAGCCATGAAACGATATTATATATATATTATGTATATATTCTATTCTATTCTATTCTATTCTATTCTATTATATTATATTATATTATATTATATTATATTATATTATATTATATTGATTTTATTAGGAAAATGAAATGTTGGTGCTTCAGCCAGATTTTGTTTACATGAAAGCCAGCAAACTGAACCATGGAATCTGTTGTTACTGTTATTATTATCTTGTTGTGTATAGCATGCTTCGTGACTATTTCTGGAGGTGATACCTTTTATTTGCTCGATGTGGCAAATATATATCCACACAACCGTCAGAGTTCATTTGCACGACACACACGCCAGATTAAGGGTGGTCGTTTCGCAAATATAACTTCCTGGTTGTCCATCAGAGGGCAGGTCCCCTTGGTAAAGGTGGCTTGTGTCTTGTTGGCGATTCTTCGGCGCAGATAACGTTCCTTCGTACCCAACCACTTATGTCTTAGATATATTGATATGTATAGAATTATCAGTAGGGACCCTCCACTTAAAGCTGTTTACTCAGTGAACCCACGACACTTGGCGGGACTTGGGTCACATATAATTGGAGATCAATGTGCGATATTATCACACATTGGTTTGCTCCTCGGCCACGTGACCAACATATATGAGTGTCCTGCATACTCTGCCGCGAGGGGGCGCTACGTAGGTTGACATAAACACGTAGATACATTTGGAAGTACGCCTTAGCTTCTACTATGGTATTCTATCCTTAATCAGGGTTGAACCAAATGTATCTAAGTGTGTCCAAGCCATAGTTATAATGGAAGGCTTAGTGATATATATTTCCGTGGGTAGATATGCCATAGATGCAACCTATGCTGGTGTGTCTGGTATTCTGAATCCCTTCGTAGTTCTCGCAACATTTTTCCAAGAGACATTTAACAGATACCAATACACGGACGTTGGTGCTCTACGTGCCAATGCAAGTAGTGTGTCGAAGTTTTTATATTTCTCAGTGTCGAATGTCAATTTTTAAAAATTCTCAGATTAAGCAGGACTTTCCCATGTCAGAGATAAATGTCAAATATGGCTATAAAGCCGACTAATAGCTGATGGAAAGTGATGGAATCTCGAGTTTTCACGACGTTCCGTGTCGGTTTTTGGCTAAAATCTTTGTCATTGTTTTTGCAAAAATCTGTGTCGATGTCGCTTTTTCAATTCCTCAGTGTCAGAATTTGGGGGCCAATGTCGAATGTCGATTTTTCAAATATGCCTGTGTCGCCATGTACCCCTTCCAAACCCCTACAGACGGTAGATACAATCGTCACGAGGTCTGTAACTGTATTTATGTGCGCGGTAAATCGGCCCCAGTTTTTTGGGTGCCAGCTTACGGAATAATGCGAAAGTAGGTAGAACGAGTCTGGGACAGGCTCATATCACTGTATGTAGGCCACGCCGGACATATCTGCTTATAATGGTGTAACACAAACTTGAAACTAAGACGTTGATATCTCACAACTTGTGTTCCTATTACGTGAAACTTGCAATGTCGATTCGAGGAGTAACACAAAATGTCATTTATCATAAAAATATTGTATACATTTATTTGACGAATATTGCCTGTAAAATTTGTTACACGGCTGTGGTTCTACTTTAAGAATGTTATTATAGCCATTATTTATGTTTCTCGCAAACTGCCGATCAGTTGTTAGGTTAATCCCGTAGATCCCAGGGTTTTAAACTCATGTGTGAAAGATAAGGATAACAATTATCCAATAGTTAGCATATGTATCAATAATCTTTATATATTTATTGATGTTTATGTATTGTAATATTGTTTTACATTGCACGTCAAGTGTTCTGGATCACGACCACTATTTGTGGCCCAGTGATTGTGAATAAATATAATTCTTTGATGTCTGTAAGTCAAAACAATAAAAGCAAATCATCTTCATTCTTGCTCAGTTTGGAGTGATCAGTATTCAGCATATTAAGGATGTTAAAGCTGATAATGCAGCTATTTTTAATCTATGTGAAAACCTCATGAACATAGAAATATGTGTTAAAAATTTACTGTACAATGATCTTATATTGTAAGTACCAACTCTTAAAGAAATGATTGCATTATCTGCTGTATCTTCCAAGTTACATAGCGAAATACAGGAGCCATGTCCAACTGTTGCTGACGTAGTATACACAAAAGTCACACATTTCCACGCCATGCTGGGAAAAAAAGTGACCGTACAACATAAATTTTTTATTTAATTTTATTTAATTTTTATTGCACATTGCATATTAGTTTTTTTTGTAATAAGGACCTAAATACATAATGCACATTAAAAAATGAACAGTTTAACGAGGGAAACAATGCTGTATGAGTAAAATAACACAAATATTTGTACAGATTGCACACGCACCAAGTGCATCAGGCGCACGATCAAAAAGCGAATCCTGTTGACATTATTGTCTTAGCCTTATGTATATTGATGTAACACTAAAGGCTCTTTACACACCTCGACTGGACAAAACTGAACCATCTGAACATAAGCCACGCCCGCTTACTGATAATTCTCCTGCGTGATGAGTGACTCGTACTCACGTAGGAGTGACAAGTGGGTTTGACGTACTGTGACGTCACTGAGGTCTATGATGTCTATAGTCACCCCGACATGACATGACACGAAGCACTACAAGAAGATAACAAATAGTAACCCATTAACATTAATGATATTAAAACTGAAATAAGCAGGTACAGTATCAATGCGCCATATACCAGCGGCATTTAGGAATTAGACACGAGGAAGAGATAACAACCTCGCAACTGCTCATGGCCTTAAGTAGGAATGTAACGTTATCTGACCCCAGCTGATTACGTTATCATAAGTAACCTTTTTGCCATTACATGCACTCTGCGCCGTCACGAAGAGTACATTGACACCGACCAACAGAATGATAAGCCGATGGCTAAGACCCGATTACGCTTAGCTGAAATCATCCGCCAGTGTATCTATACAAAGCAGCCAGTCGGCTGGTGGCTCCTTCCAAGCGGCGCACGCGTAATTAAAATGGCTACAGTACGAGTTCATGCAGGCCAATGGTTTAGTTATCGCCATATTTCGCACCTCCATGCACCACTTCTGATACGGTTTGTATCAGAGGAATTATTTCGCCATTTATTATGGATATGTTTTTGGTAAAAACAAATATATATATACTTTTAATGCGTAGCGGTTCGCAGGCCCTGAGATGCCAACCCCACCCAAAAATGGTCGGTGCGTGCTAAAACGCTTCTGTAATTAGCCAAACGGCCAGGGGTCTACGGCCTGCACATGCGCACCGCATGAACACGCAACGGCGGTTCTACGGTAGTTTAGTATATATAGTATTGTTGAGAACATATACATATCTGAACGAGCAGTATATATATATATATATATATATACATATATATATATATATATATATATATATATATATATATAAATATCACCAAAGCATATTGCTCACAACGACCAGATGCCGATGGGGAGAAACAATATATATTAAAAATGATAGAATAATACAAGATAACAGAGATATTTACTTAAAGTGTTCGTGCCACGCCAAAACAACTTTGGCTCATATTAATCTTCTGTGTTTCCACGCTTATATTATCGAGCTGAAACGCCCCAAATGGTAGAAGGGAATATTTTTTCCATTTGTTTTCGCACCTACCAATTTAACTTCTGCGAGCGAGGAAAGTGACGTCACGCGGGAATACAAACGCATGTGCTTTTATATTGAGACTCAAATTCTGTCTGCTCATTGGCTTGAACTCAACGAAACGCACTCACCCATAAAAACAATACACGCCCTCGCCCACAGATGCCTACGCACTGCATCAAAGCTCACCTGTCAATCTTGTGACATCATTGGGGAATTTTCAAATAACGCTCAGATGCAATGCTCCCAGAAATAAACCCGCCGGATCTCACTTTTGCTACTTTGACGAACGCGTTTATAGTGATATCGCGGAATAAAAAATGTAAACTCCAATTAAAACAAGTTGTTATTTGCTTATCTTCCCTAAACCAAGTTAACCGTGAGCAAGACAGAATCGTGGCACGAACACTTTAAGGTCTAATTGCGGCCACCGGACTTCGCACAAAGGATGCGACTCAGTAGGCATACAGAGTATGACAGCACATCAGGCTCACCTTTAATTATTTAAGCGGTACCCCTTAATTATTTAAGCCATACCCCTTAAATATTTAAAGGGTACCCCTTAATGTTAAGCGGTATCCCTTAACTTTAAGGGGTATCCCTTAATTGTACCCAATCACAGAACGCGTTTCATTCAATGCTGTCTGTTAATTGAAACACCGGAAATTTCGGCTCAGTGGATTTTGAAAGAGCAAGTGGGGAGCGAAGCAGTGCATGGCCGCTTCACTGCTTCAGATTTTTGAACAGCTCACACTCTATCAAATATTGTCGTGTCTTCTTTTATGTACAGATATTTGATTCCACGACACGTGTGACATGTATAGTGATGTAGAATTAGGCGATTATCATATTTTCCTTATTTGATAGCTATTTGAGAAGTGTCAACTGCGAACAGCAAAAGAGCGATAATAGGAGAGAATATGGGCTCACCGTGGTCGATTGAGTGGAGCATTAGATTTTTTTTGACAGGTTACAGACTGTCCAATGACTGGTGAAATGAAAACAAATTACTTTACTTTGACATGAGAAAATTGGCCACAGAAGGCCCAATGACAGGAACTTATACTTATTGGTTGTAATCACAGGCACAGTAAATCGACTGACACAGGAAGGGGGGGCGGGGTGGGGTGGGTCCGCACGGTCTACTTGTTTATTAATAGGCCGTGCGGACCCTTCCCGCCCCCCCCCCCCACCTGTGTTAGTCGATTTACTGTGCCTGAGGGTGTAATAGATCTATTTCTGTTATTTTATTCTTTTATTCTTACACCTTTTAATTATTATCCTGTTTTAGGCATTTTTGTGATATGAAAAATATGCGTACGATTGAAAAGATACAGGAGCATGCATTGAGGTATGAGATAATTATTATCCTGTTGTAGGCATTATTGTGATATGAAAAAATATGCGTAACATTGAAAAGATACAGGAGCGTGCATTGAGGTATGACTTTAGATCAGAATATGCAGAGTTGAGGAAGAGAGCGGGTAAACCATTGCTATATGTTGAACGATTGCGCTGCATAGCATTAGAAGTTTACAATAGTATCAACAAGATTAGGCCCAGTTTCCTTTAATGTCAGCTTCATGACATGTATAACGTACATTAAAAAAAATGGGCCAAATATATATATGCCACGCATTAAATCAACAGCTTATGGGTATAATTCAGTGAAGTATCAAGGTAGTAAGCTATGGGACATGCTCAACAAGGAACAAAGTTAGCCAAATCTGCCAAGGAATTTAAAACAATGCTGTCATCCTCAGATGTGTTCTTGTGTCACTGTAATTCATGCACATTATGCAACATAGCTAATGGATAAGGTTTTATGAGATGCAAAGGTTATTATATTTTCATTGTCATATATATACATATATCTTATCCGCTCATGTCATTTTATCATTGTCGGTCAATAGCATATGTGCTAATTTTTATTGTGGACTTTTACATACCGACGTTAAATAAAACTTTATCTTATCTTATCTTGATAGGTGTGTGTGTGTGTGGTGTCTGGACAGCATTTCCCTATTTGTTGAGCTCAACTGTCAAAAAGTCAAAATGCCCCACTTCATTTATTTACCAATGAGGTTTTATTAGGATTATATTGGCAAGTATTGAAATAAAAAGATCTTATGCTTCGGTGCATACCCAGCTACAAAATTAAGTGAATGAAGACTAGCAGCCTATAGAGGAGCAGGGGCTGGGGCTATTTTTATATAAAAAATTGCCCCTGAAAAAAGGGGATGTTCTGTATATTCTGCTTCAAAAGTAGCTATGCCATTGTTCTTATCCATATAGAATTATATATATCAAAAATATAATATACATGGAATATATAGATCTATAGACTAATCATGTCTTGTATATCTCTACAGTTATCACGTTATAATAATAGACTTCTTGATTACATGCTATAGTTGACTGGGCCTTAGTATGTATTGATTAAGGTATTTTATTGATAAAACCTCTCCGAAAATCATATTGCACCTCTAATAATTTATTTCCAAGTATATTTCTTCAGTATGTACCGTATTTCACGTATGTTTTCGGACACTTAAAAATAATTGTTTTTCTGGCTGTCCGAATATTTACAGTCAATAAAATGGACTCCCGCATCTACTGTCCGAAAACATACATACATAACAAAATATCGATTAAGAATTACTACATTGCGAGTCGACTGATGCCGATTATATCACTTAACACCCAGGTATTGCTGCTTCACACCTTAACAGCGGCTAAGGTGATCAAGAGTATAATATTGTTTTGAAGATACTCGGAGTGCAATCTGCTAGCGTCAGATCTCTCATCTGTTACAGGAGATAAAATATACTCGATAACTTTAATGTCAATGAAGATCTGGCTTTAGGCAAACAGTGGTTATGAATTGCAATCAGTGGCAATGAACTGCAATCATCGTGCCAAATATAACGGTAACTTCTGAGAGATAAAACACAGTTACAAGAACAAAGGGGATTCCCATCCGAGAGGTGCCATATATATAGCTGCGCATACGATCCTGTGACAGTTGTTCGGAAAACGATATAGAGCATGGATCAATTCTTGAGAAACTTTGATTCTGCAGCCGACGCGCCGCAGTCTTCGGTAAAATAAATTAATCAAATACTTTCATGCATTCTGTGATTTAAGGCTTGTTTACTTTCGCGGTTTATAAACAACTTCTCCGCCGACTGACTCGTCCGCCGGCCAGCACAATGGAGACCAAAGCCCAGCTCATTACTTAGCAACCAAGGTGTTGCTCTTTCACACCTGATACACGGCACAAATAACCCCGTAGACAGGGACTTGCCCCTCTCGCCGAAAGCCTGCAATCACAAGCAGTGAAGTGCAATCATGGGGGCCGGCACTACGCAATAACAAAGGAGCCTAGACGCATTGTTAATTTAGGTCCGATAGTGTCCGAAAATATACATACAATTGAAAAATTATCTTCGTTGGGTGTCCGAAAACTTACAGTACACTAAATTTATCCTATTTCTGCCTTTGAAGGGGTGTCCGAAAACATACAGTGTCCGAAAACATACCTGAAATACGGTAGATATGCAAATTGCAAATGTTGTAATATGACGATTAATTATTCAAGCATTGTGGAAATAAACATTTTACCAGGTTTTATATTTCTGGATTACATGACATAAACTGTAATGTATGAAAGTATTTGCACTTGCATTTTTAACCACTTTATTCCTTGATTGTTCGACTTCCAGCAAAGTAACCATATATTTTCCAACTGGCAGTCTTGCATCTGAGCTATTACATGTTGCCAAACCTAGTTAATTATAAGAACATTCTTTACCAAGTTACTATCATTTATTGAATATGTAATGGTGGATAATCAGACCAGTGTCCCAAATGTAACAAAGTGTTCAATTTCTTCACAAATTCTTTTTTTGGGTGAAAATGTGCTCACAAAGTATGATCAGTTGTTGTGAGTCACTGGAAGTATGATCAATAAAAAGTAATTATTAGCATAACAGACTCATGTCTGTATGCCCATTGCTACATTCTTGAAGGTATGCAATATAGAAGTTCAATAATGTACCGGTAATCTTTTTTTTAGCATGACTTATCTATGTGTGTTCTCTGTCTCATTTCAATATTATTTGTTTGTATGTGCTTAATTGTCCATGACAAATATTAGCAACAACAACAAAAATTATAACATTCAGTTGTTGTATCCCTTCATATTAAATTTTTCAAGAAAGTATCTTTTTTATGCATAACTTACTAATCTGTTGATGGCAATGTTACTTTTTATAATCATTTGCACTATTACGCTTTGGCTAGAGGCAGTTTAATTGGAATATATATTATAAATATTATGTGATGTTATTTAGCAAATGGAGTGAAAAAGATAACAGTATTTGAGTTCAGATGGTTGAACTCAGCACATGCCAAACTTTCTGAAGATCTGTATTTCAGTCATGGATGCATCTTTGTCAATTTTATCTCAAACAAAGCAACAAAGTTATGTATCTGTCTATTTGATTAATATTGAAAAAAATATCTATAATTTTTATGAGTTAACTTTGTGTATATTGTACAATGGGCCTAAGGCCATATGTATCAATAAAGTATCTTGTTAATTTTTGTACCTCCTTTGTTATTTTCTGATTTCACGTATACCTACTGGTAGTACATTTAGTTTGATAACCTAATCAGGATGTTTGAATTTAATGTTAAATTTTATACATACCGAAGAATGTTAAATCTACATTTCTTTTGTAAATAATATACATCTGATAGATGTATATACATATTTATTGATAGATACAATTTAGGATTAATGCACTCACAGTTTACTGAACTTTATCAGTTCATGTTCAAGAATACTCAATTTACGGTTAGAAATATTCTTGTTAAAAATACTCCCAAGTGTATAAGTTAATAGCCGTGCTGGTTCTGAGCCACCACTGAAGATTCCATATCTAGACTAATTATCTTGGTTTAAGGTTGCTGACTTATGTACCTGGTAATATTGTAATCCATGGCCCCAGACTCTAAATATGTCTGCACATTTTCTGACATTTAGGGGTCAAAAATCTGTGTCTGTCACTTTTTTAGATCTTCAGTGTCAACTTTGGGGGTCCATGTCCAATGCCGATTTTTCAAATATACCTGTGTCGCATGTTGCCATTTATCCCTTCCAGACCCCTACAATATTTGTTCCTGCACGCACCGTGGTCGGAAATATGTTCAGTTGAAAAAGACGACTGTTTACTTTTTCGCAGTATTTTTGGGGGGCGAGTATGACAGGGAATTACTTTTCACAATGGGTCAATCAGATGCATCTGAACCAACTTTCTGCCCCCCCCCCCCCCCCACCGACTTCAGCCCAATTGCATTTGATCTGTTGCCAGTGTGATACAGATATGTCCGCAGCTTGGTTTCCCCCCGTATCGGGAACGCTAACGGTTTTTGAACGCAGACGACCCTAGCGCACTCTAGCGTTGGTTCATGACAGCACATGTAACTAGTTCTCTCATTGGTCAGAATTAAGAGGTCGGTTAAGGGGTATCCCTTAAATAATTAAAGCGGTACCGCTTAATTGTTTAAGCGATACCCCTTAAATATTTAAGCGATACCCCTTAAATATTTAAGCGGTACCCCTTAAATAATTAAGGGATACCCCTTAACAGTAAGGGATACCCCTCTACTTTAAGCGATACCCCTTAAATATTTAAGGGGTATGGCTTAAATAATTAAGGGGTACCGCTTAAATAATTAAAGGTGAGCCTGATGTGCTGTCATAACAGAGCGCTGAGGCCAGCGCTGCGTGCATGTCAGGGAGTGTTTTCTCTTACTTGAAACATATCACCTATTAGCAATATTAGACTTGCCATCAGTCCACATGTCACAGTCATAATTAATAGTGCCAAGGCCCTAGATGAGTTAACCGTAAATCGATCCCTTTTCAGGTCGTTCTTCCATGTATGCGCTAATCATTATTGCAGCATAGCTCACGTATTACTCACGTCTAACGTTTATTACAACAATACATTTTTTGGCTCCAACATGGAATATTCTTCAATACATATCACCTTGCGGCCTAGTGCAGCTAACACCCCCGGTTGGTTGGTTGGTTGTATATTCAGGACACTTTAACCACTTTTGGTCATATCGCGTCAATGGGAGAAGTAAGGGACAGTGGAGCCATGTGGGGGTTACCCCCGGCCTACTCTTTACGAAGAAAGACATGGGATCTTTACCCTGTGGCCACATAGACATGGCCACAGCAGGACTCGAGCTACCGATCTACGTGCCGTTAGGCTCTCAGGTGGCCAGAGCGCTCAATGCGAGTCAACATTACACATCAACTCTTGTGGCTCTTGACATGCATCTTGACATGCAGACCGATATTGACATCATACTGACATCATTCTTTCGACTTTATCTCGCTCGCATCGTCTTTCACATATTATACGCCAAGTTTTTAATTATCATTTATTTGTTATTATTGTAAGTATTACCAGAACTTAGTATGCCTTGATTAGGTCGTGTCGGAGTGTGATATCTCGGCCCAGGCCCGCGTTAGGTGTTCGCCCTGGATGCAAAAGGTCGCCGGTTCGAATTCCGGCAGGGGCGGGTAGTAACTTTCGGCGTTCATTCGGGCCTGGGACCAGAAATACCACAGGATTATTACTTGATTGGCCTCAATGGTACATGATTCAGGATGATTGCAAGCGGGGGATTAAATCTTTTGATTACTTGATTGGCCTCAATGGTACATGATTCAGGATGATTGCAAGCGGGGGATTAAATCTTTTGCTGCAGCGCCCAGGGCGATTTGAGCGCATTATGACGACATTATGACTACATTATTCACGAAAATTGAGTCCATGGACAGGAAGGTCGACTAAACGCATTTAACCATCAGAATTATCCTGCATAGACAACAATTAAAATGACTCTAATCTAAGATATATTCGCAGTTTGGCATCAAACACATAAATGTTCAGCATTTACTTTGCTACTGGTAGATTACCGGACGAATTCATTCGATTTTGATCAATTATACGCTATGTTACGTTTGAACTATGTTTTCGAGTTCGATCGAGGTCAAAGGCGTGAAGCGTTTAAACTTTGACCCGATGTTATTTTGTTATATTTGTTATCTGTTCTATTGTCATCGTACGACAACGGAATGTGTATATTTTTCACATTTTACATCGAGAAGAAAAACTTCAACCTAAACAACCCTCTAAAACCAATCCAGACCCCACCACCGTTGAGGCCAATTATTATGCCAGGTGGCTACGTGGGGCAGAGTAGATGTGAGGAACGAGCGCCCCCTGCTGAGAGAGTGGAAGGTCGGTGGTTATATCCGACGACGGCTTGATGAGCTTTGTCTGACTTTTGTTGGATATGAGTAATTGGCATATATATATACATGTACATACACATCTTTATTCATCACGGCTTTGATAATCTTTTTATTCCGAACAAACTTCCTTCTGCTTTAATCTGAAAATTGTGATGAAAGTGGCAAATATAAAAGCGTATCGGCCGCCGTGTACATTACATTCTCAATAGACATCATAGTGGGAACACGGCCAATAGACCACTTCGCTAATCGTAGTTCCAATTTTTCCACCGTGAGGCGCCACTGCATGTGCAATGCATTCTGGGTATTATTTTGGTCTTTGCGAGATGTTAAGATGGTGTCATCGCCTGACAACGTATTTTGTAGACATTTAAACATAAAATAGTGTCACCTATGTACCAGAAAAGTGACGTAATCTGATGTAAGTTAGATATGCACATTAATTTTATACATGCCTTGCCAATAACGTGGAAATATGGTATTTATCTCCATAGAAAAAGTCAAGATAACACCAAAATATTTGCGCAAGTCTCGATTTTTCCAAGATGGCGTATAATTGCGAAGTCGTGTATAGTTAGTAGTGCATGGTATGTTTCTATTGGAAGTCTTTAATTACACGAAGGAGCCCATTTCATCCAACCCCATGTCATTGTTACGTGAGGCGTCTGGGCACAATATAAACTTCACATGCGCCAAAGAAACCTAAACAACAGGCGTTTGATTTCTGGCAGCAAAAGCAATTAGTAATTTCTGTGCATTTTAATATATATTTCACCAATATCACCAAAATTACCAAAGGTAAGCAGTTTATATCATACCCAACCCATTATATGTGTGAATGCGATAGTCTTTAATATCCCCCGGTTTAGTTCATTAATCATTAAAATATGATTTGCCTTCGTCTTGTCCTCGGTAGTCAGTTAAATGATTTCTTACTAAACAAATTTGAAAACTTCGTCCGAGCGTGACTCCTTAATTCCAGATTAATGGATATACACAAATTGAGTGAGTCACGCGAGACAACTTTATTGTAAAGAATATCAATACCTAGATAGTTATAATACTGACGATTAAACACCGTGATGCTAGGGCGATAAATGGGTTACTTGATGAAGTGCTGACATGAAATGGTTTATTCCGATCAAGGCACCAAACCCAGCGGCTATGTCTGTGTGGTCGCAGGATAAAGATCCCATACCCTTCTTGGCAAAGAGTAGGGACTTACCCCCAGGGATATGGCTCCGCTCTTTCCTTCCTTCTCCCATTGACGCGATATGACCAAAAGTGGTTTAAAGCCTCCTGAATCTGGTATGACAAAAACACACGCGGGTTCGAATTATGTTCAACAGGCTGACACCCCCCACTCTCCAACTCCTCTCCGAAAAATCCCCCCCCCCTACCTTTGCATAATTGATTACCGTCGGGTACAGACCAAAGGAAGTTATTCTACATTCGAAAGCAGCGTGACGAATTACCCGCGAGCTACTAGACGATAAGCTTCAAGCTAGATGTGGGAGTAAGACAAGCCATTTGTATTTTAATTAAAAACACAGGTTTGCTGCCGCGAAACGTAGTTTATAAACATATAATCAAGTTCAGCCTCAATTCCACCGCCCCCTCAACCAAGTGGATGTTCAGGAGTAAAGTAAATTTTTTTTTTTGACAATAACCCTTTTCGAGGAAGAGTGACGTTATTCATGCGAACATAACGCCAACTATGATGTGCACCCCCCCCCCCCCCCACTCCCTCCTCCCGGTCGCAAAAAAGTCATGGACCCTCCCGATCGCCAGTTCTCAGAGAACCGAGAGCACCGCCCCCCCTCCCCCCACCTCGGTAGCAAGTTTCGGTGACCCCCGACCCCCTTCCTCTCCATTTTTCAAATTGTGAGATCCGCTCCTACGTTCAGTTCGGTTATCACGTGAAATAAATACAAATTTTTATCCACAACACAAAACCGAAGTAACTGCAATACACCGACCTTTCATGTCACTGTTAGACACGCAGGGGTTAAACTGGGCCGAGGTACGTCCCTGCATGATGAAGGATGAAAGAATGACACGTAACCCATATTAGGTTAATTCCCTGACCCAGATTTGATCCCGCCCCAAGACCTCTTGATTTGGCCTTGATCTGGCAAGGACACATTTCATAAGGGGCAATGCACTTACAGATTGGGAATCGCGGAGTGGTATTCGGGAAAATGACGTTAATTTGCGCATAGGGCCGGTGTCTACGTGACGTACTTCGCCCCGAGGTAACGATATTTCTGGTGTAACATGACCAGCCGCCCCCACATGGCACCCCCTCCCTCCTTGCAGTTCGGGTATACGCGCGTAGGGCCGCACTAGTTATGGGGGGACACATTGTCATGGGCTGAATATACGTATGGCAAGGTGCCCCCTTAGTTCATGACCTCAAGGTCATATGGTACCCTTTGGTCTTGGTCCAATGAGTTGGAAGACAACTCACTGCCCGGATTCCGATCAAGCCTATTAGGGCACGTCCCATTCTGCCGTGAAAGGGGGAGTATGCTTACGGATCGAACGTGCTTCATTTATTTGCAATGTGCATTTAGGAGCTAGAATTTTAATTGATGCCTCGGAAACATTGGAATATAAAAGCCAATTATCATAAGATTTGTTGATATTTTACGTCTACACGGAGGGCGTCGCCCGTACCGAAACTGGTCCAAGTAATGCCAATAGGACTGCCGGCGAGTGAGCAGGTGAGTGACCAATGGTTTGCCTTATTTGGTCAGGTAATGCTCTGACCTATGTTTTCAATTTGTGTAGACCCTAAACAGAGTTATTCAACTATTCCAGGAAAAGAATATCAGCCATGAGATGATCGCATGTGACGAGTTGGAAGAGTAGTTTTAATATGGCAAACTCACTTATCGCTTGCCTCTACCTCATCTCTTTTCCACCTGCCTGGGCGGAAGAGCAGAAGACGTCTTCCAGCAAGACAAGAGGCGAAACAATCGCATGGCAGGCGTTCTTCTAGAAGAGGTAAAGTTTGGAAGAGGCGAATCGATCACGCTCTAAATCAAATGATGCCTACCCCCCCCCCCCCCCCCCCCCAAATGATTGGTCTCATTATAGACTGGCAAGTGGCCATGTCAAGGGGGCACACGGGTGGATAGTCTCTTCCACAGCATCACCCCCCCGCCCCCCAACCTGCCCCTCGCTGCGAGGCCCGCTCTCAGATTAGCACATGGAGCGCGCGGATATTTGGCTGTAGAAGAGCTTAATTGTGTCTAATAATGCTGAAGCTAGCATTGTTCCATATGCATTTTGTTTGATCAAATCTTTATTGTTAGAGAGAATTTAGTACACGTACATTGGCATAGCTGTGGATAAATGTGTCACGTGTGTGTGATTGACACTTGGGTGTAGATTTCAAAGTATTGCATATTGATTAGTAGGGTATTGGTAGATGTCGTCTTGTACGGATGAGTTGTGATATGTTACAGTCAGGTGTCATGGTATGGTGAGTGTTGGGTGTGTCTGAGTTATTCAAATATGGCACGATAGTTTGAATAAGGTTTTTCGAGGTGTGGTTCTGCGACGGGTTAGTTGAAAGATATTGTATTGTAAGAAAAGGAGACATTGGGTACGAGAGCTGTATCCCGCTCAAAATGAGGGTTGAAGGGTGGATGAGGCACCAGAGGAATTTACTCGTCCCCGAATGGCAATAGATTCAGTTGCTACGCGTTGCTAATGTTATTCAATAATTGTTTCCAAGCAAAGTTATTATGACGTCACTAGAAAGGTGGAGGGGCAATATATATACGATATGCGTACTGTATTGGCTCTCGTTTTCCATATCTTGTCCCCCCCCACCCCTCACCCCAATATCTACCGCTAGACAATGGCATCCTGCAAACACATAACCTGTGCGGATCCAAGGGTGGGGGGGGGGGTCCAGCCTGTTTGGGTCGTGGACTGCCCCCCACCCCATCCGGTCGCCAATTTGGTTGACTACTGGTCGCAATTTTGTTCTGAGCCCCCGGCCCCCTCTGTCGCAAGTTTCAAGGGAGCCCCCCCCCCCCCCCGCGATCGATTAACACCTCCACAACTGCTGACAAGTTTCTATTATCGCCCACGACGAAGCGGGCGAGTGAAGGCCAGTAAATGCATTTACACCTGTGCTAAATAATTGTGAACGGGTTTCTTGTCGGGTTGTTGTAAATAACAAGTTCCCTGTGGCGAGAGAGTGTCGCTTAGAAGAGACCCCTGTCGGCAGTAGTATTGCGCATGCCCAAGAATTGGCGCGCATTAGCGGCACTTCTTTGTTTGCTGCCAAAGAGGTAGCACGGCCGATAATCCAAACGCTATTGGGATATCTGGTTTTGGTGTTGAACTGAGACAAGGAGTATACGTCACCACAGGTACACTTTCATTTATAATCTGCTCATTTAGAATCAATCATATGTCCTAAATACTTAAAGTCGTGTTTGGTATATAATTATAATCAAGACTTATCGTATGTATGAAACGAAACGGGTGTAAATGTATGAATTGGTGTGTTGAAGATGCCTGATGTTTCTCATATTTTGTAAGTCATATGTCCTCGAGAAACAAATATTATTATTATTAATTGTGTCATTATATTATCGTTACTGGATGCCTTTTTGAATTGCCCACAGGTGTTTATTACGGGCTCGCCTCCTGTCCGGCCCCAGCCCAGAGGCTGTGTTTAATAAAAGGCGTATTGAAACCAACAACCGTCTCACGTCTTCATTAACACTAGGCCCATGACACTGCTACATAATTATGAAGTTGTAGTCTTATTATAATCGCTAACAAGCAGCATAATTATCAGCAAGTTAGGGAAACTAGCCCCCCCCCCCAAGTGACACCTGTGCTAAATAATTTTGAAGTCGTAGTCTTATTATCATCGCTAACAAGCAGCAAAATTATCAGCAAGTTAGGGAGACCAGCCCCCCCTCCCCCACCACCGACACCTGTGCCAAATAATTATGAAGTTGCAGTATTATTATAATCGATAACAAGCAGCAAAATTATCAGCAATTTAGCAAAACCAGGCCCCCCCCCACCAAAAAAAAACCCCCAAACACAAACAAACAGTAGACTGCCAGTGAATGACGTTCTCGAAATATATATATATATAACGCCTTGGTGGCACTAACAGCTAGGCCTAATCATTGCCGCATCAACACTACAAAATTTCACATATTTAATGTCAAATATACCTGAAAGCATGAAAGGATACCACCAGGCTTTATATCAACTCGATTAATAGCGAACATCGTATTTTTAGTTAACAGGGCGCCGCTGGTCACGCAGACTGCGTTATCGCCAGCGCAGTGGCAGCCCAACGTTACGCGCTCGCCGCATAGCGGCGCCACTACTCGCCGCATTACACATTTTACAATGGGCGCGCGCCGTATGACCTATCTTGGTGTACTAATATCTTTGTTGATACTGCGCAAACATCAAAAGCCTATTAAAGTTGAGGTTCTATATATTTTTCTGCACAGTAGTAATCAGCATACAAAATATTCAATACGAACTGCTGACAGATTTATATCGGACACGCTCTATGAGTCTATCTACAGTTTGTCATGGAAACCGTTGTCTTTTCATAAAGTATATCAATTATAATATACAGACGTGAACATGCACTCCTACGTCAGATACCTACGGAAATTATCGGGCACTTATTTCTGTAAATCTTAATTAAACTGTCCGGCTTGAAGTAAAAATACCCTGCTCGTATCGCATGCATTGCTAAAAGTGTGTCCGCATTCCTTGAAGCCAAATACGAGACTAACTTCGTCACTATGCTTATCATATACTTTAAATGCGGCCTCTCCATAAAGCTCACAGTGAACTGAAGGTGCTTTCTTGGAACATTCAAGGATTAATATCTAGGCTGCAGGACACCGACAGTGTTATTTTTAAGAATATATGCTTTAGTCACGATGTAGTTGCTATGTATGAGACCTGGGGTGCTAGCGAAGCGGTCTTAAACTCTGTCCTAGAGGGGTACGATACTTACTTCAAAGTGTGGGCTCGCAAAGCCACAAGAGGTCGAGTGCCGGGTGGCATAGCAGTTTTTGTTAAAAAGTCCTTGTCATACTGTGTGTCTGTTATCGATATTGATTGTAAATACGTTATTTGTCTCTTACTTCATAAAGAGTTTGTAGTTGCAAACGACGATATTGTATTGCTGTGCACGTATCTCCCACCCGAGGGATCGACCTCGTATGAAGAAGGTCAGGGAGATGGGGTCCTTATATTAGAGAACGTCATGGTAGAGCTCGAAGCTCGATTTCCAAACCTAGCTTGGTGTGTTCTAGGTGACTTTAACGCTCGGTCTGGCTCGTTGAATGATTTTATCAGTGAGGACAACCTTAGTTTTATACTAGACGCAGAAGACTGCTATCCAGCAGATGCATTTAACCCACCACGAAAGTCACAAGACACTGAAGAAAACCCATTCGGCCGGGAACTTATGCATCTTTGTAAGTCTCATGGTGTGCATATGTTGAACGGTCGCTCACTCAATGATACGGAAGGGGTATTTACCTGCCTAACACATAATGGTAAGAGCCTGGTAGATTATGTGTTGTGTTCGACTTCACTGTTCGCAGATCTGTCCCGCCACTTCCAGGTTAAAACAGAAGACATGTCAGACCACTTCCCACTAAGTTTTACTGTCCAGTGTAAGGGTAAGTCACAAGATGAAGTGGTGAACCACCAGACCCGGGTGCGAATACGGTACAGGTGACGAGACAACTCTAAAGAGGCTTTTCTTTATAAGTTAACTAATTCTGAGGGTGATTCATTTGTTGTTAGCATCCATAATGCAATTAATACACAAGATGTAAACCAGGCTATTCTCTGCCTGAACCAATTGTATAGTTATGCATCTGAAGGAATGAAGATTAACCCTACCGGCAAACGGCGAAGTGTCTGTCACAAACCGGCATACTGGGACGCTGAGTTAGAAAATTTAAAACATACGAAAAACAGAAAGCTAAATTCCTTCCGGAAAACTAGAGATGACACTGACCTACATGTGCATAGGGATGCCAAGACCCATTTCGTCAAAACTCGCAGGGAAAAAGAAAAGTCAATGAAAGAAATAAACAAGCAAATGTTGTGGAATAGCGTAAATGACAGTCGCTCATGCTGGCAGACAGTGAAACGTCTGAGTTGCGGTCGGTCGCAACCGTCCGAGTCTATTAGCCCCAAGAACTGGGAGACATATTTTAAGACCTTACTTAATACAGGTCCCACCCCAGACGTAGAATTCCAGACAATGATTGACACCGAAGTAAGAGATCACGTTGGGTCATGTATAGAGTGTAATAGTGGTGTACCAACAGAGTGGTTCAATGTTGATGTAACGCTCGACGAGGTAAGGTTGGCCATTATACGGTTGCCCAGTAACAAGGCTCCAGGGCTGGATGGTCTTCCAATTGAAATATTAAAGAATAGTGTTGACTTTATTAGCCCGATCCTAGCACGTATTTTTAATTATCTCTTGTCTCACGGTGACTATCCTCAGGAGTGGGCTGACGCGATTATCTGTCCCGTACTTAAGAAAGGCTCACATGATAATCCTGAAAACTACAGAGGGATTTCCTTGTTGTCGACTGCCAGTAAGGTATTTATGAAGGTACTGAGTACAAGATTAACCGATTGGGCTGAGGAAAATGAAAAAATATCTGAATGTCAAGGTGGTTTCAGGAAGGGGCGATCGACTATAGACCAAGTGTTCACTATGCAGGCTGTCATTCATAAGTATTTGTCTAAACCTGGCGGCCGCTTTTACTGCCTGTATGTAGATTTTTCTAAAGCCTTTGACCAGGTCCCACATAATCATCTGTGGTATAAATTATTATCCGAAGGGCTTCATGGAAGATCGCTTAAGGTTCTGATGTCACTATACCAGCAACTGCGATCATGTGTGCAGTGCTCCAATACCCTGACCGAGCTTTTTACGTGCTCCTTAGGTACCAGGCAAGGTTGTTTATTGAGCCCATTGCTCTTCATTTTATATGTGAACGAATATTTCAACTTGTTAACTGTGAATGATTGTAAAGGTATCTTCATAGATCAGACCTTTCCAAACTTGATAGCGCTGATGTACGTGGATGATCTGTCGAAGCTCGCCGACTCCGTGGGTAGACTGCAGGCGATAATCAAGACCTTAGAGGAATATTGCAAGAAATGGGGTATGACTATTAACATGAGCAAAACCAATATTATGGTGTTCCGAAACGGCGGGTGTCTGAGAGGGAACGAAAGATGGTTGTTCGATGGTCGACAAATACAATGTTCATCGATGTATAATTACTTAGGAATGCATTTCACCCCCAAGATGTTATGGACAGCTACACAAAAGCTTAGGGCAGATCAAGCACATAAGGCGGCTACGGTAATAAGACGTATTGATATTCAAACAGGAGGTCTGGATTCTTGTCTATTGTTAAAGCTATTTGACTCCATGGTGCTTCCTATTCTATTGTATGGCGCAGAAATATGGGGACTTAGCTGCATAGAGGACGTTGAGAAGGTTCACGTTAAGTTTTGTAAATACATTCTGGGAGTTGGCAAATCCACGTCGAATCTAGCTGTGCTCGGTGAATTAGGCCGTCTACCGATTCAGTATAATAGCGAATTAAAAGTAATCAAATACTGGGTTAAACTGTTACAGATGCCAGAAGATAGATTGGCTAAAGCCAGTTATAGACTGTTATGCTCGCATGATGACGTCGGTAGAATAAGAAAAAACTGGGCGTCACAAGTAAAGAATTGATTATTTAAGCACGGATTTGGTGTTGCATGGCTTAGTCAAGAAGTGGGTGACGCGAGGTTTTTTATTCAGGAAGTGTCACAACGAATGAAGGATATTCACTCACAAATATGGTATACGGACGTATGTGAAAATGGCAAATTATGGAAAGAATATTGCTTTTATAAGACCTTATTAAACCCGGAACGCTATTTAAAAGTAATTAAGAGTGAACGATTAAGAAAGGCCTATAGTAGATTCAGATGTGGTAACCATGATCTTATGATAGAAAAAGGTAGACATTTAAACATGCCCTTAGAGGAGAGACTGTGTCCGTATTACCTAGGAATCTGTGTTGACGAAGTCGAGTCTCAAATACATTTCCTACTTAAATGTCATTTATACGCCGATCTTCGACAAAAGTATATTAGCCCCGTTTATTATAATTATCCATCAATAGACAGTTTTGTGCAATTGATGAGCAGCGAAAATGAGAAGACATTATACGGACTATGTAAATTTATCGTCGCTGCCTTGAGAAAGAGAAGGCAAGAGGTGTTATCTCCACATTAGCGCACTTTTGTATTTCTTTTTTTGTCGCTGTGTTTCTCTTCTTTTTTTTGTACTAATTAATTGTACCAGGGCTGGAGGCCAGCCAATAGTACGCAATAAACTACCTATTCTTAAATGCGGCCACATACAATAACTAAACTTTGCCTACATGGTTATATCATATTTCTTCCCACCACATAAGCTTAAACTCGGTCCACATGCACTAATACTTAGATGTGCACATCACATTTAGACGTTATATGCAGCAACACACAATGTTAAAAACCGTCCAGACATACATTTATGCAACCATCCATAATCACACACAAATGTAGTCAGTGGCGAATCCAGCGGTGGGGGGGGGCTACTGCGGCTTAATCCCCCACCCCCTCATCTCCAATAAAATGGATGCAGTGCCCCCGCCCTCTCTTCTGCCGCCTATGCACTGTAATCGTGAAATTCATGCCCCCCCCCCCCCGCCCCCTAAAGTCTGGATCCGCCCCTTTATACCATCTACATAGATATAGATAGCGGTTGATCACTCATCGCGGAAGTACAATGCTATAGAGTTCACAGAAATAGATACGGGCCTCCAATAATCAGATTTCGCACTGTCCTCCACAAGAGCAGAGCTGTGTACAGGGCAGATTGCCTTGCGGTACTTGCACCTACGTGTACAGCCAGTAGCCTTGCAGTTGCACTTGATCAACTCACGGCATGCCTTACATGCCTCTGGAAGTACACTCCACAGAGGATGTCAGTTGTCACAAAGCACTGTCTTTGCATGTTTTCCTTGTTCATAACTTTATACTTACAGGTTTACAATGGAAACCAACATATATATTCTAACATTGTCTAGATATTTGCTCAGATCTGACGAAGAACAATGACAATTTTAATTAGGTTGCTAGTCAAAGAGCAAATAAATGCAGCTTGCAGGTAGATCTACCTAATGGTAATATATATAGCGCGCACCGTCTGGTCTCGTAAAAGATGTCGTCATAATATGACGTCATAATATGGCTATACAGTTCTCGCGATCGGGCCGCGAGACTTCAGTTTTGGGGACCAACAAACACACGTGCTCCATGTTGAAGTATAGGCAGCTATAAGTCAATTTCCTTCCAGGTTTATTCTAAAGACTATGAGTAGCGCTATGGGAGATATACGTTAAAATATTTGGAGGCGATGAAGCGCAGAACTTTTGGAATATACAAGGAAATCCGTCATCAAAACACTCGAAAGCTAAAAATAACGTTCTAAATTTAGCCCTGCACCCGGGCTTTCGCAAGTTCACCAAACAGTGAGTGACGTCACAGAGTTTCGCGTGCCTCCGCGGTAACAAAAATGGCGAGAGCAAGTGATCGACTTCACCATTCCGCTGTCAAGATATGCAGTGCATGGAGTAACAACACACAGGTGCGTCATTAAACCCCATGGTAAAGATAAAATAAGACCAGTTGGATCTTTTCGTATCACTTTTGAATCATGAAAAGACCAAGTTTCTTCATTTTTCGTAAGTTTTCTGTTTGATGCGTTGCGCCAACGTTGTCACCGGGGAGAATCCGTGTGACGTCATAATGCCTCGTTTTCGTAGGAAACGCAAAAAAACGTTAGTTTCTCAGTCGTATTGTCCCGTCGTAACAAATATTCGTCATTGTGATGGCGCAAACGAATAAAATATATCTCATCTACCAGTGTTGTGGAGCTATATTTTTTAAATATTCTTATTCATAGCGCTATGCTTTCCGCAATGGACCCACCCCTCGGAGCCTGGCTTTTGCGCAGGTAGTCTGGTTCCCAGTCTCTCTCTTTGCGTAACATACACGTCACCCCTACGTCACAGATAGTCAGGATACCAGTGTGCGCAGAGATTCTAAACTCGTTCCGAACACGTGCTTCGTTTGTTTGTCCCCAAAATGAGTAAACCGGAAGTCTAATCGAACGAGGCTTTATAACCCTATGCCTATGCTTGGAAACAAATAATGAATAACGTTAGCAACGTGTAGCAACGCGTAGCAACTGAATCTATAATCACAGGAGTGGGACCAAATCCCTCTGGTGCCTCATCCACCCTTCAACCCTCATTTTGAGCGGGATACAGTGCTCGTACGAAATGCCTCCTTTTCTTATCTGAATCAGCGACCCTTAAAACCCCTATATACCAATTTTCATGCTTTCCGCCGGAAACGAACATCTTTTGCACATATCGATCCCACTAAATGGAGGTGCAAGGCAGACGAGGGCAGAGTGCCGCTGTTAAGGGCTGAGTGCCGCTGTGAAGGCCTGAGTGCCGCTGTTAAGGGCTGAGTGCCGCTGTGAAGGGCTGAGTGCCGCTGTGAAGGGCTGAGTGCCGCTGTGAAGGGCTGAGTGCCGCTGTTAAGGGCTGAGTGCCGCTGTTAAGGGCTGAGTGCCGCTGTCGAGGGCTGAGTGCCGCTGCCAAGGGCTGAGTGCCAAAACAACTCACGTAAGTGGCATTAATGTGTTTATATGATTTATTATTTTATATTAAGCTATCTCAATCGGTATGGTTGCTAACCACTGTAATATGATATTCATGTATATATGAGTATGAATTGAATGGTGATGTATGAATGTGAATATGACCTTTGTATATATTTTATTTGTAGCCGTGATGGTGCAGATCATAATAAAGCTAATGACCTCATACAAGACTCGTCTTGCCCGAGACAACGTGACAAAATGAATAAATAAAATCGATATAGCACTACAAAGTAACGACGTCAACACGCCGCTCAGTGTATGAATTTTTATTGTATTGTGTCTTACGTTGCTTGGTTAAGAAACCCTTGAGATGTGATCTTAAAAAGAGGCCCACATTTTTGGAATTTCGCACTATTACACTTTTAAATTTTTCATACATATAGCGCAGATCACACGTAACATTACCATAATTTTTTAGTTCATTTCTTTGCAGGTATAGTACATATATAAAGTAGCTTACAATACTTATTAACGGATAAGGTATCCTGTCACAGTCCATGTGGAATTGTATTTCAATAGCAATGGTGTTCGGTGTACACGGTGTTTCCGCTCCAAAATTGTTTGCTTGCTAAAAGAGCAAAATAAATTACCGGTTATCCGGCGTTATTAGATCCAGATGGCAACAGTATCTTCGATAATACAGGCTCCACTGCTCGGGGATTTATTTCTCAGCCAATCATCGCTTGTAGGGGCGATATCAGATAGCCCCGAGCAGACCGAATGCAATCTCCATCTAGATCTCCGTCAGATAGTCTAAAGACCTAAAGACGATGTTCGGGATGTCATCCATATCTTGGACACGAACAAGGCGACGGGGTATGCCAGGATTGACCCGAAGATGCTAAAAGAAGGTGGTAACGCCATAGCTGAATCCTTGTCAATACTCTTTGTCTTATGTCTCGACCAATGCAGGATGCCTCGACTTTGGATTATAGCTAATGTAGTCCCAATACACAAAAAGGGTCTGCGTTCCCAGGTCAACAACTATTGGCCAGTTTTTTTCTCTCTTAAATTGCGTAGGTAAACTGCTAGGGCGTGTGGTTTTCACGCACACATTCAACTACCTAATACGAGATAATAACATTCTCAATAGATTCTAGTCGCGTCAGATCCCGAGGCACAGGACTTTTCAGGGGCGGATCTAGGAATTTGCGAAGGGGGGGGGAGGGGTTGCTCTCTGAAAACTTGCGACCGGGGGAGGGGCGGGTTGCTCTCTGAAAAAACTTGCGACCGGGGGTGGGGGGGGGCTGCTTGGAGAAGCCGACTTTAACAGTGTATGTTCAGGTTCCCAAGGGGGGGGGGGGGGGGGGGTTGCAGCCCCTGTAACCCCCCCCCCCCTGGATCCGCCCCTGACTTTTTGAGGGATACCGTTTTATTCCTGGGCACCAACTTGTTGAGATATACCATTTGTTTTGAAAAGCCCTAGACAAGAATGAGACGGTAAATGCCGTTTTCTGTGATATTTCGAAGGCATTCAGGACGGTATGGCACGACGGTCTCATGAGTTAACTGGTTTAGGAATTACATGTGTGATTGGCAGCAGAGAGTTGTTGTTGATGCAGCTTACTCCGAGTCCGAGTGGGACTCAATTACAGCAGGGGTACCCCAAGGTTGGATACTGGGACCTCTTTCGTTTCTCGTCCGCATTAATGACTTAACCAACGAGCTTGGAAGTAACATAAAGCCCAGTACACACCTAAATTTGTTTCAGAAATATCGTCCTCGATTTATTGTTAAGTCAAACCTGTATGAAGCGCATTGTAACTTTATGACAGCTGTACAGACAATATGAGATATTTGAGGTGATAACCATCATAATAATCAAAAACCTTCACCACGTAACAATGTGGAATTAACTGGCTAACAACCCAGGCCTTATATATAAGGTCTGATATATTATAATTAAACTGTAATGCTTGATAATAAGCCGCTATTGTGTAATAGTTACATTATATATTAACCGACCTTAATGTCGCGTTAGCTGTACAAACAAGCTGAGATATTTGAGGTGTTAACCATCATAACAAGCCAAACCTTAAATGACATGAACCTAACAATGACTCACCACGGAACAATGTGGAAATAAATGGCTGACAACCCTGACCTTGTAAGGTGTGAATAATTAATATATATTAATTGTAATGTTTGATAATAAGCCGATATGGTGTCAAAGTTACACTGTATATTAATTTTTGCTGGGGCCATACGCCTAACAACGTGACAAACGGAAAGACCGGTGGTGATGGGGAAGGCGGTGGGGAATTGCGCTCCGCTGCTTATCAGTCAACTTAGATATAACACTGAAGTTCTTCAGAGACAAAAACAGACACGCCCAAGCAAACAGGACACAAAAAGAGCACGAATGTGCGAGCGTGAAATATCAACACGTCTTCCTTGCTCGGGAGAGATGTCGTCTGTGTTTGAATACCCGTGGATTTAGACCCCGGCTGCAGCCGAAGAAAAAATACCGCGATCGCGCGAGTCACATAATCGACCGCAGCATTCCGCGGTCGAATTTTTCCGTCGAAACACTCTGGTGTGTACTGGGATGTTCCCGAGACTTTGTGCCCGAAGTTCTAGCATGTTTGAATTTGGGAAACAAAGTTTCCACATCATTAGTATTACAACCAATGAGTACTCGACTTACTGTCACGTGGCAGCGAATGGGATCATGTGACAACACCAGATTAATACACGGGTTTACACTTTGCGGTAGACGTCACAACAAGCGCGCGTTCCTTCATACTTGATGGCCTGGGGGTGGGGACACTACCGTTATAATGGTGGGGGGTCATATGCGAGCGAGAGAAATGAACTTGATTTGTTGGTGATCGCGAGAGCAAATTATGGTTCTAAAAGGCATCAGCAATCAACAGCAGATTGCATAATCACAATGGGGCGCGAATCCGTGAAACCACCCGGGAGAGCTGCTTTGACGTTTTCGGTTCCGCAAAACTGTCTGTTTGATCATCACATAAGATTTTGAACATGGGGAAATTGAGAGAAAATACAGGTTTCTGCCCTGGGGAAAGGGAAAAAAGGGGATCATTTGAGTGGTAGATATGTGCCTTTATGTAGTGCCCCCCCGTCCTCCCCTCTCCCGGCTTGATGGCTGACGTTTGTGGTTAGTGGAGCTTCATCAAATGACATATTTCTTTTGGATATTGAACAACAACATTATCGCAAAAGAAAGGAAAGTAATGCTGATTTAATTAGAACCTGTCCATTAATTTCGGGGGATCGCTCCAATTGTATAGAATATATCTACTAGGCCAGGGTCCTTCTGGGGGAGGGGTGGTTAAATGCAGGCGCGGATCCAAGGGGTGAGGGGGGGGGGGGTGGGGGTGGGGGCACGAATCATGAGATGGCAAAATATTCAATAAAACAACAGCAGCTACGCAGGCATCGACTGGTCCGCGATTGTCAGCCATTTGATGCTAATGTCCATTGAGACCGACCTCCGCCGAGGCCTCCTCAGCCCGGGAGAGCCGAAAGAAGACAAGGGAGGGTGGGAGCCACCCCTCGAGGCACTCCCGGAGACGGGGACCGGGAGTGCCTTGGTCCCCGACGCACGCGTCAGACGGAGACTACCGCCATCGAGATGCCCCCGCCAGTCCCGGCAAGATCGAAGATTCCGATCCCCCAGCCTACCCAGTAGACGGACGGACGACAGACAACCCCTAACGCTGACGACCCGGACCCGGACACGGACAACGAACAAGACCACCCCCCCCCCAGGACCTAAGAGAACAATGAAAACCACACCACGGATTATACCCCACCCAATTCGAAACCAACTTTAATAGTAATGGATTACACTCACTATTTGGATAATATTTCACCCGATCAGGACTATAACACAGGAACGCAGGACTGTAGTGTGTTCACATTTATATGGATAATCGGATTTTCATTTCAGCCCACAGGTAATGTGTTTATAACCAGTGTTGTATGTATTAGTAATGTATGTTTAGTTAAGCCCCAGCCCATAGGCCCAGACCTAGCCTGTTCCCATTTGTCTAAACTTCGTAGCACGGTCGCCCTCCTAATATTTCTTTTAACGCTCAATTTACACGCGCCCACCTTTCAAGCTAAGCACCGCAGGCGTGACCTGCAGTCGAGCCGTGTGCAGCACACGAAGCCCATACCCCCCCTCCCCCTCCCCTCCCCCGACACCCAACTCCTACGCCGTCTGGCTTTTTCAGACGATGCGACAACGTCATATCTGTTGCCTATGGCAACGCCCTTTTAGCAAGCCAAATAGTCTAGCATTACGACCTCGGCGTGAACTCCTAAAGCCTAGCTCACACTGTGCCGGTGTTGGCTACGGTTTACCCCGGTCCTCCCCGGTCCTTCCCGGTCTATATACCGGGACGAACCGGGGCCATCTCGCAACATTTTGGCGCTAAAACAGTAGGCCACGGTGTTACTACGGTGCTGGTACGGTATGCCACGGTATAGGGCTATACAGTTCTCGCGATCGGGCCGCGAGACTTCAGTTTTGGGGACAAACAAACACACGTGCTCCATGTTGAAGTATAGGCAGCTATAAGTCAATTTCTTTTCAGGTTTATTCTAAAGACTATGAGTACCATTTCACTACACATGGCTATGGGAGATATACGTTAAAATATTTCGAGGCAATGAAGCGCAGAACTTTGGGAATGTAACTGGAAAAATCCGTCTTCAAAACACTCGAAAGCTAAAAATAACGTTCTAAATTTAGCCCTGCACCCGGGCTTTTGCAAGTTCCTCAAACAGCGAGTGACGTCACAGACGTTCGCGTGCCTCCGCGGTAACAAAAATGACGACAGCAAGTGATCGACTTAACCATTCCGCTGTCAAAATGTGTAGCACATGGAGTAACAGCACACGGATGCGTCATTAAACCACATGGTAAAGATACAATAAGACCAGTTGGATGTTTTCGTATCACTTTTGGATCACAAAAAAAAAGTATCTTCATTTTTGTAAGTTTTCTGTTTGAAGAGTAGCGCCAACGTTGTCACCGGGGAGAATCCGTGTGACGTCATAATGCCTCGTTTTCGTAGCAAATGCAAAAAAACGTGAATTTCTCAGTCGTATTGTCCCGTCTTAACAAATATTCGTTATTGTGATGTTGCAAACGAACAAAAAATATGTCGTCTATCCGTCTTGTGAAGCTATATTTCTTAAATATTCTTAATCATATCGCTGGGCCTTCCGCAATGGACCCACCCCTCGGCGCCTGGCTTTTGCTCAGGTAGTCTGGTTCCCAGTCTCTCTCTTTGCGTAACATACACGTCACACCTACGTCACAGATAGTCAGGATACCAGTGTGCGCAGAGATTCTAAACTCGTTCCGAACACGTGCTTCGTTTGTTTGTCCCCAAAATGAGTAAACCGGACGTCTAAGCGAACGAGACTTTATAGCCCTATATCAAGGTGTCACCACGGTAGATGCCGGTACTACTACGGTTTTACTAAGAATTGACTACGGATCATCACGGTAGGCTAAGGTTCATCCAGGTACCACTAAGGTATCACCACGGTTTTTCAAGGTGTGACTACGGTTTGTCCCGGTTTACCAAGGTTATGCCACGGTATACCAAGGTGGTACTACGGTCGTGTCCGGTCGTGCCACGGTTTCACTACGGTCTCACTACGGTGACGCTACGGTAACCGTGTCAGGGCGTTGCCTCATGGATGTCAGCAGGCACTGGAACCTGTGTGCTAGGATGCCGAAAGCGTTCTCAACTATTCTTAGAGCCCTGGACAGCCAATAATTAAAGATTCTCTCAACATCAGTGAGTTGCGTTTTGGAGAACGGTTTTCCTTAGCCAGGTCCTCAGGGCGAAGGCGTCATCAGCAGCTATGAAGTATGGTATGTCCTTGTTATCACCAGACAGTGCATGGGGCGCGGGGAGTCCTATGGTTCCTTCTTCAATGGCCAGAGTTGTTGAATACTTGGGCATCTCCGGAAGATCCATTGGCACCAACGTCCACCCAGGTGAATTTGTAGTCTGCGTCCACCACAGCCATGAGGATGATCGCATGGAAGCCCTTGTAGTTATACTAGATTGATCCCCCTTTGTTTGGACACCTAATGGCTATGTGTTTGCTATCCAGAGCACCTATACATTTACGGAAGTGCCATCTCTGCCCGAATTTCTCAGCTACAGATGTCCATTCTTGGTCAGGTACCCGGAAGCCATACATGAGTAAGTGGTAATGATCACTTGTGGCTAGGTACCTCAGATTTATGGCCAACTTCAACCCAGGTTCCAGAGCCTTGCGCGACCATGTTTCTTGGTTCGTGATTCTGTTCTCCAGTTGCAGGAGTAGTTGTTTAAACATTTCTGGATTCACACGTAGGAAGTTCTTAAAGGCTCTCCCATCTTCAACACGCCATTCGTTCATCAGACGTGTGTACTGCCCTAGTGTCACTCGCCTCTCGGCCCAAGGTCTCACCCACACAGTTCTCTCTTTCCCTCTTTCTTTTCATTATTCTGTTTTGCTGAATAACTTGGAGCATCGCCATGTTGTTTGTAGCCTGCTGTCTGTTCAACTGCAGTTGCCAGTTCATCAGTTAAAGTCTGTTCCAGTAGTTGTTGACGACAAGATCTAGGATGCGTCTCCTTCCAGGGATGAAGCACCAAGTGATTTGAAACCAATGTTATCCCACTTTTATACTACCCTAGTGCTGCCGCCACTCACCGTGGCCCCAGAACGCCACGGTCATCCCCGGTTGCCTACGGATGGCCCCGGTAGCTTGCACGGTGGTACTACGGTGAAGTCCGGTTGTACTACGGTGGCACTAAGGTTTCACAAGGTTTGAAAATACCGGGGCTCAGTCCCGGTTCATGCCGGTAGTTTTGAACAGTTCAAAACCACCGGGGCGACCTACGGTTCACCACGGTACACCCCAGATCACCCCGGATCACCCCGGATTGACTACGGACTCGCTACGGTTGCACAGGGTTGTCCAAGGTTGTCCCCGGTTTTCAGAACCGGGGTAAACCGGGACCATGAACCGGCACAGTGTGAGCTACCCTTTAACGGTGCTTTTAAGATGATGTTATGTACAGCCCGAGGCAAGGGAAGGGAAGGGATGTTTAGAAATTATAATAATGGACAGATAAAAAGCAAATCTCACGCCCAATTACTTGCATGGTTCTATTTCAGAGGCTTAATTTCAGGGAACCAAACTTATTTCCAGTTAATCAAACTGGTCAATCCCAGAGGCTTATTTTCAGGGAAACAAATTTACTTTCAGGGAATCGAACTTAAACTTTACAGAGAAACAAGCATGGTCCTTTTCGGAAAAGTGTGCACGTTTGTTTTCAGGGTATTTTTCTTTCAGGGTCCCACTGAAAGTCCTTGGCAAAGTATGCACGTTTATTTTCAGGGTAGTTTTCTTTCAGGTTTATACTTGGCGCATGCCAACATAACCTAACATGAGAGTTGGAACTTTTAATACGAACGGCATAGTTTCGGACAAAATCAGGAGAGAAAACTTATTATAGTTTTTGAAAACTAATAAACTAGACATAGCATGTAAAAAAAAATAGAATGAATTCGTCAGGTACGGTTTATTGGGCAAAGAAGTGACCTAAATAAAAATGCTGACACTTTGTCTCGCAGAAATCCAGTAAGTGGACTTCCCTCCAGAGAGAGGGCGAAAGGTAGAGATAAATACAACTCAAAGAAAAGTTTCGGAAACTTTGTGTCCGAAACCGACCCGTACACATCTGAAGTTTCTGCGACACAAAGTTTCCGAAACTTCTCTTTGAGTTGTATTTATCTCTACCTTTCGCCCTCTCCCTGGAGGGAAGTCCACTTACTTGGAGTGGGGGGAGGGGGGGGGGGGCAAGGGGTATTTGCGTTCCTTGGGATGTGGCTTTTCATTTCACCGTGAACTGGGAATGAGGAAAATATTTCTTCGTGAACTGGGAATGTTGTATTAGCCGACCACCGTGAACAAGGATTTTCATTAATCGTGAGCTGGGAATTTTAATATTGAATGACCGTGAATCCGGAATTTCTCAATTTAGTATCGTGTGTCCGCCCTTCCATTGCATGCGGCGAGTTCTGCTTGTAATTCATCGTGACCTGGGAATAAAGAAATTATTCTTCGTGATCTGGGAACACGACATGGGTCCGTGAGTGGATTCGTAATCGTCCTCAGCAAGGCGATCGGCAACAACATAACATTGCGTCTCTGAGTCCATTGTCAGGTGGCATGAGTGCGTATTAATCTGGTGTTGTCACATGACCCCACTCGCTGCTACGTGACAGTGAGTCGAGTACTCATTGGTTGTAATACTAATGATGTGGAAACTTTGTTTCCCAAATTCAAACATGCTAGAACTTCGGGCACAAAGTTTCGGGAATATCCCGGTACACACCAGCGTGTTTCAACGGAAACAAAGTTTGGGTTTTTTTTTTTAGGTGTGTAAGTTTACTGGGCTTAAGATGTGTACGGGTCGGTTTTGGGCACAAAGTTTCGGAAACAAAGTTTCGGAAACAAAGTTTTCAAAACTTTTTAGGTGTGTATTGGGCTTAGACTTTTCGCTAGACCTAACAAAAATAGTAGCGTGGGCCAAAAAGTGGCTTTTAGATTTAAACGCAACAAAGACTATATATCATGAACATTACGAGTAAGCTCAGCCTCGATCCTACCCAGCTCAGTATGAGTAGAAGTAATCTTGTAAACGTATCCGAGCAAAAACAATTGTGTCTTAATATTCCTATTTACTCTGAGTTACCTTGGTCCCGGCATTTCAAAGAAATATACAACAAATCTACGAGAAGGGTCGATCTTCTGTCTAGACACAGTCTCAGACTTAGTCGTCGTGCACTTGAAACGATGTACTTCTCTTTCATCAGACCAGTACTCGAACATGCATATGTCGTGTGGGCCGGGTGTTCTCAGTATGAGTCGGACTAATTAGAATCGGTACAGATAAGGGCTGGACGTGTTGTAAGTGGTGCGATCTAATGCGCAAGCCGCACTCCGGTGCATAACGAACTGGGATGGGAAAGCCTGTCACTAAGAAAGGACAGATTCAAACTTTATTTTGTTTCACAATTTTGTTCATAACCAGGCACCTTCCTATGTGTGAAGCTTACTTCCTATGTCCGTGCCCGACCGCACTCAATATGGTTTACGTACTGCTGGCCCACTTAATATTACGCAATTTGACCAGTCACTATACGTAGCTTGCACGACCCAATAGAATTTAAAGTCGCAATTTGTAAAATAAATAAATGGGAGTCGGGAAATATAACTTACAACCGCAATGTATATTACTTTGGAAACAGAAGACTGAATGTATCGCACGCGCGTATGCGCATGAACTGCAGCTCACTGAACTTGATTTCCCGGCAGAGGGCCTTACACTTACGCCATAGTCCCTCTGCCCCACGTCAAATTTAACCATTAGAATTATCCTTCATACGCAAAAATTTAAATGAATTTGATTGTATAATTTCGCAGTTTTGCATCAAATACACCATTGTTTAGCATTTACTACCGTACCTGACGAATTCATTCGAGTTTGATTAATTAGAAGCCATGTTATTTTCGAACTATATTTTTGATTAATAGTTTCTTACAGTGTCTTATAGTGTACTATAATTTATTTTATATAGCTAGAATTTTCTATAATAAAGGTCAGGTCATACAAGGTCAGGTCAGATGGTCTCTATCTGTAAATACTATCGATTATGAGGTTCTTATCTCTATTAAGGTCAGCCACGCAAAAGCGTTGCCATGAAAATGACGGTCGGCCAAGGACTGAGAGCATGGTCAGCCGAGGAGGCAGCCTACACAGAAGGTAAGTCCTAAAAGATCGCCGTGGAAACGACACCCTAATGTCTACTGCGATAGACCAAGAAAGCCAAAGCTCCATTGGCCGCCCACGACGACGTTTTCCCTTAGTAACAAAGGACGCGGCATATTACAGAACCTCGCTCGTGCAAGGTGAAGAACAATGGTGCCTCCGTGTCGCTGGCACACAAACACATGGACCTTCTCGCTAAGCAATAGAGGAACCTACGCGGTATCATATAGGACCCCACAGGATGTGACTCTGCGTCCAGGTATACGGCTGAATACCTTTTGTGTGTGAGCGGAGGGCGGGGTAGGGGGGGGGGGGGTGGAGGGGATGTTGGTAGGCTTGTTAATGGAAGCTCGCGACTGAAAAGAAATGTAAAAGCAAAGAACTTCTATAAATTCTTTGGTAAAAGGAACCGCAGCACCTGTTATCTATGGAAGGGGATCGGGGCCAAAATTTCAAGTCATAAATTTGTATTGCTAAGTTGTCAATGCTTTATTCTAAGTCCTACATTATGGACACTATCTGTTTGATTTTCAATTCTAAATTTTGTCTAGATGCTCTTAACTCTTATTTCTGAAAGTTGCGTTCTTAGCGCTACATTCATAAGGAACACTTTTGAATGATGCAGCATTGATGGTTACTTGGTTATGCCATGTACGTTATTTACGTGGCTAGCCAGCGAATGTTACTATGTTGATTTAAAATTAGAGGAAAACTGTCAGATCATCTAATCATGTAGAACAATAACCCAAGCATGAAGAACATACAGCTAAGCGTGAGAAATAAGCATATGAAGAACTTAGAAGTATGAAGCAAAAAGCACGAGCAACAAAGAAATAAGCAGAACAAATGTAGAATTAGGAAAGGAAGCAGATTGACGTCACCTCTACTTCCACAGCTAAATTTTAACGCTAGGTGGCGCTGAAGTTTTGAAGATTATGTGTCTAAAAACGCAAAAAAAAAAAAAAAACATTATGAGGCCGCGTGCTCGCCACCCACGGTTGTTGTGTTTTCTATCGGTGCAACTACAATATCCGCAAAAAAATAAGTGTATGGCCAGCTTATTGTCCTGTAGAGGTTTGGAAAAAGATCGGCAGAGCTGCTTCTGCTGTCTCGGTGTCTCGGGCCTGCTCGGAGATTCGAGGTGCAAGTTTGTTTGCGCGGTTCACACGATGCAATACCAACCACCCTCACGACTCAACCTGCTACTCCCAAGCTTCGTCATTCACGGTGCTCACCCCAGACCACAACCCAAACAAACAATTCTGCCTCTGCTCCCCCCCACCCCTCTCACCCCGCCCCTCTCCCCTTTCCCCATCCCCCTCCCCTGCCTTTCCTCCATCTTCGCCCCCTCATCCATCACCGTCACCTTCACCCTCACTGTCGCTCCTCACCCTCACCCTCACTGTCGCCGTCACCCTCATACTCACCGTAGCACCTAGCCCCATCTCACCACATTAGCATACACAACCACACCAGCCCCCCCCCCCCTTCACCTTGCCCACCCCCTTACTCCCTAACTCATCTACTGGATCCCCACCCCCTCTCCCCCGTCTGGTCAGCGGTCACCTTGAACCGCAAAGCCCCGGCCCCGGCCCGCCCCACACCCTCAGCTGTTGGCCACTCTGTCTCCCAACGGCGACGTCACGGCCGAGGCCGGCAATTTATATATATATACATATGGACCAGGGTCTGGGTCGGCCATTTCAGACAATGTGAGTCGCCTTTAGTAAGGCAGCCACAGGTGCAAGGTACAACCGATACACACGTGTTATCGGCACCGCCAACCGTTCCTACAACACCCTTCCACACTCCGAGCCAAGCCCCGTCCAAGTCCGTTAATCGTGAGTATGAAATTGACAATCAGAGCTGATAAAAAGTGGGGTAAAATTGAGAAGTATTCATGTCTGAAACTGACCAGAAAGTGACTTGCTGCTTTGTTTGTCGGATTTGTTTGTCGGACATAGCGCATGTGATTAGACAAGTGACGTCACTGAATGATTGACAGCCTGGATCGGTGGACGTGCCTATCTGTCTTACGCAGCACTTAATTTACAAATGACCTATCAGCTTGAACTTCTTTTGGGTTATAATCGCTTATCTGTAAATGGCATTTTGTTGTAGACTTCGACGACGATGAGGTTCTTGGTTCTGCTTGCGAGTGCCGTCATGCTGTTTGGTCCAACAGGCCGCTGTGAGTCAGCAATAGGTGAGTACACATAGCACATAACAACTAAACCATAACACCAGACACAAGGGCATAACATTAACGGCCATGAGAACGTTAATACTACTTAAAGTGTTCGTGCCACGATTTGGTTTAGCTTAGAGTTAACTTTGTTTAGGGAAGGGAAACAAATAGGAAATTGTTTTGGTGGGAGTTTACAGTTTCTATTCCATGATATCATTATAAACGCGTTCGTCAAAGTAGTAAAAGTGAGGTCCGGCGGGTTCAATTCTGGGAGCATTGCATCTGAGCATTATTTAGAAATCCCCCAATGATTTCATCAGATTGACAGGTGAGCTTTGATGCAATGCGTAGGCATCTGTTGTCCGGAGCGTGTATTGTTCTCATGATTGAGTGTTTTTCGTTGAATTCAAGCCAATGAATATGAAGATTCGGAGTCTCAATGTAAAAGCACATGGGTTTGTATTCCCCTTTGACGTCACTTTCCTCGCTCTCACAATTTAAATCGGCATCGGCGAAAACAAGTGGAAACCGTATACCCTTCTACTATTTGGGCCGTTATAACCCGATAACATAAGCGTGGAAACACAGAGATTAATATGAGCTAAAGTTGTCTCGGCGTGGCACCAACTGTTTGATAGCATATCTGCTTGTAAGCATACGGAAAATAACAGACCGGATTATTTCGTAATTTTAGAACAATTAGAACAAAATGTGCGTTCTGCATCAAGTTTTCCTGCCCAGCCGGATATGACGTTTTGCACTGGATGGGGTTTCGAAATGTACAAATAGATATGGAACTAGGGCCTGTGACAGATTCTGCGCTCCTTCGCCTATTTCCGGAGCATTTTCCTCGGTGTCTTCGCAACAATGTAAGAATCGGTTAGCGAATTCTCCCGCCCACCCTCGCGTATTTCTATTGCATTCGTGACGTGACGTACGTGAGTTAGGTGACGTACGTGTTGTACGTGATGAGCGTCATCATGTCAGATTAGAGAGTGGAATGCATAAGTTTGTCATTCGTGCTTTGCCATTTTAAGGAACTTAAAAAACTTTAAACCGATATATTGATATGTTTGTTGTATGGAGCTTTTTCGTATTATAATGGCGTTCCGATGGATAAGTCTCCAAGTCGCGTTAAATAACATGAAATTTTTGTGCAAAGCAACTAAAGTTTCGTCTCACAGGAATAGTAATATAATCAAAATTAAAATTGCTGCTCTAAATATGACATAAATACTTCAGGAATAAATAACTTTAGAAATCAGAAGTCCTCGCTCGAGCAATGGTTAAGAACGTCTAATACCATTAGTAAAAACTAACAATCAATGATATTTCTGTTTTGAACATAGTTCTCAATTCTCTTGTGATCCCATCAACAAGGCACAACGTCGACCACTAGAATATGGATCACGCTGACTTCAACATCACCTGACGAGTGGCTCCCTCTGGTGACGAAGGCTGACGTCCGAGAGGATGTTGGTGATGATGACGTCACCGCTTCGGCTGTGGATATGACTAGCGATGCATACACTGATACACTCGAGGAATCAGGGTCGGGTCAAAGATCATACAGCTTGTTTACCCGCTACACCAACCCAGCTGTTGCATACGTCACCCCCGTCGTCATGGTGATCGGGGTCGTTGGCAACGCCGTCAGCTTCCTAACGATGGTATCGAGCGGCGTGTGTCGGACGTCGACCACCGTCTACCTGGCTGTCCTCGCCTGGTCCGACTCTCTCTCCCTTGTGTGCTGGTCCTCCCTCTTCTGGTCACTTCCGGTCTGGGGTACCCACATCCCGGGGCTACTGCGCATGTGCAATGCACGCGAGTTCCTCCTGGCCTTCGGAACCATCATGAGCGCTATGCTCGTGGTCTGTGTCACCGTTGATAGGTTCGTGGCCGTCTACTTCCCGTTCAAGGCCAAGCAAATTAACACCCCGAAAAGGGCCTTTTGTGTGATTTTAACGGTGGTGATGTCCGTGGCTGCTTTCGCCGCCTCCGCGTTGGTAGTTTTCACAGCAGATGAGGGCTGTCGACCGAGTCATCCGCGGCACATTGCCTACGCGACTCAATTCTTTTACGTGGTCAGCAATATCATGTACGCGTTCGGGCCTATCGCTATTCTCATCCTCTTGAACGCGCTTATAGCGGTTAAGCTATGCTTGACCTCGCGCCACGCCCATAAGGCGGCAGGCGGGTCGTCCGATAAGAAGGTTTCCAAGGCAACGGCCACTGTCCTGACAGTCTCTATTGCTTACATCGTCCTTGAGTTGCCCTTGAATTCCCTCGTGTTAATTAATTCCATTGGTATTCTGCAGCTCCCGAACGCTGAAATATTGCTGACAACTTTCAGATTGTTTATTATAATGAACCACTCCACCAACTTCTTCTTCTACGTCCTCCTGTCGTCCTCCTTCAGACAAGATCTCGTGAGCCTGTTGAGGAAGTGTCTCGCGAGACTGTCCTGCGCGCGGGACGCTCTCGCCGACTCCCAAGTTACAAATATGTCCACGACCGCGTCGTTTGTTGACCTCCCCTCTAAGGGGACTCCCGATTTGGTTAACATGGAAGCCATCACCCCCTACAACCATACAAGCTTGGCTAAACCATGTAAAACAATCTAAACGAGTATTGCTTAAGCGATTGTGAATTGTGAAGTGGTGAAGCCATACGACAAACGAATGTTGTCCAACTTAGGAGTAGTTTTAATGGTATGAACATGTATATCAGTTTTGTTTTGTATGTAAGTTAGCAATTCGATTCTGCTTATAGCACTGTCAGAACAGAGCAACCTCTCTAAACTGAATCCTGGGTGACTCGAATTTATGGCAAGATTTTAGATGTTTCTGATATCTTGTTATATATTACATGTTTTTTTTGTACCTTGATGAACTGAAAAGCCGAATATGTCGGTTTGTCTTAAGCACCTTCGGTTTATACGGGTTATTCTGTATTATTTTGATTACTTATCTCTCATGTAAAAGATCGACAACATCCATCCTGCATAGCCCTTGTGAGATAGAAGAACACGTATCTAGTATCATGTATGTTGTTCGTCTTAATTTATTATACGTTATTAAATAAATATAGAACTGTGACATACTGTTCTTCTTTTCTTGATTTGTGTGCTGAATCCTTGGTATTGAAAGGCATGTTCGCTGATCTTCTGATCACTTATTGCTGACACCACTACATACTACCATCGCTGTCTAATATGGTGAGCTCCGCACATAACATGCAACAGCTCAAGTTCCCCGCACGGTAGCGCTACGCAAGTTAGTTTTTACCGCTGCTGTCGACCGGGGGCAAATTTCAAGTTTCTTGAAAAACGGTCAAATCAGCTGTAATGTCTTGCAACATCATAGTTTCAAGAATAAGACATAAAAATTACGACCTTTGTGTATTTAATACAGCAAAAAACATCTTGTACTTTTTCGAAAAGTTATAATTGTTACAGAACTCTTTCTTTTCATCACCTGATTTCATGTGTTATTAGGCTAATTTGTAGAAATGCGCGACACATTTTTCCTATCGATTTGCGCAGCGCCGCCCTGGCGAGCAAGTGCGAAGATGCATTGTAGACGACAACAGAGATATAATGTCCCAATGGGGCCGATCATTTTTTTTCCGCCATGCGAGGATCGTATGTAATAACACATGATTATGCGATCATAGATAATTATCGCTTCAAATTCGAATCCCTGCTGCCTGTTTTAGCAGACCTTTGCGTCATTTACCTCCATTTTAGAAGATTTGAATTTGAAGGACAAAAATGAGTTCATATTCCAGCCAAAATATGCCACTATTATTCTTGTTGTCTCTGTTTGTGTGCGTTTCATGGAGCATCCTTACATATTGCATTGTCGGTGCAACGCTGTCAAGGACACGAGCACGAAAAATCGATCTTAGTCGGCGGTAGCTCATCACAAAGCCGCAGAGACACCGGTAACAACATGGGACTCAATGGCTACCCTCAAAGCATGCAGCGGCCAGCTTCCGCTTGTGGTGCCGAGACCGTCAACCCACCGAGGTCTACGCAATGGATTTAGCCATCCCCCGAGCGTTGGGTGCGTAGTTGGGTGCATATCAAAAGGCTCAGAAGTCGGGCTAATTATGGAAGAATTACAGGATGCACCATTTATTTCTACAGGATGCACCACTGATTAGGCAGATACGGTAAAAGGCTTTCATGACGAAAATTTGGCCACTTTGGTTACAATGCATGAGTCTATTGCCTTGACATCAAGGTCATGGATTGACACCATTACAGGTAGTTCATTGTACCCCACGCCCTGTATATTTAATGTTATTTTTGTTATTAAACAATTTTATTCAATGTTTTTGTTCTCGTATTATTATCAATTTTGTAGTGATTCTTTATTGATGGTGTCAATACCATTTATCTCTAAGTCGTCATAATATAAATGTATCATTGCGTCTTTCAGTGCGTGCTGTTCTGTTTTATTGATGATATTTTTGGACTTGAAGTATGAATTAAAAGCGAAAGTATAATACATAGACTCTGTGAATATTGTGAAATACAGGGTCTGGGACAAAACTGACCCTTTCGACGGTCTACTAAACTGTTGCGCACCTGTTAACTTCGTTCTTATGCATCCCTGGGCTATTTTGCGTAATGACATACATAGATTGTCCCACAATATCAGAATAATTAGACTTTGCAATGGCGAACCTCTTACAACGATATCAAAGCAGCCCACAGTTTCAAGAATCCACGCTGCATATCCACTCAATTTTCTTTCGTGTGATGTTTACTTGATTAGATTAATTCCTGGTCATTATGTACAATTAGTTGTCCTCGCATCGCCTCCAGGCCTGTCATTACCAGGATAATTAACCCACGTGACCAGTCTCCAAGAGGCCTACCATTAGACCGATCCAGACTGTCAATTATTCACTGACGTCACTGTTGCTTTTATCCAATCATGTGGTGAAAATAAGTCTTCCACGTGCGTCATGTCGGACAAACAAGTCGGTCAATCAAAGCAGCATGTCGCTTTATTTTCAGTTTCAGAGATGAGTACTAATCACAATATCCACCATCAACTATGATTGTCAATTTCATACTCACGAGTAAGGAAAAAAGACTCAAGCGTGGGTAGGGCTTAGTGTCGGAGCCTAGCTGGATCTTTCTATTAAGGCGACACGTACGTGCTTTATGTATGATACATGTATAGACACTGTGGGTACTGAACGACATGGGATTCGCGAAGAACATTACGACCTCAGGAGCGAAAAGCTCCAGGGGCCGTATTCGTAATCGCCACTTAGGCTACGCCACTAGACTTAGCGCTAAGCTGAAGATTTGTCGAGCGATTATCGGGTTGAAAATGCATAAGTTATCACCCAAGAAGTTTATTTTCTAAATTAGGAAAGTGCTAACATGATGACTTACGCACGAAAAGTGCATTTTCGTCTTAGCCTCACCAGCTCTGTGTGGTGGTGCTCATGATTAAGAAATTCTCTTGAATATAATTTAGCACTTTCTTAATTCAGAAAATCCATTTCTTGGGTGACTATTTTGTATTTTGAAGCCGATAATCCATCGACAAATCTTCCACTTAGCGCTAAGCTTAGTCTAGTGGTGTAGCCTAAACTCCACTTCTTAGGTGAATGCTTTCAGATAAGCTATAAACTTAACTTATAACAAGCAACCTAACTGGTCTATAAGCCCAGTTAAACCTAAAATGGCCATGAGATTTCCTTTCTGTGCGCATGTTTTAATCACAGAATATCTTGTGCAGTTGCTTGTAATACATAGCATAGATGCAGATATGACACATTTGAAAAGGTGAATTTATCGAACAAAATAACCTCCAAGCGGTAAAACTCATATAAATACTCCCCATAACGACGACATAAGTAATGAACAAAAACATAATTTTATTCGGCATTGGCAGATCTGGACTGATCTAAACTACTGTTAGACATACGTGAAAATATAACGTTACTTTTTATTATTTTGACAATTTTTTTTATTCGAACAAGGTAATAATATTCTCCAACCATGCAACAAGTTGTATAATATGTTCTCCGGTCACGGCGCCATCCAGCTTAGCAGACTGCGTATGGGCCTAAGTGGTCTCAAGGGCCACAAACACAAATATGGTTTTGTTAGTGATAACATATGTGAATACTGTCTGACGCAACCTGAAGATACTATCCACTACATACTTAAGTGTCCGGCCTTCACAGCACCCAGAAACCGACTTTGTGAAGACCTATCCTTTCTAGAACTGTACAATGTAAGACTAATCCCAACTACCAGAATTAATTGTGACATCCTATGCGACCTGCTCCTCCACGGTTCATCTGCATTTACCATTGAAGATAACACATCAATGTTTCAATCTATTATTCGCTACATAGTCAGTACCAAACGTTTCTCGTGATAATCTTTTCCTAAGATGTCATACTGATTCTTGCCCTACTGTTCAATTATGTCACATGACTGATTTGTTTCTGTATTTGCATTGCTGTTGATCAATTTACATTTCTGTTTGTTCTATCCGAGGTGAACATTAATATGTGAATTCGCTGTTGTGAACCTCGTAAAATAAATAAAGTTTATATAAAAAATAAATAAAAAAATATTCTGTCTTGACGGGTTACGAATTACAAAAAATTCTTGTCTTACAGTTTCATAGCGAGAGCATTTTAGGACAAACTGGTATTCGTCTTCAATGACAATATTCCTTGTATCCTCGCAGTCGATTACCCACTCGCCTTTTGCGCTCCCCGCCCTTATGGCGACCAACTTCAATGTCCAGCCTATGCGCTGAACATCTGAGCCTGCACAGCGCTCACCGCAGTTTCTGTGACGTCAAACATCTGAATTCTGGCCCTCGTGCAGGTTTAAATTCACAAGACGCAAAACTGCTCCATCAAACAATTCCTAAATAGTTGATATTTAGTGCCATGTTGTGACCATTTTGAGAGGTCATGAGGCTATATTTTTTTAAATGTGAACTTGAACCGTCCCACTAGAACCCCCTTATGAAAACTCAACATTGTCACTTACGGCATTTCGGGCAATAAGAAAAGAAGTCCCCCCACCCCCCAAAAAAGTTGTATTTAATATTATTAGCTGTTATCTGCATTGGATTAATATTGCGATATCGAAAAGAACATGCTCACAAGCTGGAGACATGGTCGCATATAAATAGGACGTAATAGGTGGAGTTACGGCGTCCCCCGCGTACTACCTTAAGAGGTGAGGCTCGTACAGGCATTCGATTTTGTAAGTTTTGCCTCGCAAAATGTTTCGAAAAAAAATGAGCAAATGAAGCCAATTCAACACATGGCCAACTTAGCAGCCTTTACGTAGAGAGCTTATGAGTGTCACACTGAATACATGAATTGTATCATATCGTCTAAAGCTTCTTGCTGTCTTTGACGGGGGGGGGGTGGGGGGGGGCAAGAGGTATATCCGTTCCTTGGGAATGGGGTTTTCATTTCACCGTGAACTGGGAATGGGGCAAATAATTCTTCGTGAACTGGGAATGGGGTATTAGCCGACCGTCGTGATCAAGGATTTTCTTTAATCGTGAACTGGGAATTTTACTATTAAATAACCCTGAATCGGAAAATTGCTATAAGGAGGATCGTGTATCCGCCCTTCCTATGTATAACGGGAGTTATCCTTTTTAATTCAACATGACCTGGGAATAAAGCAATTTATTCTTCGTGATCTGGGAACACGCCCCCCCCCCTCCTCTTTCATGACAATTTCTATAGTACCATATGGCCCACTGGCCTCTTAATATAATTAAAGCGAGCAAATTCTTCGTTTAATTATTAATTAGCATGAATTGCAAGTTAATTAATATTTCGGCATGTGTTGCCTCTGTTTGTATATAATTCAGCAATGAGACAGCCAGCAGCGCTGATCTATGTGGTTTGCTCTTGTTACAACAGTACCGACTTCGAGCGCCCTCTGCAGTGGTGTTGGGCCAGGATGGGTACTTGTACCAAGCTTGTGACAATGCTCTCTCCGTATGGGTGCGTTATGATCTGATGTAAGGTTAAAACTGGGTCAGTGCGTCAGTGCTAACGGGTGATGTCAGAGGTCAAGGGCGCATTTCTTTGGCAGCTCGGTACATCCCTGATGTAACCCGAATACGCATCGGTATACTTCTTTCACCCGGGTATGGGTGCGCACGCATCCATTCGGTAAGCCGATGTGCCCCTTTCAAAACAGCACGGGACATTAGGGAGAAGATGGCGGCCGATTGAAAGGTGATGAGAATAGGTTGGTTCCAGTGCCCCTATTTGCAGCGGATATGGACGATGTGTGCATTTCATGGAAATAGCCATATCCCTATCGGCACACCCGGTATTTCCCTGTCACAGTTGCAAATCCCCAATATCGAGCAATATCGAATCTCCAAGATTAGGACATTTTAAAGCTGGGCGTGAAAAAAAACGCCTTAATGATGATACCGCACATATGGAGGAATTCGCAGACTGCTATAACGGACCGCGGTAAATATAAGGGGAGGGGGGGGGCGGGTCTTCGCGTTGCACCAGCAATTGTACGGATAACGATCCCCCAAATTGCCAACAGCTAATCGCGAATCTCCAAGAATTCCTGGATGCCAATCGCGGAGATAGAAAAGGGTATCCCCCCCACTGTTTATTCAGACT
>OZ025265.1:21534858-21650676 GCA_964019135.1 Arenicola marina
TTTGGATTTTCGCCCTTATGTCACTTGCATGGTTGAGGTGTTAATAAGTTACACACATACATTGCAACAGCCTGTGTGTCACAGTCTGTCACAGTTGGTTATCCGGTTAATATTGTAGATTTGTTTCGTTGGGGTTGTATCTGGGGCATAACTCCTAGAGGGGAGGGAATATCTTTTCCGATCGCCACGATTGGCATCCAGACATTCTTGGAGATTCGCGATTGGCTGTTGGCAATTTTTGGAAATCGTTATCCGTAACAATTTGTAGTCAAACGCGAAGACCCTTTCCCTATTTATCGCGTTCCGTTATAGCAGCCTGTGAACTCCTCGCTATTTTTTTTGCGCCCGGTCCTGAACAGTCCTCATCTTGAGAGATTTGATATTACTCTGCCTACTTATTGGGGATTCGCGATTTATATGGGGTATCTTCCCGCCCCCTCTTAGGCATCCCCAGAATACGCACACAACGAATAAGCCGTATGCTTAGCGACTGAGCCAGTAGAATAGGGCTATACAGTTCTCGCGATCGGGCCGCGAGACTTCAGTTTTGGGGACAAACAAACACACGTGCTCCATGTTGAAGTATAGGCAGCTATAAGTCAATTGCTTTCCAGGTTCATTCTAAAGACTATGAGTACCATTTCACTAAACATGGCTATGGAAGATATACGTTAAAATATTTGGAGGCGATGAAGCGCAGAACTTTGGGAATATACAAGGAACAATCCGTCTTCAAAACGCTCGAAAGCTAAAAATAACGTTCTAAATTTAGCCCTGCACCCGGGCTTTCGCAAGTTCACCAAAGAGCCAGTGACGTCACAGAGTTTCGCGTGCCTCCGCGGTAACAAAAATGGCGAGAGCAAGTGATCGACTTAACCATTCCGCTGTCAAAATGTGCAGTGCATGGAGTAACAACACACGGGTGCGTCATTAAACCACATGGTAAAGATAAAATAAGACCAGTTGGATGTTTTCGTATCACTTTTGGATCAAGAAAAGCCCAAGTTTCTTCATTTTTGTAAGTTTTCTGTTTGAAGCGTTGCGTCAACGTTGTCACCGGAGAGAATCCGTGTGACGTCATAATGCCTCGTTTTCGTAGCAAATGCAAAAAAACGTTAGTTTCTCAGTCGTATTGTCCCTTCGTAACAAATATTCGTCATTGTGATGGCGCAAGCGAATGAAAAATATGTCATCTATCCGTTGTGTGAAGCTATATTTCTTAAATATTCTTAATCATAGCGCTAGGCCTTCCGCAATGGACCCACCCCTCGGCGCCTGGCCTTTGCGCAGGTAGTCTGGTTCCCAGTCTCTCTCTTTGCGTAACATACACCTCACTCCTACGTCACAGATAGTAAGGATACCAGTGTGCGCAGAGATTCTAAACTCGTTCCGAACACGTGCTTCGTTTGTTTGTCTCCAAAATGAGTAAACCGGAAGTCTAAGCGAACGAGACTTTATAGCCTTATCAATCTCTGACTGATGTTTCAGACTGTATGTGAACCTACATATGCTGCCGTCGATGACACTTTCTATATTACCATGGGCCATTGGCCTCTTAATATAAACAAAGCGAGTTGCCACACCACTGTCCCGCTGTCTCTGACCACTGCTTCAAGAATGTTTTTGGACCGAACTATATGACGAGTTTAATAAATTGACGATGTCTTCCTCCGTCTGAGTAGCTGGAACCTCCCCTGCCGAGTCATCGGCATGCAGATTTGGCACCGGGTGCGCATTGGGAGGGGTGCGTTATGATATGGCTCTCACCGTCAGGTTTAACCAATTCTACTCTTTGCGAAGGACATGGGATCTTTACCCTGCGACCACACAGACATGGCCACAGCGGAGCTCGAACCAAAAATCCACGTGCCGTTAGGCTCTCACGTGACCAGATCACTCAACGCGAGCGCTGTAACCCACTGAGCTATCTGGCCGGCCCCTTTTACATTTCGAGAAAAAAACGTAACGCAATCGGGGCGGAAGTCAGCGTCCGCCGCTAATTAGTGGCAACCTTTGAACGTATGTTTTAAAGTGTTCGTGCCACGCCAAAACAACTTTAGCTCATATTAATCTTCTGTGTTTCCACGCTTATATTATCGAGCTCTCACGCCCCAAATAGTAGAAGGGCATACTTTATCCACTTGTTTTTGCACCTACCAATTTAACTTCTGCGAGCGACGAAAATGACGTCAAAGGGGAACACAAACGCACGTGCTTTTACATTGAGACTCAGTTTCTCTCTGCTTATTGGCTTGAACTCAACGAAACGCACTCAACCATAAAAAACAATACACGCCCTCGACCACTCGATGTCTACGCACTGCATCAAAGCTCACATGGCAATCTTGTGACATCATTGGGGAATTTTCAAATAACGCTCAGATGTAATGCTCCCAGAGATAAACCCGACGGATCTCACTTTTGCTAATTTGACGAACGCGTTTATAGTGATATCGTGGAATAATAAATGTAAACTCCCATTAAAACAAATTGTTATTTGTTTATCTTCCCTAAACCAAGTTTACTCTGAGCAAGACAAAATCGTGGCACGAACACTTTAAGCAGCGTGCCTAGATGTGTCCGTCAAACGGCAAAACGGGGGCAAGGATTTGGCCGATGTCCCATTGTTTTTGTCGTTCAGGCTGAACAGATGACATGACAGTGATGAAGAAGCGTGAATTACGCCATGAAAGTCATGCTGTCGTGCAATGATTTGTCGTTATGGACGATGGTTATTGTCCGACGTATCCGTGGTTGTCAGTTTCTCAACTTATTTACAACATGTTATATGAGTTTTCCTATTAAAGATAAATCCCGAAAACACGTTGAGATAATTATATGTAGCCTGATGGAAGATATGATGACGTCAATGGAAGAAGGATGAGAGGGTCCCATTTCTTTGCAAAGTTGGAGATTTTGGACGTGCCCTTTTTCTAATTTATAATGATACATAATAGTGTTTTTAATACCGATACAATTCGGAGCTATATTCGTCCATTTACATCTATATATATATACTTCTTAGTATACAATAAATCAAACTATAAAAGACTACGAAATTTCGATCTACATGATGTTGCTGTACGAACGTTTCCCAACCGAATAAATTTCCGTTGTCATCAACAAGATCATTAATAAACATCACGCCACATCTAATTAGCTCGTGTTTTCGCCTTCGAAGATTATCGTTTTTCATCAAGTACGAGTTCCAAAGTGGATATTCAGAAACCGTTTGCACCTCATTTAAGCTCGACCTGTATTTATATAATGCCATAAAGACTTCGGCCCAGAAAGGATTTGATGCCGTTGTAAACTTTTTCCAGTTCCCAACACATTCGACGTTCACTACATATACTAGTCTCACAAAAGAGTTCTTGCCATGAACCTTCGTTGGATATTAGTCTTTTTATCCATATTATCTCAAGAGCTTGTATCTTCAGTTATATTAGAGGCAGGTTTACTCCGCCATTTTCGAAAGATTGGGTCATTCTATTCAGATATATTCTGGGCTTTTTGTTGTTCCACACAAACTTACGAATGACATTGTTTATTCTATCATGTTATTGTTTCCTGGGCGTTGGAAGTCCGGTTAAGACAACAATAAGTTTTGGCAAGGCGTTCACTTTAACAACAGTCACTCTCCATCGTACAGAGAGACTTTTCTTGCCATATATCGTTAAAACCTTTTCATATTCCGCTAACTTGTGGCTATAATTAATGCTAATAATATCTTTCAGATTTACACAAAATTTAAAACCCAGCAAGGTAAGCTCTTCTCCCCATGAAATTGGTAGCTCCTAACATATAACTTTTCTTTCTGGATCTCTCTTCCCCAGCCAGACAGCTTTATTTTTTTCTACATTAACCTTTAAAACCGAATACATGCCAAACTTATCCAATAGGTGTAAAGCATTTCTAACAGACAGCTCACTGCCGTCGAGTAACAGAAACGTATCATCAGCATATGGTCTCATTTTATACTCCCTTTCTTTCCAACACCGTAATGCCCTTAATCCCCTTGTCACGTTTTAGCGCCTTCGCGAGCGGTTCAATACAGAGTATAAACAGGTAAGGTGACAACGGGTCGCCCTGTCGGCAACCTCTGCCCAAGGAGAAAAAACGGGAGAAAAAGCCATTGTTGATAACACAACTAGACGCACCATTGTACAGAATATTAACGAACCTGGAGACCATATAAATGAAGCACCTCATTTACATACTTCCAGCTTAACTATCAAAAGCCTTTTCGAAATCTATTAGAAGTAACATTCCAGACCTTTTGTTCTCTATTAAATAATGCATGATGTCATACACCATCCTGGTGTTTTCACCTGTGTATCTACCTTTCAAGAAGCCAATGGAAGATATAATGACGTCGATATGAGATATGATGTCGCTGGGAGGTATGATGACGTCGATGGTAGATATGATGACGTCGATGTGAGATATGATGACGTCGATGGGGGATATGATGACGTCGATAGGAGATAAGACGACGTCGAGGGAGATATAATGACGTCGATGGGAGCTATGATGACATAGATGGAGATATGATGACGTCGATGGGACGTATGATGACATCGATGGGAGATATGATGACGTGGGCAGAGATATGATGTCGCTGGGAGATATGATGACGTCGATGGTACATATGATGACGTCGATGTGAGATATGATGATGTCGATGGGAGATATGATGACGTCGATGGGAGATATGATGACATCGATGGTAGATATGATGACGTCGTTGGGAGATATGATGACGTCGATGGCAGATATGATGACGTCGATAGGAGATATGATGTCGCTGGGAGATTTGATGACGTCCATGGTAGATATGATGACGTCGATGTGGGATATGATGACGTCGATTGGAGATGAGATGACATCGATGGTAGATATGATGACGTCGTGAGGAGATATGATGACGTCGATAGGAGATATGATGACGTCGAGGGAGATATGATGACGTCGATGGGAGATATGATGACATCGATGGAGATATGATGACGTCGATGGGACATATTATGACGTCGATGGGAGATATGATGACGTATAAGGAGATATGATGACGTCGAAGGAGATATGATGACGTCGAGGGAGAGATGATGACGTGGAGGGAAATATGATGTCGATGAAAGATATGATGATGTCGACAGAAGATATGATGACGTCGATGGGAGATATGATGACGTCGATGGTAGATATGATGACGTCGATAGGAGTTATGATGACGTCGAGGGAGATATGATGACGTCGACGGGAGATATGATGACGTCGAAGGAGATATGATGACGTCGAGGGAGATTTGATGTTGGTGAAAGATATGATGATGTCGATGGAAGATAAGGTATCGATGGGAGATATGATGACGTCGATGGAAGATATGATGACGTCGAGGGAGATATGATGACGTCGATGGGAGATATGATGATATCGATGGAGATATGATGACGTCAAGGGGACGTATGTTGACGTCGATGGGAGATATGATGACGTCGAAGGAGATATGATGACATCGATGGGAGATATGATGACGTGGAGAGAGATATGATGTCGCTAGGAGATATGATGACGTCGATGGTAGATATGATGACGTCGATGGTAGATATGATGACGTCGATGTGAGATATGATGACGTCGATGGGAGATATGATGACATCGATGGTAGATATGAAGACGTCGTTGGGAGATATGATGACGTCGATGGAGGATATGATGACGTCGATAGGAGATATGATGTCGCTGGGAGATATGATTACGTCCATGGTAGATATGATGACGTCGATGGGGGATATGATGTCGTCGATGGGAGATGTGATGACATCGATGGGAGATATGATGACGTGGAGAGAGATATGATGTCGCTGGGAGATATGATGACGTCGATGGTAGATATGATGACGTCGATGGTAGATATGATGACGTCGATGTGAGATATGATGACGTCGATGAGAGATATGATGACATCGATGGTAGATATGAAGACGTCGTTGGGAGATATGATGACGTCGATGGGGGATATGATGACGTCGATAGGAGATATGATATCGCTGGGAGATATGATGACGTCCATGGTAGATATGATGACGTCGATGGGGGATATGATGTTGTCGATGGGAGATGTGATGACGTCGATGGGAGATATGATGACATCGATGGTAGATATGATGACGTCGTTGGGAGATACGATGACGTCGAGGGAGATATGATGACGTCGATGGGAGATATGATGACATCGATGGAGATAGGATGACGTCGATGGGACATATTATGACGTCGATGGGAGATATGATGACGTCGAAGGAGATATGATGACGTCGATGGGAGATATGATGACGTCGAGGGAGATATGATGTTGATGAAAGATATGATGATGTCGATGGAAGATAAGGTATCGATGGGAGATATGATGACATCGATGGAGATATGATGACGTCGATGGGACATATTATGACGTCGAGGGGAGATATGATGACGTCGAAAGAGATATGATGACGTCGATGGGAGATATGATGACGTCGAGGGATATATGATGTTGATGAAAGATATGATGATGTCGATGGAAGATAAGGTATCGATGGGAGATATGATGACGTCGATTGGAAATATGATGCGTCGATGGGAGATATGATGACGTCGATGGTAGATATGATGACGTCGATAGGAGATATGATGACTTCGATGGGAGATATGATGACGTCGAGGGAGATATGATGTTGATGAAAGATATGATGATGTCGATGGAAAATAAGGTATCGATGGGAGATATGATGACGTCGATTGGAGATATGATGACGTCGATAGGAGATAGCACAGGCGCTCAGATCTGCTGACAGAACCACCGAAGTAAATAAACAACGCCCCCCTCTCAGGCACCGCCTATAATAGAAAGAAAGGTACCGCTCTTGGTTTGCAGCGCCACAGACAGGCCCTCGCTACAACCGGCCCTAGCGACCCACACACAACATTCACAACGCATCTATCACCTCAAATCAACTCCATAGAACTTTAACTCTCACCACATCTACTTTCTGATGCCTGACATGTCCAAAACTTAGCACAAATCGGACATTTTCCCAACAACTTGTAAAACAACAACACACTCGGACAGTTACCTCGACCACTTTCGCCAGAAACGTACCAGTGCGCAACTCAGAGCGAGCATTCCGGTGACGTCTTTACTTCCGGCCTGTGCAGAAGGCGTGTGATTGGCTGTGACTTATTTCTGGCGGGGGCATTTGAACAGGTTAAATTTTACACAGGCAAATCCACATAAATCTGCCTTCTAGCGCTGTTGTACAATATCTTCATTCGAAAAAATTACGTATCGGTATGCGTCTTTGCAAGTTTCCTCCTTATTTCTGTTCTTAAAATAAGATAATCGATATTATTTCAGTTCATCTGACAGCTTTCACCGTAAAGAGTATAAAGGGGGCCACTTCTTCGATCAAGTCTCGGTATTCTCTTACAGGTTACGCCGTGCGTCGTGGCACTGAAATAATTTAGTTTCACTTCATACTACACATGCAGTTGGTATTCCTGATACCAATGCTTATTTAATATGACCGCACTATTGCATATAAATATATATACTAAAGTGAAGCAATTAAATCCATATAAATATTTCAATCATACTTCAATTCCACATGTATGGTGACATCGCATGATTAGCAGTTTCCCAGAATATCCCAAATATATTTATATCATTGAAATTTCCTAAACGAAGATTAAATCTGTCTCAAGTATTCTGTGCCTGGCAGCCCTGAACTCTTTATCGTCTTACACCAAGTCCCATATCCCGGCATCACTATATCTGCGATAATTATGAGGGTATTAGCCACATACGCCGGGCACTTTTGGCGGGCAGTTTCAAGCTTCTGACGGCGGGCACTCAGGTGCTGTTTAGCCGCTCCAAAATAATGCCACTTGATGCCGTCACAGCCACTGTCTTTCCTCCTTGTTTTTGAAGACGACGTACAGCTTGCCGCAAATAGAATGTCTTGCCTATCCCGGCTTGGCGGGTAATACATACATTATGGCTGCCTAAAATTAGGTCCAGCGCGGTTTCCATTTGTTCCATTATTCGATTTGCCATGCATGACTTGTTGATGTTTACATCTTTTATTAAATACAAAGACACGTGATCAGAGGAGTTTCAATAAAATATATAGGTCGTGGGTCACCGGAAGACACTGAATGAGGGGGTTACTAGTATTATCATGTTCGAGAGGGAAAGTCCACTGACTATTTATTTACATTATGGCTTCTTCGTGTAAGTTTGTATAGTGTGCACGTGTCCACAACGGCCCTATACCAAGCAGCAAAAACAACCTTTGACATCAGGCAACTGTTTGTGTCTACAAATTAAAAAAAAAATGGGCGAAAACACTTAAACTGTTTGTGCCAAAAATCCAATTCGAGATCTCTACAAATATTTAACTTTTATGAACCACACCCCTGTTTGCGAAGATGGGGGTGTAGCGCCCCTAACCCAATGTGTGACACGATTTCAGTGACGTCACCGGAATGCTCACTCTGAGTTGCGCACTGGCACGTTTCTGGCGAAAGTGGTCGAGGGATCTGTCCGAGTGTGTTGTTGTTTTGCAAGTTGTTGGGAAAATGTCCGATTTGTGCTAAGTTGTGGACATGTCAGGCATTAGAAAGTAGATGTGGTAAGAGTTAAACTTCTATGGAGTTGATTTGAGGCGATAGATGCGTTGTGAATGTCGTGTGTGGGTCGCTAGGGCCGGTTGAAGCGAGGGCCTGTCTGTGGCGCTGCAAACCAAGAGCGGTACCTTTTTTTCTATTATAGGCGGTGCCTGAGAGGGGGGCGTTGTTTATTTACTTCGGGGGTTCTGTCAGCAGATCTGAGCGCCTGTGGGAGATAGGATGAGGTCGATGGGAGATATGATGACGTCGATGGGAGATATGATGACGTCCATGGAAGATATGATGACGTCAATGGGACACATGATGACGTCGATGGGAGATATGATGACGTCGATGGGGGTAATGATGACGTCGAGGGAGATATGATGACGTCGATGGGGGTAATGATGACGTCGAGGGAGATATGATGACGTCGATGGGAGATATGATGACGTGGAGGGAAATATAATGTCGATGAAAGATATGATGATGTCGATGGAAGATATGATGACGTCGATGGGAGATAAGATGACGTCGATGGGAGATATGATGACGTCGAGGGAGATACGATGACGTCGATGGGAGATATGATGACGTGGATGGAGATATAATGACGTCGATGGGGGCAATGATGATATCGATGGAGATATGATGACGCCGATGGGCCGTATGATGAGGCCGATGGGAGATATGATGACGTCGAAGGAGATATGATGACATCGATGGGAGATATGATGACGTGGATAGAGATATGATGTCGCTGGGAGATATGATGACGTCGATGGTAGATATGATGACGTCGATGTGAGATATGATGACGTCGATGGGGGATATGATGACGTCGATGGGAGATATGATGACATCGATGGTAGATATGATGACGTCGTTGGGAGATATGATGACGTCGATGGGGGATATGATGACGTCGATGGGAGATATGATGACGTCGATGGGACATATGATCACGTCGATGGGAGATATGATGACGTCGATGGGAGATATGATGACGTCGAGGGAGATATGATGACGTCCATGGGAGATATGATGACGTGGATGGAGATATAATGACGTCGATGGGACCTATAATGATATCGATGGAGATATGATGACGTCGATGGGACGTATGATGACGTCGATGGGAGATATGATGACGTCGAAGGAGATATGATGACATCGATGGGAGACATGATGACGTCGATGGTAGATATGATGACGTCGATGGTAGATATGATGACGTCGATGTGAGATATGATGACGTCGATGGGGGATATGATGACGTCGATGGGAGATATGATGACATCGATGGCAGATATGATGACGTCGTTGGGAGATATGATGACGTCGATGGGGGATATGATGAAGTCGATAGGAGATATGATGTCGCTGAGAGATATGATGTCGCTGGGAGATATGATGATGTCCACGGTAGATATGATGACGTCGATGGGGGATATGATGACGTCGATAGGAGATATGATGTCGCTGGGAGATGCGATGACGTCCATGGTAGATATGATGACGTCGATGTGGGATATGATGACGTCGATGGGAGATCAGATGACATCGATGGTAGATACGATGACGTCGTGAGGAGATATGATGACGTCGATAGGAGATATGATGACGTCGAGGGAGATATGATGACGTCGATGGGAGATATGATGACATCGATGGAGATATGATGACGTCGATGGGACATATTATGACGTCGATGGGAGATATGATGACGTATAAGGAGATATGATGACGTCGAAGGAGATATGATGACGTCGAAGGAGAGATGATGACGTGGAGGGAAATATGATGTCGATGAAATATATGATGACGTCGATGGTAGATATGATGACGTCGACGGGAGATATGATGACGTCGAAGGAGATATGATGACGTCGAGGGAGATATGATGTTGATGAAAGATATGATGATGTCGATGGAAGATAAGGTATCGATGGGAGATATGATGACGTCGATTGGAGATATGATGCGTCGATCGGAGATAGGATGCCGTCGATGGGAGATATGATGACGTCGATGGGAGATATGATGACGTCGATGGAAGATATGATGACGTCGAGGGAGATATGATGACGTCGATGGGAGATATGATGACGTGGAGGGAAATATGATGTCGATGAAATTTATGATGACGTGGAGGGAGATATAATGACGTCGATGGGAGCTATGATGATATCGATGGAGATATGATGACGCCGATGGGTCGTATGATGACGTGGAGAGAGATATGATGTCGCTGGGAGATATGATGACGTCGATGGTAGATATGATGACGTCGATGTGAGATATCATGACGTCGATGGGGATATGATGACGTCGATGGGAGATCTAATGACATCGATGGTAGATATGAAGACGTCGTTGGGAGATATGATGACGTCGATGGGGGATATGATGACGTCGATAGGAGATATGATGTCGCTGGGAGATATGATGACGTCCATGGTAGATATGATGACGTCGATGGGGGATATGATGTCGTCGATGGGAGATATGATGACGTCGATGGGAGATATGATGACATCGATGGTAGATATGATGACGTCGTTGGGAGATATGATGACGTCGAAGGAGATATGATGACGTCGAGGGGAGATATGATGACGTCGATAGGAGATATGATGACGTCGAGGGAGATATGATGACGTCGATGGGACATATGATGACGTCGATAGAAGATATGATGACTTTGATGGGAGATATGATGACGTCGAGGGAAATATGATGTCGATGAAAGATATGATGATGTCGATGGAAGATATGATGACGTCGATGGGAGATAAGATGACGTCGATGGGAGATATGATGACGTCGATGGGAGATATGATGACGTCGAGGGAGATATGATGACGTCCATGGGAGATATGATGACGTGGATGGAGATATAATGACGTCGATGGGAGCTATGATGATATCGATGGAGATATGATGACGTCGATGGGACGTATGATGACGTCGATGGGAGATATGATGACGTCGAAGGAGATATGATGACATCGATGGGAGATATGATGACGTGGAGAGAGATATGATGTCGCTGGGAGATATGATGACGTCGATGTGAGATATGATGACGTCGATGGGGGATATGATGACGTCGATGGGAGATAGGATGACATCGATGGTAGATATGATGACGTCGTTGAGAGATACGATGACGTCGATATGGGATATGATGACGTCGATGGGAGGTATGATGACGTCGATGGGAGATATGATGACGTCGATGGGAGATATGATGACGTCGAGGGAGATATGATGACGTCGATGGGAGATATGATGACGGGGATGGAGATATAATGACGTCGATGGGACCTATAATGATATCGATGGAGATATGATGACGTCGATGGGAGATATCATGACGTGGAGAGAGATATGATGTCGCTGGGAGATATGATGACGTCGATGGTAGATATGATGACGTCGATGTGAGATATGATGATACCGATGGTAGATATGATGACGTCGTTGGGAGATATGATCACGTCGATGGGGGATATGATGACGTCGATAGGAGATATGATGTCGCTGGGAGATATGATGTCGCTGGGAGATATGATGACGTCCATGGTAGATATGATGACGTCGATGGGGGACATGATGACGTCGATGGGAGATGTGATGACGTCGATGGGAGATATGATGACATCGATGGTAGATATGATGACGTCGTTGGGAGATATGATGACGTCGAGGGAGATATGATGACGTCGATGGGAGATATGATGACATCGATGGAGATATGATGACGTCGATGGGATATATTATGACGTCGATGGGAGATATGATGACGTTGAAGGAGATATGATGACGTCGGTGAGATATATGATGACATCCAGGGAAATATGATGTTGATGAAAGATATGATGATGTCGATGGAAGATAAGGTATCGATGGGAGATATGATGACGTCGATTGGAGATATGATGCGTCGATGGGTGATATGATGACGTCGATGGGACATATGATGACGTCGATGGGATATATGATGACGTCGATGGGAGATATGATGACGTCGAGGAAGATATGATGACGTCGATGGGAGACATGATGACGTGGAGGGAAATATGATGTCGATGAAAGATATGATGATGTCGATGGAAGATATGATGACGTCGATGGGAGATATGATGACGTCGATGGAACATATGATGACGTCGATGGGACACATGATGACGTCGATGGGAGATATGATGACGTCGATGGGAGATATGATGACATCGATGGTAGATATGATGACGTCGTTGGGAGATATGATGACGTCGAAGGAGATATGATGACGTCGAGGGGAGATATGATGACGTCGATAGGAGATATGATGACGTCGAGGGAGATATGATGACGTCGATGGGACATATGATGACGTCGATAGGAGATATGATGACTTTGATGGGAGATATGATGACGTCGAGGGAAATATGATGTCGATGAAAGATATGATGATGTCGATGGAAGATATGATGACGTCGATGGGAGATAAGATGACGTCGATGGGAGATATGATGACGTCGATGGGAGATATGATGACGTCGAGGGAGATATGATGACGTCCATGGGAGATATGATGACGTGGATGGAGATATAATGACGTCGATGGGAGCTATGATGATATCGATGGAGATATGATAACGTCGATGGGACGTATGATGACGTCGATGGGAGATATGATGACGTCGAAGGAGATATGATGACATCGATGGGAGATATGATGACGTGGAGAGAGATATGATGTCGCTGGGAGATATGATGACGTCGATGTGAGATATGATGACGTCGATGGGGGATATGATGACGTCGATGGGAGATAGGATGACATCGATGGTAGATATGATGACGTCGTTGAGAGATACGATGACGTCGATATGGGATATGATGACGTCGATGGGAGGTATGATGACGTCGATGGGAGATATGATGACGTCGATGGGAGATATGATGACGTCGAGGGAGATATGATGACGTCGATGGGAGATATGATGACGGGGATGGAGATATAATGACGTCGATGGGACCTATAATGATATCGATGGAGATATGATGACGTCGATGGGAGATATCATGACGTGGAGAGAGATATGATGTCGCTGGGAGATATGATGACGTCGATGGTAGATATGATGACGTCGATGTGAGATATGATGAAGTCGATGGGGGATGTGAGGACGTCGATGAGAGATATGATGATATCGATGGTAGATATGATGACGTCGTTGGGAGATATGATCACGTCGATGGGGGATATGATGACGTCGATAGGAGATATGATGTCGCTGGGAGATATGATGTCGCTGGGAGATATGATGACGTCCATGGTAGATATGATGACGTCGATGGGGGACATGATGACGTCGATGGGAGATGTGATGACGTCGATGGGAGATATGATGACATCGATGGTAGATATGATGACGTCGTTGGGAGATATGATGACGTCGAGGGAGATATGATGACGTCGATGGGAGATATGATGACATCGATGGAGATATGATGACGTCGATGGGATATATTATGACGTCGATGGGAGATATGATGACGTTGAAGGAGATATGATGACGTCGGTGAGATATATGATGACATCGAGGGAAATATGATGTTGATGAAAGATATGATGATGTCGATGGAAGATAAGGTATCGATGGGAGATATGATGACGTCGATTGGAGATATGATGCGTCGATGGGTGATATGATGACGTCGATGGGACATATGATGACGTCGATGGGATATATGATGACGTCGATGGGAGATATGATGACGTCGAGGGAGATATGATGACGTCGATGGGAGACATGATGACGTGGAGGGAAATATGATGTCGATGAAAGATATGATGATGTCGATGGAAGATATGATGACGTCGATGGGAGATATGATGACGTCGATGGAACATATGATGACGTCGATGGGACACATGATGACGTCGATGGGAGATATGATGACGTCGATGGGAGATATGATGACGTCGAGGGAGATATGATGACGTCGATGGGAGATATGATGACGTGGAGGGAAATATGATGTCGATGAAAGATATGATGATGTCGATGAAAGATAAGGTATCGATGGGAGATATGCTGCCGTCCATTGGAGATATGATGCGTCGATGGGAGATAGGATGACGTCGATGGGAGATATGATGACGTCGATGGGAGATATGATGACGTTGATGGGAGATATGATGACGTCGATGGGACACATGATGACGTCGATGGGAGATATGATGACGTCGATGGGGAATATGATGACGTCGAGGGAGATATGATGACGTCGATGGGAGATATGATGACGTGGAGGGAAATATGATGTCGATGAAAGATATGATGATGTCGATGGAAGACATGATGACGTCGATGGGAGATAAGATGACGTCGATGGGAGATATGATGACGTCGATGGGACATATGATGACGTCGATGGGAGATATGATGACGTCGATGGGAGATATGATGACGTCGATGGAGATATAATGACGTCGATGGGAGCTATGATGATATCGATGGAGATATGATGACGTCGATGGGACGTATGATGACGTTGATGAGAGATATGATGACGTGGAGAGAGATATGATGTCGCTGGGAGATATGATGACGTCGATGGTAGATATGATGACGTCGATGTGAGATATGATGACGTCGATGGAGGATATGATGACGTCGATGGGAGATATGATGACATCGATGGTAGATATGATGACGTCGTTGGGAGATATGATGACGTCGATGGGGGATATGATGACGTCGATAGGAGATATGATGTCGCTGGGAGATATGATGACGTCCATGGTAGATATGATGACGTCGATGGGGGATATGATGACGTTGAGGGAGATGTGATGACGTCGATGGGAGATATGATGACTTGGAGGGAAATATGATGGCGATGAAAGATATGATGATGTCGATGGGACATATGATGACGTCGATGGAAGATAGGATGACGTCGATGGAAGATATGATGACGTAGATGGGACATATGATGACGTCGATGGGAGATATGATGACGTCGATGGAAGATATGATGACGTCGATGGGACACATGATGACGTCGATGGGAGATATGATGACGTCGATGGGAGATATGATGACGTTGATGGGAGATATGATGACGTCGATGGGAGATATGATGACTTGGAGGGAAATATGATGGCGATGAAAGATATGATGATGTCGATGGGACATATGATGACGTCGATGGAAGATAGGATGACGTCGATGGAAGATATGATGACGTAGATGGGACATATGATGACGTCGATGGGAGATATCATGACGTCGATAGGAGATATAATGACGTCGAGGGAGATATGATGACGTCGATGGGAGATATGATGACGTGGAGGGAAATATGATGTTGATGAAAAATATGATGATGTCGATGGGACATATGATGACGTCGATGGAAGATAGGATGACGTCGATGGAAGATATGATGACGTAGATGGGACATATGATGACGTCGATGGGAGATATGATGACGTCGATGGGAGATATGATGACATCGATGGAGATATGATGACGTCGATGGGATATATTATGACGTCGATGGGAGATATGATGACGTCGAAGGAGATATGATGACGTCGATGGGAGATATGATGACATCGAGGGAGATATGATGTTGATGAAAGATATGATGATGTCGATGGAAGATAAGCTATCGATGGGAGATATGATGACGTCGATGGGAGATATGATGACGTCGATGGGAGATATGATGACGTTGAGGGAGATATGATGACGTCGATGGGAGACATGATGACGTGGAGGGAAATATGATGTCGATGAAAGATATGATGATGTCGATGGAAGATATGATGACGTCGATGGGTCACATGATGACGTCGATGGGAGATATGATGACGTCGATGGAAGATATGATGACGTTGAGGGAGATATGATGACGTCGATGGGAGATATGATGACTTAAAGGGAAATATGATGGCGATGAAAGATATGATGATGTCGATGGGACATATGATGACGTCGATGGAAGATAGGATGACGTCGATGGAAGATATGATGACGTAGATGGGACATATGATGACGTCGATGGGAGATATGATGACGTCGATGGAAGATATGATGACGTCGATGGGACACATGATGACGTCGATGGGAGATATGATGACGTCGATGGGAGATATGATGACGTTGATGGGAGATATGATGACGTCGATGGGAGATATGATGACTTGGAGGGAAATATGATGGCGATGAAAGATATGATGATGTCGATGGGACATATGATGACGTCGATGGAAGATAGGATGACGTCGATGGAAGATATGATGACGTAGATGGGACATATGATGACGTCGATGGGAGATATCATGACGTCGATGGGAGATGTGATGACGTCGAGGGAGATATGATGACGTCGATGGGAGACATGATGACGTGGAGGGAAATATGATGTTGATGAAAAATATGATGATGTCGATGGGACATATGATGACGTCGATGGAAGATAGGATGACGTCGATGGAAGATATGATGACGTCGATGGGACATATGATGACGTCGATAGGAGATATGATGACGTCGATAGGAGATATAATGACGTCGAGGGAGATATGATGACGTCGATGGGAGATATGATGACGTGGAGGGAAATATGATGTCGATGAAAAATATGATGATGTCGATGGAAGATAAGGTGTCGATGGGAGATATGATGACGTCGATGGGAGATATGATGACGTCGATGTAGAAAAATATGATGACATCGATTAAGATAAGGAAGATAATGCTCTGGTGCCAGATAATTCGCTGTTGGTAGACGCCAGGGAAGACTCTGGTGCAGGACGTGGTGCGTCAGAGACAAGCGCCAGTGTTGTACTCTGGTAAGAATATTGGTTTCAAAAGGGACACCATAACCTAGGAATTTACTTGCACATTATGGTGGGGAGGGGGGGGAGGGGGCAGGGGCTGACAAGGACAGACTTGAACCACGTTTTACCTTGAGTAACCCCACACTTTCTTGAAAAAGGACATGGCATACGTACCCAGTGAAGCCCGCCACACCGGCCCGACGGCTGACGTATCAGGGCCTAACTGGCTAAAACCGCCGGGCGCGTCGTCCCCCAGGTAATACTCTCCGCTTGCGGGAATATACATATGCCTGCATGCCCACGACGCTCGCACGGTTCCTTGGCACTGACAGAACCCTGGTTGCGGCTATAGCCAGCGTGGCCCTGGTGAGAAAAAAAAGAGATATCATGGTAATTATCCTATTATTTATCATGGCAATTAACCTATTATTTATCATGGTAATTATCATATTATTTATCGTGGCAATTCCCCTATTATTTATCATGGTAATTATCATATTATTTATCATGGTAATTCTCAGATCATTTATTATGGTAATTACTAATTATTTATCACGTAATTACCATATTGTTTATCACGGTAAATATCATGATGTTTTTGCGGTGGTCAATATCATGATGTTTTTGCAGTGGTCAATATCATGATGTTTTTGCGGTGGTCAATATCATGATATTTTTGCGATGTTAAATATCATGATGTTTTAGCGGTGGTTAATATAATGATGTTTTAGCGGTGGTCAATATCATGATGTTTTTGCAGTGGTCAATATCATGATGTTTTAGCGGTAGTAAATATTATGATGTTTTTGCGGTGGTAAATATCATGATGTTTTAGCGGTGGTCAATATCATGATGTTTTAGCGGTGGTAAATATCATGATGTTTTAGCGGTGGTCAATATCATGATGTTTTTGCAGTGGTCAATATCATGATGTTTTGCGATGGTAAATGTCATGATGTTTTTGTGGTGGTCAATATTTTTGCGGTGGTCAATATTATGATGTTTTTGCGGTGGTAAATATCATGATGTTTTAGCGGTGGTCAATATCATGATGTTTTTGCAGTGGTCAATATCATGATGTTTTAGCGGTGGTAAATATCATGATGTTTTTGCAGTGGTCAATATCATGATGTTTTAGCGGTGGTCAATATCATGATGTTTAAGCGGTGGTAAATATTATGATGTTTTTGCAGTGGTCAATATCATGATGTTTTAGCGGTGGTAAATATCATGATGTTTTAGCGGTGGTTAATATCATGATGTTTTGCGATGGTACATATCATGATGTTTTTGCAGTGGTCAATATCATGATGTTTTAGCGGTGGTCAATATCATGATGTTTTTGCAGTGGTCAATATCATGATGTTTTAGCGGTGGTCAATATCATGATGTTTTTGCAGTGGTCAATATCATGATGTTTTAGCGGTGGTAAATATCATGATGTTTTAGCGGTGGTCAATATCATGATGTTTTTGCAGTGGTCAATATCATGATGTTTTAGCGGTGGTAAATATCATGATGTTTTAGCGGTGGTTAATATCATGATGTTTTGCGATGGTACATATCATGATGTTTTTGCAGTGGTCAATATCATGATGTTTTAGCGGTGGTCAATATCATGATGTTTTTGCAGTGGTCAATATCATGATGTTTTTGCAGTGGTCAATATCATGATGTTTTAGCGGTGGTAAATATCATGATGTTTTTGCAGTGGTCAATATCATGATGTTTTAGCGGTGGTAAATATCATGATGTTTTAGCGGTGGTCAATATCATGATGTTTTTGCAGTGGTCAATATCATGATGTTTTAGCGGTGGTAAATATCATGATGTTTTAGCGGTGGTCAATATCATGATGTTTTTGCAGTGGTCAATATCATGATGTTTTAGCGGTGGTAAATATCATGATGTTTTAGCGGTGGTCAATATCATGATGTTTTTGCGGTGGTCAATATCATGATGTTTTTGCAGTGGTCAATATCATGATGTTTTAGCGGTGGTAAATATCATGATGTTTTTGCAGTGGTCAATATCATGATGTTTTAGCGGTGGTAAATATCATGATGTTTTAGCGGTGGTCAATATCATGATGTTTTTGCAGTGGTCAATATCATGATGTTTTAGCGGTGGTAAATATCATGATGTTTTAGCGGTGGTCAATATCATGATGTTTTTGCAGTGGTCAATATCATGATGTTTTAGCGGTGGTAAATATCATGATGTTTTGCGATGGTAAATATCATGATGTTTTTTGGTGGTCAATATTTTTGTGGTGGTCAATATCATGATGTTTTTGCGGTGGTAAATATCATGATGTTTTGCGATGGTAAATATCATGATGTTTTTGCGGTGGTCAATATTTTTGCGGTGGTCAATATCATGATGTTTCTGCGGTGGTAAATATCATGATGTTTTGCAATGGTACATATCATGATGTTTTTGCGGTGGGCAATAATTTTGCGATGGTAAGTATCATGATGTTTTTGCGGTGATAAAATATCATGACGTTTTTGCGGCTCCACAGAGGAGAACGTCCCCTAATGATGACCCGCGGTCGGCCGAATGGCTCGGATAGTTGTATTAATTTTAGTTTTATTACTGGCGAAATCTTGTTTTGGCCATTATATCTCCGTACGTTTGTGCTGGCATTTTATGTTATTTGTCGGTCTGGCTTTGGCTGTCGGTCTGTGGGTGTGTGCGGCCATGGAAACCATCACAGGGGAATGTGGGCGGGAAGGGGCATTTACGTTCCTCGGGAAGGACTTTTCTTCCCATCATGAGCTGGGAACTTAGAAGATCTTCAGTTAGATATTCGATATAACCGGACCAAAATAGGCTACAGGGTACAATACTCCCCTCTGCGGGTTGATAATGTTCAATAGGTTGGCACAGCACAAAAAAACAATGACCCACCATGGTCTAATAGCAGATGGTCTTTTTTTTATTTGCAGACAACGCGTGTTATTGGTAACGAATTACTGGACCTTCCTGTTATACAACTACAAGACAACTATAGCCGCGCATCATTGTTCAACATGAGTACGACATGTCCATTAATTATAGAAATACACATATATATATACAAAGCATGTCAAATATGTAGGTAGATAACAACTACAATGGACTTATATCCCAGATCGCATAGTGCGAGATGATCGAGACTATGTATAAGTTAATGTCCAAGGAACATGACATTACCGAAACATACTCGAGTCCGAGGGCGAAACCCGCGCACCCATTGTCATCTGGGTAATGTCGGTTTCCGAGGACATTAATTTATGTATAATCCACGTCGTTCTGGCTCACACACACTAAATTACGAAAAAAATAATGTCTTGAGAGAACAATCGAGTGACGTCGCCAGTGAAATTTACGGAGCGGAGACAACACGCCAGGATCTATGACCAGTGCGTTTGTGATTGTCTGGCTCACGAGGAACACGTTTATGTAATTCGGGTAGGTTCCCAGGCGAGTTGTCCTTTCAAATGACCATCATGATAGGAGTCATTCCATAAACAACACATAAATGATGACGTTGGTCGGGGTAACTAGATACACAAATATATAAACAGGTGCCTCTGGGAGCCCCAAAATCGTCCCCATCCAAGTACATTGAACTGTGTAAAGTTCGGGCCCTCTCCAGTTTGATAATTGACCGATCCAGGCTGTCAATCATTCACTAACGGCACTGTTGCTTTTATCCAATCACGTGGCGAAGAACGGTCTTCCACGTGCGTTATGTCCGACAAACAAGTTCGACAAACAAAGCAGCATGTCAGTTTCAGACATGAGTATTTTTCACTTATACCATCAGTACCATCAGCTATGATGGTCAATTTCATGCTCACGCTTAACGAGAAAGGACTCAAGCGTGGGCTGGGCTTAGTGTCGGTGTGTGGAACGGTGCAATATCTTCCACTCCTTCTTCAACACTCCGGGAGGTCTCGCATCCAGATGACGTCATCTCTGTGGCCAGATCCCGCATGGGGAAGGTCGGCACAACGACAGTCGTCGTAGAACGGCTGTCGTCGGACAGCGATGTGGTAGTAACGCTGCTTTTATGGGAATCTCCCGAGCTACTGCTAACGCACGACACTCTGGCGAGACATTTTCTCACCAAGGCCGCGAGATCTCGTCTGAAGGAGGCGGACACGAGTACGTAGAAGAAGAAGTTGATGGAGTGGTTAATCATAACGAATAACCTGAAAGTTGTCATGAGGATCTCCGGATATGGAAGATGCAACTCCCCAGTAGCGTCGACCGCGAAAAGCGTGTTCAGGGGTAACTCAAGGACGACATACGTCACGGAAACTGTTAGCACAGTTGTTGTTGCCTTGGCAGCCTGCTCACCGGATGTTCCATTGGCCGCTTTATGGCTTCTACGTGACGTCACGAATAACTTAATGACGATCAAGGCGTTTAATACAATAAGAGCAACAATGGGCAAAAACGCGTAGAGGGTGCCAACTATAGCGTAGTGTATTTCTGTACTAAACCTGGGATGGCTTGCTCTGCAGTCTTCTTCCGCGGCGAAGATCACAAAAGCGGAGGCGCTATAGCCCGCCACCAACACGGTCACGGCTCCTATGACGCAAAATGCCCTTTTCGGGGTGTTGATTAGCTTAGCCTTCAGCGGGAAGTAGACGGCCACGAACCTATCAACGGTGACGCAGACCACGAGCAAAGCGCTCATGATGGCTCCGAAGGTCAGGAGGAACTCGCGCGTTGTACATATGTGATAAATACCTTCGATCCGCCAGATTGGATACAGCCAGAAGCTATAGGACAAGTTGACCACTGACAAGCAGTCGGTCCAGGCGAGGACAGCCAGGTAGACGGTGGTAGACGTCCGACACACGCCGCTCGACACTATCGTCAGGAAGCTGACGGCGTTGCCAAGCAACCCGATCACCATGACGATGGGGGTGACGTACGCAACAGCAGGGTTTACGTATGCCACGTAAATAAAGTGTGTCGTCGGCGTCGCTTCATCGTATGCTGCGGTCGTCAGGGGCGTGGCACCATCTGTGACGTCATCGTAGGCAACGTCTTCCATGGCGGACGTGTTGTCATCCTGCGCCGCACGAGAGAGCCACTGCATGTCGCTTTTGCCGCGAGAGGGAGACACGTTCCAGATTGGGACTGTCAGCGTCACTCCTGAGTAAATATCGATTAAGGAACATAAGACTTGTATATGTGTCATGATGTTAGAGTCTGTTGATAACGCGTAAATGCACGTAATCTTAGTCCCGTTTGAATCAGTTCTTTCAAACATACAATTAATGTCAAAGTACATAATTGCGCCACGACTGAACGTTATAACAACATACAGCAAATCTACTGTCTAAATGATGAATGATTATGTTGTGCCATGTGGTTATTGTAGCCTTCGTTTTCGCTATAAAATGCATTAAACACTAAGAAGTGAGTAGCAAAAAATGCCTGCATTCAAGACTAAAAAGTGAGTACCACATACATGCCTGTTTAACCAAATGCCTGATGAACCAGCCATCACGCGACTGTGGTATCATTCTTTCTACTAGCTATCAATTTGACGTACCGGATTGTTTCCTTTATCTGAACACGCTTATCTGTGATGAAGCCATTTAATTGAACAAGCACGTTAGGCCGCGACACTCTTACCCACCCCTACCCCGTCCCACCTGACACCTTCGCCCACAAGACAATCGCTCTTCCGAAGTTAACTCCCTGCCCAGCCCTACCTATACAAATCAGTAGATAGCTATTACAAAGACCAGGAAGCGAAAAACAGTTTCTTTCATATTAACTCATCGAAGTTATAAAGCCAGCCCAAGGGGGCTATCAGCCCTGTCTCCTGTCTATCAGCTTATTCAAGCCCGGGCGCTTATTCCAGCCGGGCGCTTATTCAAGCCCGGGCGCTTATTTATTTTTTGTGTCTCATTGATGGGCGCTTATTCAAACAGGGGGGCTTAATCGAGCTTTGGGAGGCAATCGCCACAAAACCGTAGTTTATATTTTCATCGCCAGATGTCTCGCGCGCTCTGATAATCGTCTATTTTAACGTAGTTAGTCACCAACCATTGTCCTCTTGGCAATTTCCGGTTGGACGCAACACCGCCAGACTTGCAATAAGTATAAAGATGGATTGCTTCATCTTCTCAGACGCCATCATGCGCACTGAAATCATTCAAAGAGAACCAAAATATAGAACCAATATGCAAACCATATTAACTATTACAGTGATAGAACAGAGATTGAAGTAAACTTTTGGACACCTCTAAGAAGCGGGCCACACATTACCTTCAGTTGAGCGATATATAGAACATTGAACAATAACTGCGCTTTGCACAGAATACTGTTGTTTTGCTACCCTTTTAATAAGCTTAAGTTCACTATGGTTTGTGAAACTGGACTTGAAACGCCAATCTAGGCGTCCACCAGCGAGCACAAACCTGGATCTATTGACAGGTTACCGTTGTGATGACTGTGGTAAGCTCTCTCGATCACAGATAGGCTTATTCAGTCATCAGCGTAAATGCCGCGTTACGAATCGTATAACTTAAACCAAACAAAGCTGCAAATCCATCGTCGCTCGCAGACGGACGGATGCCAACAACAAAGGTAGAACAGAAATTAAAGCAATATTCTGGACACCTCTAAGAAGTGGGCCAGACATTACCTTCAGTCGAGCGATATATAGAACATTGAAGAATAGTTGCGCTTTGCACAGAATACTGTTTTTTGGCTACCCTTATAATAAGCTTAAGTTCACTATTATTTTACCTTCCTCGCCTGAATGGGTCCTTGCTGGAAGGGAACCTCGTGGGAATGGCGGAGTCGGGGTCTTGGCCGGCTCATTTTATTTGCCTGCCGCCGCCCCCCCCCCCCCCCCGCACGGGTGACCGTGGAAACGTTGTGTATACGTCACGGCGGGGGCCTTGTTATGGAGTGCGTTCTCCTCTTCTCTCACAAGACGGCGCCACCCTGCGACCTTCAGGCGGGCAGACAAGTGCGCGGTGAGTGGGGAGGTGTGGGCGGGAGGGGGGGGGGGGCTTGGCGATGAAATGTGATGAAGAGAGTTAGAGTGAGTTGTAGGGGGGGGGGGGAAGAGTGAGGGTGAGAGAAGGTGCGAGGATGAGAGAAAAGGTAAATGAGAATGAGGGTGAGGGTGAGGGTGAGACTAAGAAAAGGTGAGGGTGAGGGTGAGGGTGAGGGTGAGGGTGAGGGTGAGGGTAAGAGTGAGGGTGAGAGATAAGGTGAGGGTAAGGGTGAGCGTGAGGGTGATAATGGGCTTGAGGGTGAGGATGGCACGCGAAACACCAAAACGGCCAGCACCCAACCACCCACCACATACAATCGACTGCACTTTCCCACACTGATCCGTGTGTTGTCTCTCCTGATCCTTATGTGGCAATAAAAAGTTTGTGTTTTGACTTTGCAGTCATTCTTCGTGAACCAATGACATGGAAAAGCTACGTTGAGACGTGTTTTGATTACATGGAGAGATACATCCTGACCGAGTGCTAATATCAACATGGGAATTGTTTTTTTAAAACCTGTTTTAACTGCAAGATTGTTAGTCTGGATATCATGTGTTTGCGTCTTATCATACGTATTAGACTTGAGGTCAACACGGACAAAAACACCTACTTATTTTGACTAATTTAAGAAACTGAATGTCACCAATTATCCAACGAATCATGATATTTCTCTTGAGCCACACAATATCACGGTCTTGGAAAGACAAGGGCGGATACGAGACCACAGGGGCTTCGCACCCTTGGTTTGAGAAAAAACATATTGACTCAGCATTTGAATGATGATACAGCACCTGCTTGACTGAGAAGTGACACCCGGCCCATTGGGTCTCTCTGTAGTGTACAATTACCCGTTTCGTATTGCAAATGGTAGTATCAAAGCTAAACAAATACGCGTTCAGGCAGATTTATATCCAAACTCTTGGCTGCATCTTCTGATTCCAGGTTAGCGGCCTCGTGAGAACGGCGGATTCATATCACCATGGGAGAGGGGGAGGGGGGGGGGGTGGAGGGGAGGGGCGCACTTACCGAATCCACGGGGAACGCGGCGAACGCGAGACATCAATGTACGCGAAGCCACTCACATATAATGGGCGTAATTAGTGAGATTAAGGGCCCCTTGGGAGCGATAATACTACTCGATAGATCTGGAATAATCTACTTAATTAAACTATTTAACTACCGGAATCAACGGCAAACGCGAGACATCAAAGTACGCGAAGCAACTGCCATTTCAGGGTCTGACAGCCACTGTGAAATGATCAAGACTCTCGCCGATCTAGCTCGCGAACCACTCGCAGCTCCGATCTTGTATATGTATTATGGGCAGCTACAGGATATATTGGCCAAATACGGATACACCTGTGTGAAGACCATGACGGACGTCCGGACTGCCTACCAGAAGCTGTTGCTGAACCCAGCCATGGCAGGAGCGGCACACAACGTGGCTGCTTATCGCCTTCAGGACGGCCACCAGACAGGATTCCATGACGACGGCGATGACGGTACCGGGAGATACCTGCAGTATCTACAGCAGAGATATATAATTACTGTGGCCCATTTTCTTCGCGGACTAGACCAAATTTCAGAGCGGGGTCGACCAAATTTCAGAGCGGGATCGACCAAATTTCAGTGCTGAATGGTCGACTCCGCGCCGAAGCCAGGTCGACTCCGCGCTGCAATTTGGTCAACTCCGCGCAGAAATGTTCCCTAAGGGCCACAGCACTTAACATGTTGCACGTTGTTGTCTTTGTGACACGCCAAACATCTAACAGGCAATCAGGCCCGCCAAAGTTCAAACTGCCGGAAAGAGCACTGGGATCAGCACTAGAGGTCCATAGACTGACAGACGCTAAGTCCTACTCTACGAAGTCACCGGTATCTACAGCCACCGGTATCCACAGCCACATGTATCCACAGCCACACGTATACAACTAGGTATGGCATCCGTATCTGCGTTGATGTTCAGCGTCCCGCTCCATGAATGGATGCTTCGCAATGTGCCCCCAATGTCTCGTCCTCGCCACATCATTCGTTATATCAATCTCAATCGTGCTTTGTGGGCGCATTTCTCTGGTAACCCTGGTGGAACGAATACGCACATTACGCATCGGTTTCTTTCACCCGGGGTCGGGTGCGCGCGCATCCATTCGGTATGCCGATGTTCCCCCGTTCAAAACAGTGCGGGCCATTCGGGAGCAGATGTTGGCTGAATGAAAGGTGACTGTGTAGGCTGGTTCCATGGCCCCTATATGAACCGGACATGACCGGTGTGAACATTTCATTGACATCCGGGGTAGCCGTACACTATGGTATCCTAGCCTGGGATTATCAAACAGACAGGCTATGGAAGCTGCGCATACGCATCGTTACTTTGATTGGGTTTAGCGCACATACAGAACCATTGTTTAAGCGCCTAAATTTACTCAAATTAGAAGACATACATCAATTACAAATATTGAAATCTTATTACAAATTAAGTAATGATAACTTACCTGGCTATTCAATAAACCGTCCGTTATCCGAAATGACGAAGTGCATTCTCATTATATTCGCTACAGTAACTATGTTCACTATGCCAGCCCGGCATGAATTTGTTGCTAAATGCATACGATATATGCTTGTAATCATCACTACTGAACTAAGCCAAATCATTCAAAGGCTACATATGCATAGTTTAGAAGGATATTCAAAATATATTAAAAAAACATATTGTTGACACATTTTCTTATGATTGTTATGTATATTCCTCACTGTTATACCTGCCGCGTGCAATTGTCCTGATATATCTCATTGTAAATTAATAACTAAGGAACTATTGCGTAATTGGGTATTTTGTAGCCCTCCTGCATTTGTTTCAATTTTTTTAAAGCGCACAACGTTGTTATTGTGGTGGGCCCGTATTTAATATGCCGCGATTTTCTTCTATTAAATATTTGGGTGGCTCCAACGCCAGCAACCCAGCTTGGATTTTAGTTTCCCAAACCAAGTGTGTACTTTTCTATTTATTTTTGTTCCTTCTTTGACTTGTTTCATGTCAGCCAAATTTTAATCTTAAACTAAACAATTATAGACTTTAATAAGGGCACATGTTGCCGCACGAGTAACTTAAAGGGTGATAACAGCTTAGCAGCGAATAATTCGCCATCGCTATGTCAACATTGGGACATGGGGGTCCTTTTCGGTAGTTAGAACAATTGTTCCTCCCACAAACTAATACACCGCCCATCGCATGTGTTATACAGAAACAGTTAGTGCGTGATACTGAACAATAATCGAGGGCTGCGCTCTGCCGTCATAACGACACGCACCCCTATGGAACACACCACCGGAGCCGCACGCCGAACACAGGATCCCCCCCACCCCCTCCCCCTCTTCTCCCGCCATCCACCCGACCAGGTCCCCCCCCCCCCACCCCCCGCAGACTTCAACAGTGGGTTTTTCTGACGGATCGCGACTTCAACAGCACATCTAAGGCTTCAAATGAGCGGGATGGAGGGGTGGAGGGGTGGGGGTCCGGCGAACACCCAGACCCCCCCCCCCCTCATCTCAGCAGACTACGAGTGCATGGAAGGCATCAATGAGGTATCATAGACGAGGAAGTGCACTTCTGTAATTGGAACACTCCGGGCCTGGTGAGAAATGGTGACATGACTTGCCTTCATCTCCATACCTTTCAAGTGTGATTACAGGACAAAGGTGGCTTTATATATAGCGTTGATATGATGACTTCATGCGTGTGATACATTGAGATGTCGCGCGGAAGAACCTTTACATAACTTTACCAGATCTGACGGCAGGATCCCTGTAATGGTCATTACAGTGATGGGGGTTGGGGGGGGGGGTCTGGGGGTTCGCCGGACCCCCACCCTCCACCCCTCCATCTCGCTCATTTGAAGCCTTAGATGTGCTGTTGAAGTCGCGATCCGTCAGAAAAACCCACTGTTGAAGTCTGCGGGGGGGTGGGGGACCTGGTCGGGTGGAATCCTTTGAATTGAAGTAATTCTGTCCCGGACAAAAGCCGTGTTTTTTCCATATTTATGAGCAAACCATATACATTGATACATACAATGATTTTTTTTCCTTTTTGATAGTGCTCTACGAACGCTCAATTATCAGGCGGAAATGTCAGAAGAAATATTAAGAAAAGTGACTTTTGTTCAATATTATCCTGTTAATGAATTCAGGATAAGATAAAGATCCCATGTCTTTCTTCGCAAAGAGTAGGAACTTACCCCGGGGGACATGGCTCCAATCTCCCTTCTTTCTCCCAAAAGTGGTAAAGGCGTCCTGAATGTACAACCAAACAACCGTCTAATGAATTCTAATACCAGTCTACGAGATCGCAGCATTCTCAACTATGTATTACTAAACAACTTCAAAAGAAAGGTAATCATCCTTCCCTGAATAACATGATACAGTGTTATTTTCGCTAAAGTGTTTAGCTCAGTTTGGAGGTTAACGTGCTAAACACCGGACTATTTGGATTGCATCGAGATGTTGGTTGGTTGTCTATGTGTAGCGTGCCGAGTGTGTGTGTGGCTAAATCCCACCGCTGCCACCAAACTGTAGCGTGCCGAGTGTGTGTGTGGCCAAATCCTACCGCTGCCATCAAACTGTAGCGTGCTGAGTGTGTGTGTGGCCAAATCCTACCGCTGCCCCAAAACTGTAGCGTGCCGAGTGTGTGTGTGGCCAAATCCCACCGCTGCCATCAAACTGTAGCGTGCCGAGTGTGTGTGTGGCTAAATCCTACCGCTGCCACCAAACTGTAGCGTGCCGAGTGTGTGTGTGGCCAAATCCTACCGCTGCCATCAAACTGTAGCGTGCTGAGTGTGTGTGTGGCCAAATCCTACCGCTGCCCCAAAACTGTAGCGTGCCGAGTGTGTGTGTGGCCAAATCCCACCGCTGCCATCAAACTGTAGCGTGCCGAGTGTGTGTGTGGCCAAATCCCACCGCTGCCATCAAACTGTAGCGTGCCGAGTGTGTGTGTGGCCAAATCCCACCGCTGCCCCAAAACTGTAGCGTGCCGAGTGTGTGTGTGGCCAAATCCTACCGCTGCCCCAAAACTGTAGCGTGCCGAGTGTGTGTGTGGCCAAATCCCACCGCTGCCATCAAACTGTAGCGTGCCGAGTGTGTGTGTGGCCAAATCCCACCGCTGCCCCAAAACTGTAGCGTGCCGAGTGTGTGTGTGGCCAAATCCCACCGCTGCCACCAAACTGTAGCGTGCCGAGTGTGTAAGTGGCCAAATCGTATCGCTGCCACCAACTCTAGCGTGCCGACGTGTATGTCTTTGATGTTATGTCTGGAAGGGGGCGTTTTTAAGCCGCGATATAATTATGCATTCTCGGTTGCATCAGTTCAACTTAGCTTAAATAACCCAGCAATCAGATAATAAGAAAGTGGTTATAAATCAAGTGATCTATTCTGGGTTAACACGATCAGTCGCTGCCACCACATACTGTACCCTAAGGGCACAGTATGATGCATGATCAAGGTATCAATATCACTGGAATATTTACATGGCATCAGCCCCTCGGTAAATACTGATAACCATATTACAAAAACCACAATTAAACTGAGGTATCACTGCACATGCTGCATAAATTCTCTCTTCACGTTCAATGTATCCTCTCGTTGCCTAATTGCTGGTCGCATCAATCAATCATAGTATTTCCCTCATCCCCAAGCTAATTCTTTACCATATTGTATGTACATGCCATAGAGAGGCTGATTCCTCTCAACATATCTCCAAAATACAGCTCTCTGACCTAGACCTCCAAGACAAGTTTATTCCCACATTTTACCTTCCTGATGCTACATAAATACTTATAAAAGAAAAGAGCAAAGACTCAAATAAAAGAGTAAAGAGATGCGCGGATCCTGCGCAAAGGGGAGCGGGTAAAGTGTGCGCGGATGCTGCGCTAAGGGGCGAGGGTAAAGAGGTACGCGGATGCTGCGCTAAGGGGCGAGGGTAAAGAGGTACGCGGATCCTGCGCTAAGGGGAGTGGGTAAAGAGTGCGCGGATGCTGCGCTAAGGGGCGAGGGTAAAGTGTGCGCGGATGCTGCGCTAAGGGGCGAGGGTAAAGAGGTACGCGGATGCTGCGCTAAGGGGCGAGGGTAAAGAGGTACGCGGATGCTGCGCTAAGGGGAGAGGGTAAAGAGTGCGCGGATGCTGCGCTAAGGGGAGAGGGTAAAGAGGTACGCGGATGCTGCGCTAAGGGGAGAGGGTAAAGAGTGCGCGGATGCTGCGCTAAGGGGAGAGGGTAAAGAGTGCGCGGATGCTGCGCTAAGGGGCGAGGGTAAAGAGGTACGCGGATGCTGCGCTAGGGGGCGAGGGTAAAGAGGTACGCGGATGCTGCGCTAAGGGGAGAGGGTAAAGAGGTACGCGGATGCTGCACTAAGGGGAGCGGTTAAAGAGGTACGCGGATGCTGCGCTAAGAGAAGAGGGTAAAGAGTGCGCGGATGCTGCGCTGAGGGGAGAGGGTAAAGAGGTACGCGGATGCTGCGCTAAGGGGCGAGGGTAAAGAGGTACGCGGATGCGGCGCTAAGGGGCGAGGGTAAAGAGGTACGCGGATGCGGTGCTAAGGGGAGCGGGTAAAGAGGTACGCGGATGCTGCGCTAAGGGGCGATGGTAAAGAGGTACGCGGATGCTGCGCTAAGGCGAGAGGGTAAAGAGTGCGCGGATGCTGCGCTAAGGGGAGCGGGTAAAGAGTGCGCGGATGCTGCGCTGAGGGGAGAGGGTAAAGATGTACGCGGATGCTGCGCTAAGGGGAGCGGGTAAAGAGTGCGCGGATGCTGCGCTAAGGGGAGAGGGTAAAGAGTGCGCGGATGCTGCGCTAAGGGGAGCGGGTAAAGAGGTGCGCGGATGCTGCGCTGAGGGGAGAGGGTAAAGAGGTGCGCGGATACTGCGCTGAGGGGAGAGGGTAAAGAGGTGCGCGGATGCTGCGCTAAGGGGAGAGGGTAAAGCGGTACGCGGATGCTGCGCTAAGGGGAGAGGGTAAAGAGTGCGCGGATGCTGCGCTAAGGGGAGAGGGTAAAGAAGTACGCGGATGCTGCGCCAAGGGGAGAGGGTAAAGAGTGCGCGAATGCTGCGCTAAGGAGAGAGGGTAAAGAGTGCGCGGATGCTGCACCAAGGGGAGCGGATAAAGAGTGCGCGGATGCTGCGCTAAGGGGAGAGGGTAAAGAGTGCGCGGATGCTGCGCTAAGGGGAACGGGTAAAGAGGTACGCGGATGCTGCGCTAAGGGGAGCGGGTAAAGAGGTACGCGGATGCTGCGCTAAGGGGAGCGGGTAAAGAGGTACGCGGATGCTGCGCTAAGGGGAGCGGGTAAAGTGAGCGCGGATGCTGCGCTAAGGGGAGCGGGTAAAGTGAGCGCGGATGCTGCGCTAAGGGGAGCGGGTAAAGAGAGCACGGATGCTGCGCTAAGGGGAGCGGGTAAAGAGTGCGCGGATGCTGCGCTAAGGGGCAAGGGTAAAGAGGTACGCGGATGCTGCGCTAAGGGGAGCGGGTAAAGAGGTGCGCGGATGCTGCGCTAAGGTGATCGTGTAAAGAGGTACGCGGATGCTGCGCTAAGGGGAGCGGGTAAAGTGTGCGCGGATGCTGCGCTAAGGGGAGCGGGTAAAGAGTGCGCGGATGCTGCGCTAAAGGGCGAGGGTAAAGAGGTACGCGGATGCTGCGCTAAGGGGAGAGAGTAAAGAATGCGCGGATGCTGCGCTAAGGGGAGCGGGTAAAGAGTGCGCGGATGCTACGCTAAGGGGAGCGGGTAATAAGGTACGCGGATGCTGCGCTAACGGGGAGCAGGTATAGAGGTACGCGGATGCTGCGCTAATTCCATTTGGAATGGACATGACGTACTTACGTTGTTAGTGTATATGAATGCGCGTGTCGTACGCAATGAATACCGTGGTATCTTGCTAAGCCGCCTTTTGGTGCACTCATGTGGGAAAGTATGAACTTGTGTACTACGTCACCAAAAGTGGGCCATTACTGCTTTTGTGTCTTTTAGAATAACATATATACTTGGTACAACAGGGGGTTGCTTCAACAAGGGGGCAGGGGTGGTGGGGGGTGGGGAGAACCGGGCCGGGCTGAATGAGGAGGGGGGGGGGGGTCCTGTGTGTGTCGAGCGCCTTCTGTGGCGGGTGCGGAAAATAACCTAAAAAAAAAAAAGGCTAAAAGGCTCTGCATTTGACCGTATATAGTGATTGATCTAGTTTTACATTTTGAAAAATCCATCCAGTACAAAATGTCATATCTGAGACCCGGGTCTCCAATGCGGGAATGCCTGAAATTTTGAACAAAGTATCTGTTTCTGTTAATTGTCAAAATCAGAGAAATAAAGGCTGGCTTTCTCGTATCCTTGAAAGTAAATCTGTCCACATGTATCAAGTAGTATTATTGCTCTCAATGGGCCCATAATCTCACTAATCACGCCTATTATATGAGAGTGGCTTCGCGTAATTTGATGCCTCGCGTTCGCCGCGTTCGCCGTGTTCCCCGTGGATTCGGTAAGTGCGCCCCCCCCCCCACCCACCCTGTCACCTGGTGATGTGGATCCGGCGCTTTCATGATACCGCTAATAGCCTGGACTCAGCAGATGCAGCAAAGAGTGCTGGATATAAATCTGCCTGAACGCGTATTTCTTTAGCTTTGATTCCACCATTTGCAATACGAAACGGGTAATTGTACAGTGCAGAGAGACCCAATGGGCCGGATGTCACTTCTTAGTCAAGCAGATGCTGTATCATCATTCAAATGCTAAGTCAATATGTTTTTCTCAAACCAAGGGTGCGAAGCCCCTGTGGTCTCGCATCCGCCCTTGTCTTTCCAAGGCCGTGATATTGTGTGGCTCAAGAGAAATATCATGGTTCGTTCGATGATTGGATAATTGGACAGTAACGCAACTAGGCAACTAGAGAGGTAAGCGGGCCATTTAAAGCTATGACTTTTGTGGGTGACGTCATGTTTCATTGTTCTATGCAATGTCGCAATGGCAACGATTGTCGATTGCATGGGCAGCAGGGCGGTTTGGGTCAGAATACAGCATTTTAGCGGCCTATGTTCTTTCTAGGTTTATTCTTTCCAGGTTTATTCTAAAGCCTATTTCACTAAACATGGCTATGGGGGTGTAGTTAAAATATTTGGAGGCGATGAAGCACAGAACTTTGGGAATATACAAGGAAAAATCCGTCTTCAAAACACTCAAAAGCTAAAAATAGCGTTCCAAATTGAGCCCTGCACTCGCGCTTTCGCGAGTTCCCCAATACAGCGGGTGACGTCACAGAGTTTCACTGCCTCCGCGGTAACAAAAATGGTTAAAGCAAGTGATCGAAAAAAAAAACATTCCGCTGTCAAAGTAAGACCAGTTGGATGTTTTCGTATCACTTTTGGATCACAAAAAGTTTCTTCATTATTTTTAGGTTTTCTGTTTGAAGCGTGGCGCCAACGTTTTCACCGGGGAGAATCCGTGTTCTGATATTCGTCATTGTGATGGCGCTCGTCATTGTGATGGCGCAAATGATTGAAAAATATGTCGTCTATCCGTTTTGTACAGCTACATTTCTTAAATATTCTTAATCATATCGCTAAGCCTTCCGCAATGGACCCACCCCTCGGCGCTTGGCTCTTGCACAGGTAGTCTGGTTCCCTGTCTTGGTGTAACATATACGTCACGACCACATCAGAGATAGTCAGGATATCAGTGTGCGCAGAAATTCTAAACTCGTTCCGAACAAGTGCTTCGTTTGTTTGTCCCCAAAAATAAGTAAACCGGAAGTCTTAGCGAAAGAGGCTTTATAGCCCTAGTGTACTAGTTAATACGACCATCAACTCGTCAAAATACGTATTATAAGGCACAAACACATAATATAAAGACTAATAATCTAGCAGTTAAAATAGGTTTTAAAAAACAAAACAATTCCTATGTTGATATAAGCACTCGGTAATGATCTCCATGTGTCAAAACACGTATCAAGGTAGCTTTTTCATGTCATTGATTCTCGAGGAATGACTGCAAAGTCAAAAGACAAACTTGTTATTGCCACATAAGGATCAGGAGGGACAACACACGGATCAGTGTGGGAAAGTGCAGTCGATTGTATGTGGTGGGTGGTTGGTGCTGGCCGTTTTGGTGTCTCACGTTTATCACCCTCACCCTCACCCTCACCCTCACCCTCACCCTCACCCTCACCCTCACCCTCACCCTCACTCTCACCCTCACCGTCATTCTCACCCACACTCTCGCCCTAGGCCCCCCCCCTATTGCAACTCACTCTAACGCTCTTCATCACATCTCATCGCCAAGCCCCCCAGCCTCACCACCCCCTCCCGTCCACACCTCCCCACTCTCCGTGCACTCGTCTGCCCGCCTGAAGGTTGCAGGGTGGCGCCGTCTTGTGAGAGAAGAGGAGAACGCACTACATAACGAGGCCCCCGCCGTGACGTATACACAACGTCTCCACGGTCACCCGTGCGGTGGGGGGAAGGGGGGGGGGGGGGGGCAGGCGGCCGGCAAATAAAAGGAGCCGGCCAAGACCCCGACTCCGCCATTCCCACGAGGTTCCCTTCCAGCAAGGACCCATTCAGGCGAGGAAGGTAAAATAATAGTGAACTTAAGCTTATTATAAGGGTAGAAAAAAAACAGTATTCTGTGCAAAAGGCAGCTATTCTTCAATGTTCTATATATCGCTCAACTGAAGATAATGTCTGGCCCGCTTCTTAGAGGTGTCCAAAAGTTTACTTCAATCTCTGTTCTACCACTGTAATAGTTAATATGGTTTGCATATTGGTTCTATATTTCGGTTATCTTTGAATGATTTCAGTGCTTAGATGGCGTCTGAGAAGATGAAGCAATCCATCTTTATACTTATTGCAAGTCTGGCGGTGTTGCGTCCAACCGGAAATTGCCAAGAGGACAATGGTTGGTGACTAACCACGTTATAATAGACGATTTCCAGAGCGCGCAAGACATCTGGCGATGAAAATATAAACTACAGTTTTGTGGCGATTGCCTCCCAACAATAAATTACGTCCGATTGAACGCTAGTAGAAAGAGTGATATCACACTCGCGTGATGGCTGGTTCATCAGGCATTTGGTTAAACAGGCATTTATGCGGTACTCACTTCTTAGTCTTTAATGCAGGCATTTTTGTGCTACTCACTTTTTAGTCTTTAATGCATTTTATCGCGAAAATGAAAGCTACAATGACCACATGGCAGAACATAATCATTCATCATTTAGAAAATAGTTTTGTTGTATGTTGTTATAACGTAGAGTCGTGGCTCAATTATATACTTTGACATTAATTGTTTTTTTAAAAGAACGTGAGTTGAACGTGACTAGAATTACGTGCATTTACGCGTTATCAACAAGCTCGAAACATCATGACACATGATACAAATCGTATGTTCCTAAATTGATATTTTCTCAGGACTGACGCTGACAGCCCCAATCTGGAACGTGTCCCCCTCTAGCGACAAAGGCGATATGCAGTGGCTCTCTCGTGCGGCGCAGTATGACAACACGTCCGCCATGGAAGACGTTGCCTACCATGACGTCACAGATGGTGCCACGCCCCTGACGACCGCAGCATACGATGAAGCGACGCCGAAGACACACTTTATCTACATCGCATACGTAAACCCGGCTGTTGCGTACGTCACCCCCATCGTCATAGTGATCGGGTTGCTTGGCAACGCCGTCAGTTTCCTGACGATAGTGTCGAGCGGCGTGTGTCGGACGTCGACCACCGTCTACCTGGCTGTCCTCGCCTGGACCGACTGCTTATCAGTGGTCAACTTGTCCTATAGCTTCTGGCTGTATCCAATCTGGCGGATCGAAGGTATTTATCACAAATGTACAACGCGCGAGTTCCTCCTGGCCTTCGGAGCCATCATGAGCGCTTTGCTCGTAGTCTGCGTCACCGTTGATAGGTTCGTGGCCGTCTACTTCCCGCTGAAGGCTAAGCTAATCAACACCCCGAAAAGGGCATTTTGCGTCATAGGAGCCGTGACCATTGTGGTGGCGGGCTTCAGCGCCTCCGCTTTTGTGATCTTCGCCGCGGAAGAAGACTGCAGAGCAAGTCATCCTAGGTTTAGTACAGAAATATACTACGCTATACTTGGCACACTCTACGCGTTTTTCCCCATTGTTGCTCTTATCGTATTAAACGCCTTGATTGTCATTAAGTTATTCGTGACGTCACGTAGAAGCCATAAAGCGGCCAATGGAACATCTGGTGAGCAGGTTGCCAAGGCAACAACCACTGTACTGACAGTTTCCGTGGCGTATGTCGTCCTGGAGTTGCCCCTTAACACGCTTTTCGCGCTCAACGCTACTGGGGAGTTGCATCTTCCATATCCGGAGATCCTCATGACAACTTTCAGGTTATTCGTTATGATTAACCACTCCATCAACTTCTTCTTCTACGTACTCGTGTCCGCCTCCTTCAGACGAGATCTCGCGGCCTTGGTGAGAAAATGTCTCGCCAGAGTGTCATGCGTTAGCAGTAGCTCGGGAGATTCCCATAAAAGCAGCGTTACTACCACATCGCTGTCCGACGACAGCCGTTCTACGACGACTGTCGTTGTGCCGACCTTCCCCATGCGGGATCTGGCCACAGGGATGACGTCATCTGGATGCGAGACCTCCCGGAGTGTTGAAGAAGGAGCGGAAGATATTGTACCGTTCCAAACTCCAACACTAAGCCCCGCCCACGCTTGAGTCCTTTCTCGTTAAGCGTGAGTATGAAATTGACAATCATAGCTGATGGTACTGATGGTATAAGTGAAAAGTACTCATGTCTGAAACTGACATGTAACTGACATACTGCTTTGTTTGTCGGACATGTATGTGTGACCAAACGCACGTTTATTCGCCACTTGATTGGATAAAAGCCACAGTGACGTCAGTGAATGATTGACAGCCTGGATCGGTCTATTGACGGTGGGGCGTATGTGTAACTTGTCCTGCCGAATCAGACTTGTGTGACAGATGTGGACTCCCAGAGAATACTATTCGTTAGTTATATGATTGTTATTTCTCGAAAGAAATATGGCAATTGACATCAGAGTTGCTAAGCGTTAAAATTAGTTTAAAGGAAATTATTCTCGGCGTTAGGAACAAATTGATCGACTTTGGAGTATCGGTGTTATCATTTCTCTTATATAAGGACTGGCTTCTCCACGCTAAGGACTTGGAGGTATTCTACGTTTTATAAGTACAATCATTTTTCACTAATGCGATTATTATCCTATAATCTCGTGTTCCTTGGACATTAACTCAAGCAGCGAACACACGGTCCGTTTTTTTGCATGCGTCGCCGGGTCCGCGAGCGTCGTGCGTCGTCCGTCTTAAAGGGATCCACTATAATTCAATGGAGCGAACACACGAGTCCGCGCTCAGGTCCGTCGCGTTCTCCGGCTGCGTCGACTTCGGTCTGGGACCGAATTTGACGCACGCACAACGCACGACGCAGCGACGCATGCAAAAAAACGGACCGTGTGTTCGCTGCTTTATACATAGTCTCGATCATTTCGCACTATGCGATCTCGGGATATAAGCCCATTGTAGTTGTTATCTACCTACATATTTGACAATGCTTGTATATATATGTGTATTTCTATAATTAGTGGACATGTCATGCTCATGTTGAACAATGATGCACGGATGTAGCGTTGTCTGCGAATAAAAACAAGAACCATCTGCTCCTAGACCATGGTGGGTCATTGCTTTTTGTGCTGCGCCAACCGCTTGAACATTATCACCCGCAGAGGAGAGTATTGTAGCCTGTAGCCTATTTGTGTGCGGTTATATCGAATATCTAACTGAAGATTACTGAAGTGAGTTCCCAGCTCACGATGAAAAGACAAGCCCTTCCCTAGGAACGTAAATGCCCCTTTCCTGAGGAACGTAAATGCCCCTTCCCGCCACCGTCCCCGTGTGATGGTATCCACGGCCACACACCCACAGACCGACAGACCGACAAACGGCCAAAATTGCCAGGACAAACGTACGGAGCATAAAACCAGTAATAAAACAAAACAAAAATACATTTAACAGTCATTCGGCTAATCTTTAGGGAACTTTCTCCTCTGTGAAGCCGATGAAAAATATAAGGATATAATTCAACAAAGCCCGTTCGCCGCGTACTTCCCTACAACATCGATGAATAGCGTATCAGGGTATCAATAACAAATGACTTTCCATGGTTCCCCCCCCCACCCCCTCCATCGCAACGTTTACTACTATCCTTTCAGTTTTTAGGGTTGGGCAGTCTGCCGACAGCAGGGAGCTCGTTAGCCGGTCACCCAGTGCACTATTCCCCCAAAACCATTAACACTCTACAACCATCTTTAATCTTTAACCCGACCCCCTCCCTAAATCGATCGATGAGCGGCAGTCCCGTCGTCGGTCGACAAATGTCCAGACAGGAACAGTTTGTACATCGTGTAAATATAATGAACATAATGGATGGAATAAATGTCCAAATCATTTCTTCATTTGTTTAATTCAATTACACAAGTGTTCATTTCAATAATACATGTTTCCATAATTGAACAGATGTCTAACTCATTTAATGATATGTAATAACCAAAACACACCTATTTTTAATTACTTGAAGATATGTTCAATACACCATATGACATTGCTCTTGGCCGTAGCCTCCGCACGATTCCCAGAGCCCCGCCAATGACTGGCTGCAGCATTACTCGCTACTGGGTCAGTATGCCACGATCCACGCCAGGTATATGCGACCATACACAAATCAATACGCCCCATACAGGTATATGCGACCATACACAAATCAATCAGCCCCATACAGGTATATGCGACCATACACAAATCAATCAGCCCCATACAGGTATATGCGACCATACACAAATCAATACGCCCCATACAGGTATATGCGACCATACACAAATCAATACGCCCCATACAGGTATATGCGACCATACACAAATCAATCAGCCCCATACAGGTATATGCGACCATACACAAATCAATCAGCCCCATACAGGTATATGCGACCATACACAAATCAATACGCCCCATACAGGTATATGCGACCATACACAAATCAATCAGCCCCATACAGGTATATGCGACCATACACAAATCAATACGCCCCATACAGGTATATGCGACCATACACAAATCAATCAGCCCCATACAGGTATATGCGACCATACACAAATCAATAAGCCCCATACAGGTATATGCGACCATACACAAATCAATCAGCCCCATACAGGTATATGCGACCATACACAAATCAATAAGCCCCATACAGGTATATGCGACCATACACAAATCAATAAGCCCCATAAAGGTATATGCGACCATGCACAAATCAATCAGCCCCGTACAGGTATATGCGACCATACACAAATCAATAAGCCCAATAAAGGTATATGCGACCATACACAAATCAATAAGCCCCATAAAGGTATATGCGACCATACACAAATCAATACGCTACATAAAGGTATATGCGACCATACACAAATCAATAAGCCCCATAAAGGTATAAGCGACCATACACAAATCAATAAGCCCCATACAGGTATATGTGACCATACACAAATCAATAAGCCCCACACAGGTATATGCGGCCATACACAAATCAATAAGCCCCATAAAGGTATAAGCGACCATACACAAATCAATAAGCCCCATAAAGGTATAAGCGACCATACACAAATCAATAAGCCCCATACAGGTATATGCGGCCATACACAAATCAATAAGCCCCATAAAGGTATAAGCGACCATACACAAATCAATACGCCCCATAAAGGTATAAGCGACCATACACAAATCAATACGCCCCAAAAAGGTATAAGCGACCATACACAAATCAATAAGCCCCATAAAGGTATATGCGACCATACACAAATCAATAAGCCCTATAAAGGTATATGCGACCATACACAAATCAATACGCCCCATAAAGGTATATGCGACCATACACAAATCAATAAGCCCTATAAAGGTATATGCGACCATACACAAATCAATACGCCCCATAAAGGTATATGCGACCATACACAAATCAATAAGCCCCATAAAGGTATAAGCGACCATACACAAATCAATACGCCCCATAAAGGTATATGCGACCATACACAAATCAATAAGCCCCATACAGGTATATGCAACCATAAACAAATCAATAAGCCCCATACAGGTATATGCGACCATAAACAAATCAATAAGCCCCATACAGGTTAAAGCGACCATAAACAAATCAATAAGCCCCATAAAGGTATATGCGACCATACACAAATCAATAAGCCCCATAAAGGTATATGCGACCATACACAAATCAATAAGCCCCATACAGGTATATGCGACCATAAACAAATCAATAAGCCCCATAAAGGTATATGCGACCATACACAAATCAATAAGCCCTATAAAGGTATAAGCGACCATACACAAATCAATACGCCCCATACAGGTATATGCGGCCATACACAAATCAATAAGCCCCATACAGGTATATGCGACCATACACAAATCAATAAGCCCCATAAAGGTATAAGCGACCATACACAAATCAATACGCCCCATACAGGTATATGCGGCCATACACAAATCAATAAGCCCCATAAAGGTATATGCGACCATACACAAATCAATAAGCCCCATACAGGTATAAGCGACCATAAACAAATCAATAAGCCCCATAAAGGTATATGCGACCATACACAAATCAATAAGCCCTATAAAGGTATAAGCGACCATACACAAATCAATACGCCCCATACAGGTATATGCGGCCATACACAAATCAATAAGCCCCATACAGGTATATGCGACCATACACAAATCAATAAGCCCCATAAAGGTATAAGCGACCATACACAAATCAATACGCCCCATACAGGTATATGCGGCCATACACAAATCAATAAGCCCCATACAGGTATATGCGGCCATACACAAATCAATAAGCCCCATACAGGTATATGCGACCATACACAAATCAATAAGCCCCATAAAGATATAAGCGACCATACACAAATCAATAAGCCCCATAAAGGTATAAGCGACCATACACAAATCAATACGCCCCATAAAGGTATAAGCGACCATACACAAATCAATAAGCCCCATAAAGGTATAAGCGACCATACACAAATCAATACGCCCCATAAAGGTATAAGCGACCATACACAAATCAATAAGCCCCATAAAGGTATAAGCGACCATACACAAATCAATAAGCCCCATAAAGGTATAAGCGACCATACACAAATCAATAAGCCCCATAAAGGTATAAGCGACCATACACAAATCAATAAGCCCCATAAAGGTATAAGCGACCATACACAAATCAATAAGCCCCATAAAGGTATAAGCGACCATACACAAATCAATACGCCCCATAAAGGTATAAGCGACCATACACAAATCAATAAGCCCCATAAAGGTATATGCGACCATACACAAATCAATAAGCCCTATAAAGGTATATGCGACCATACACAAATCAATAAGCCCCATAAAGGTATATGCGACCATACACAAATCAATAAGCCCCATAAAGGTATATGCGACCATACACAAATCAATACGCCCCATACAGGTATTTGCGACCATACACAAATCAATAAGCCCCATAAAGGTATAAGCGACCATACACAAATCAATACGCCCCATAAAGGTATAAGCGACCATACACAAATCAATAAGCCCCATAAAGGTATAAGCGACCATACACAAATCAATACGCCCCATAAAGGTATAAGCGACCATACACAAATCAATAAGCCCCATACAGGTTAAAGCGACCATACACAAATCAATAAGCCCCATAAAGGTATATGCGACCATACACAAATCAATAAGCCCCATGAAGGTATATGCGACCATACACAAATCAATAAGCCCCATAAAGGTATATGCGACCATACACAAATCAATACGCCCCATACAGGTATTTGCGACCATACACAAATCAATACGACCCAAAAAGGTATATGCGACCATACACAAATCAATAAGCCCATATTTAGGTATAAGCGACCATACACAAATCAATAAACCCCATATTTAAGTATAAGCGACCATGCACAAATCAATACGCCCCAAAAAGGTACATGCGACGATACACAAATCAATACACTACATAAAAGTATATGCAACCATACACAAATCAATAAGCCCATATTTAGGCATAGGCGACCATGCACAAATCAATAAACCCCATATTTAAGTATAAGCGACCATACACAAATCAATAAACCCCATATTTAGGCATAAGCGACCATACACAAATCAATAAACCCCATATTTAAATATAAGCGACCATACACAAATCAATACGCCCCATAAAGGTATTTGCGACCATACACAAATCAATAAGCCCCATACAGGTATATGCGACCATACACAAATCAATCAGCCCCGTACAGGTATATGCGACCACACACAAATCAATAAGCCCCATAAAGGCATTTGCGACCATACACAAATCAATACGCCACTTTAAGGTATATGCGACCGTACACAAATCAATACGCCCTATAAAGGTTTATGCGACAATACACAAATCAATACGCCCCATAAAGGTATAAGCGACCATACACAAATCAATACGCTACATACAAGTATATGCCACCATACACAAATGAATAAACCCCATATTTAGGTATATGCGACTATACACAAATCAATACACTACATAAAAGTATATGCAATCATACACAAATGAATAAACCCCATACAAGTATATGCGACCATAGACAAATTAATAAGCCCCATAAAGGTATATGCGACCATACACAAATCAAGACGACCCAAAAAGGTATAAGCGACCATACACAAATCAATAAGCCCATATTTAGGTATAAGCGACCATACACAAATCAATAAACCCCATATTTAAGTATAAGCGACCATGCACAAATCAATACGCCCCAAAAAGGTACATGCGACGATACACAAATCAATACACTACATAAAAGTATATGCAACCATACACAAATCAATACGACCCAAAAAGGTATATGCGACCATACACAAATCAATAAGCCCATATTTAGGCATAGGCGACCATACACAAATCAATAAACCCCATATTTAAGTATAAGCGACCATACACAAATCAATAAACCCCATATTTAGGCATAAGCGACCATACACAAATCAATAAACCCCATATTTAAATATAAGCGACCATACACAAATCAATACGCCCCATAAAGGTATTTGCGACCATACACAAATCAATACGCCCCATATAGGTATATGCGACCACACACAAATCAATAAGCCCCATAAAGGCATTTGCGACCATACACAAATCAATAAGCCCCATACAGGTATATGCGACCATACACAAATCAATAAGCCCCATAAAGGTATATGCGACCATACACAAATCAATAAGCCCCATAAAGGTATAAGCGACCATACACAAATCAATAAGCCCCATAAAGGTATTTGCAACCATACACAAATCAATAAGCCCCATACAGGTATATGCGACCATACACAAATCAATACGCCCCATACAGGTATATGCGACCATACACAAATCAATAAGCCCCATACAGGTATATGCGACCATACACAAATCAATACGCCCCATACAGGTATATGCGACCATACACAAATCAATACGCCCTATAAAGGTATAAGCGACCATACACAAATCAATACGCCCCATACAGGTATATGCGACCATACACAAATCAATCAGCCCCATACAGGTATATGCGACCATACACAAATCAATACGCCCCATAAAGGTATATGCGACCATACACAAATCAATACGCCCCATAAAGGTATATGCGACCATACACAAATCAATACGCCCCATAAAGGTATATGCGACCATACACAAATCAATACGCCCCATAAAGGTATAAGCGACCATACACAAATCAATACGCCCCATAAAGGTATATGCGACCATACACAAATCAATACGCCCCATAAAGGTATAAGCGACCATACACAAATCAATACGCCCCATAAAGGTATATGCGACCATACACAAATCAATACGCCCCATAAAGGTATAAGCGACCATACACAAATCAATACGCCCTATAAAGGTATATGCGACCATACCCTAATCAATACGGCCCATAAAGGTATAAGCGACCATACACAAATCAATTCGCGGTATAAGCATGTATTCTTTCAATGATAAATAATGTATTAATTCTGCCCCGGTTTCAGTTCCCCTCTTTCTATATGAAGATCATGGAATGTCTGTGTTGAGAGGCGAGAGAGAGGCGGGCACGATAGGAGCGCCACCTACATCCGACGTTAAAACCACGCGGAGTGATTAATGTCAACATGGCGGCAAGTTTCTTCAATAGCTGATTAAAAACTGCATAACTGCGGAGAACAATCCATGCCGTTCCAGTTGGACATTTCTCATATGGACCTCATGGAATATCTGTGTTGAGGGGCGGCAGAGAGCAGGGGATGATAGCAGCGCCCTCTACATCCGGCGCGGTGACCGCGATGGCTGATTAATGACAAGATGGCAGCAGGACTCTTTCACCGGCGGACATAGGCCTCCGTGCGTTAACCCCAATACCGAGAACGCCAGCGTGTATTTGCTCGACCACGTGTTCATTAAAGGTGTCAACAGCCACAGACTGAGAAGCCACCGCTTTGTGAGGCCAACTACCAATTGAAAGTGGATTTTATGATCACCTAATGACTGTTGACTTAACCTGAAGCCACCGCTACCTTCGCCCGCTGCCGCCGCCGCCGCGACCCGTGTCAGCCCGCTGGTGCTGCGTTGTTATTATAAGCGGCCACCAGTGTCGGCCCGATGGGTCCGTCTTGTTGTTATAAGCGGCCACTCTCGGATAGGCACCCATGTTGGGGGCTTGTAAAGTCCTTAACTCGGGGCGCCCTGATGGCCCAGCCATCAGCGCTAAAATCTGTGACAGACGCCAGGTAATGGCGATTGTAAGGTGTGAGGACAGAGCAGGAGAGGGAGGGGGGGGGGCGGCAGGGGGTCGAGGCTGGAGGGGGTTGGGGGATGGATGGCCGTGCATTATCCGTGGACGATAGGCGCTCGCAGTGGTCCCGTAGATACCTGCTGTGGAGAGCACGACTGTTATTGTTGTTGCTTTTGCGATATCGTGGGCAGGTTTTCAAACAACGAATTAACCATTAACTGTCAATCTCAATGCGCTGACGGGCGAGGGGGCAGGGCGGGGGGAGGGGGGGGGGCAGGGGGCGCCTTATGGTCTAGTAAGTTATTGCCGAGTTAGTGTGCTCGGCGAGGTCGACCAAAACAGTCCGTGCGTGGGTCGAACCATACGTGTACAAATAGCTATTTCCCATTAGAGGAAAACCATGTTTCTGTGACTACCTTCCTTCTCTTTCCGAAGAAGGACATAGAATGTGCACGCTGTACCAATGCAGACATTCGCATAGTGGGGCTAGGACCCCTATACTCTGGCACGATGGCCGATTCCTCAGACTCACTTACTAGACCATTCTACCCCCCCTCTACACACACACACTACAAACCCCATCCCTCATCAGCAATTATGAGTCGGTAATAACAGGACGCCTTGACCTCTGTTAAAGGTCCAAGGGTTAAAGGTCATTGGGGGAGCTATGAGCCATGTTTGTGGCCCCTACGCTTTTCACACAATAATGCGGTCGACATGTCGGATGAAAAGTGTTCTATGGTTATTATCTCAAGACCAACCGGAAATGACGTCACTGCTACAAGCACTGACGATTTACTTCGCAGGTCGACAATTTGATTTGCCGTTAGCGTAAGAAAACTAATATATTGGAGTGTTAATTGAATAACTAATCTGTACTTTAAATCACTATGGGCGTAAGAACAAGATTTCAGTACTAATTGTTAAACGTCATAATAATAACATACTTCTGGGGCACATAGATTTATCTTTGACGATCGGGCCTCCAGCCTACTCCCCGCCCCTCCCTTCCACCACCACTCCCGACGCCAAATTACTGCTGTACCCCACAAGACTTACTTGCCCTTTAGAAAAGGGTCGAATATTTTTCATTTCGTCGTTGCGATTTTATCGTTGAAGCATTCCGCAGAAAACGTATGGTGCACCGGGTGACCCCGTTCTGACCGCAAGATTGTGATGGCGCACCGCATGACCATCAACGTCCCAGTCTGGCGGGGCAGCTGACCACAATTGGCCCGCATGTCGCTATCGGTGGGTGGGGCGGGACTGATCGCCCCCCACCCCGCCCCCTTAGGCCCTCCCCCCGCCCCGGGCGTGAGGCGACCCGAAGGTGGGGGTGAGGGTGTCGGGGTGATATCAGGTGGTGTAAAAGGGAGACAATCTGTGATTCCAGCGTCAAATCTTACCACGTGTCCCTCGAACGAACTTGTTTTGTATTCAAATTAATTTTGAGTTTTGTTACTATCTAGACATCTTGTAATTATAACGAAATCTTCCACCTCCATTGGCCCCACCAATTAGGAGAACCACGTACTCACAATGCCGACACCGCCCTCAACTTGACGCCGCAAAGCATGAGTTGACAGCGTGAATGTGTTCACGTGACTAATTAATGACAATAATCATGATGATTATTTCTATTGCCAAACAGTCAGTGATGACACAATACTAATTGGCAACGAGCTGAAGCCGAAGCATATTGGCCCAAAACAGAAAACACAAATAAAACGCATGAAACAAAAACGGAACAGCAGAAGAATACGGGATAACCGCACAGAGATGTGGCCTAATAGTTTTGTTAACCAAACAACATGATATTCCGATTGGCTACTATCGCTAAGTCGGATCTTCATTTAAAGTACTTGCAGTCACTCGAGTGCTCACACTCCATCGTTTTACGCAGACGGAGGAATGCCAACCAAATCAGCCGCTTACACGCTACATAGGCCCTACCCAACTGTTCACATTTCAAATTTCATCCTCTGGGCGACTAAAAGTAACAGGATGGATACATGTTTTTATTTAGAAAAACAACAATAGGCCCGAAGCCCTCGTGTTGACAACAATTACAAATAATATTTGTGATTGGACAGGTGGATCTAAAGGTCCCTGATGGTTTGCCGCTCATGAAAGGCTTCTCGTACATACGCTGCTAGTCAAAACAACTGGACTATTATTGGCCAATAGCGCGTAAAACTGTTGTCTATTTGATCGTTGTGTATAAAATCTCGAAAGGAAGCGCCCTCTTGCACGTTATATCTGCATCATCGTCAAGCCTACATAATGATGACGCATGATCTATTACTACGCATCAGCACATGTTTGGCATGCGCCGACTCTCGGCGCCCGACAAGGGCAAGGTACTTGAAGCTCTCGATTCCAAGGACGACTCTACGTCTTCTATCGAACAAAATGCAAGTGACGTCCAAACAACGTACGCATTGTTCTAGTAAGCTTCTGGAAGGGGGTAAATGGCGACACGCGTCACAGGTGTATTGGAAAATCGACAGTCGACATTGACCCCCAAGTTCCGACACTGATCGAGGATCTGAAAAAAAGCAACATTGACACCGTGGCATTTTAGAAAAAAAAAGACATTGATCTTAGCCAAAAAGCGACACGGAACCTCTTCTAGTACACATTAATTCAGAAGTGGACGGTAGAAAATAAACTGAACCTTAATTAAAAAGAAATATAAATTGCGATGCAATGAGTTCTTCTGTTTAAATGGCTTTCTTCGGGCATGCACCCCCCTCGCCCCCACTCCCGCCCCCCCCCCCCCCCAACACACCCTTTCACCCCCCTTCAACCCTCCCCCCCTTAACCGCCCCCCTCACCCAGATCACGTGACACGCTCTGGAAAGCCTACCATGATTTTTGCGGGCGTATAATAATTCATTCTAAGCATTGAAACAGATACGGATGAGCATGAAGGAGTCATTTCTAATGACGTTAGTTTGTGACAGCAGCCCTGTATCGAATGAATGATGGCTTTAAGCCTTCATATATACAATACTTAAACAAGTTTCAGAGTTATGTAAAAATTGCTTAACCTCTGCAGGCCCGGACCTAAATTTTGGATGTCGCCTGTCCTGTCGGGCACGTGGTGTTGAGATTGACCTGCCCCCTGCTGAAACTTTACCTGTCCTATCAAATTGAGAAACAACGACGTTGATACAACTAATACACAATTTATGTATTGTATAATTTACAAAGGTTTCGACTATTCTGCAAAGTCGTGCTCCGAAAACCGAGCGCCTAAGACTGAGCGCACAGTTTTCCGATGTTATATTGTCGGGGCTAAAAACCGAAATTAAGCTACCGTGCACTTATTGTTCGCATTGATCAGTGGATGTTGTTTGCTCAGTGTAACTGCTGAACATTGTTGAATCACTAGAGATCGCACTCTAAATATTCATCTGCCCTGTCGGGCATACAACCAATATTTTGACCTGCCTGGCCCTGAAATTCAACTGCCCCGGGAAGTCGGGTGGTCGGTTATGTCTCTCCCTGCTTCTGTCAACCTCTACACGGAAGGTACGGACTTAGGATAGTACACAAAACGTCGATTTCCGGAGGTATAGACGCTCTGTTTGTACTTGAACGTTCATACCCCAAATCGCACAATGCAGCTCTGGCGCTAGTAGCTAACCTCCATACTCACGTAGTATATGACACCGCCCATGCGCGGCACGCATCAAAGGGAACATCCTGCAAATTGCCATAAAACTCGGTATAAAAGAGTTTACTGCGTCGGGTGTTCAGACGGCCGCGTTTAACTAATAATGTTGCGCCGCGGCGCAAAATGTCTTTTAAATTTGCTCTCTTTGTAGGTAGACGATGGGGCCTCCTCAAAAAGCCCGAGATTGCTCTGTGTGGGGATGGAGGGGTGGGGGGGGGCGGTGGGGGAGGGTGTCGGTTGGGGAAAGCGATGGGGTGAAGGGCCTGGAGTGGTGGGGAGGCCGGGAGGGGGGTACGAGGTAAGGGTGGGGTGGCCGGGAGGGGGGTACGAGGTAAGGGTGGGGTGAATGGCCTGGAGTGGTGGGGAGGCCGGGAGGGGGGTACAAGGTAAGGGTGGGGTGAATGGGTATTTTCGCCTTGGTCTTCTTTACGATCGCATCGCGTGTAGCGAGGCTCGGGGGGGAGCGGGGGGAAGGGTAGGAGGGTGACCGATTCCCTGCGTGCGAATAGCCTTTAGGGGAGGTTTTTTTAGGGGTTTTCTTGTGTTGCAAGAGGGTTTAATAATTGACAGCGCAGATACGGTTTCCATATAATGTTAGTTCTGGTGAAATAATTTAGTGCCCCACATAACATGCGAACTGTATTTTTCATACTGGAACGGTATTCAACCTGCATTGCCGGGCAGTAAAACGTGACGTCATAATACAGTTTGGTTAATGAATGTGCTGATTAGTGTAAGTCATCTATGCGCTGTAATTGCTTCTTAATTATTGATGCTTTCTTTATGATCGTATTGACGACCTACCAGAACTATGTATTCGAATCGTTCATCGCATAAAATCGGTGCCCGATGAGTTCGTTGGTTCGGTTATACAACCCCATCAAGTCGTTAACATATACTTAAGCTATTCGAACATTTGCGGCCCTCCACGTTCATGTCAATATCTAATATTGCTCCATTTCATGGCTTAATCATTGCAAAAATTAGCTCTAAAATTCAATATAACGTGCTGATATTTTTTATTGGCGGGATAGATTAGTATATTTAGCTTCAAGCCGCGATTCGCAAGAAACCTTTCAAGACAAAATACGGTGAAATGCTTCGCTGATATATCCAGACGTACTTCCGGTGCGGATTCTATGTCAGTGCTGGAGCTACTGGCCCAACCAAGGCTATCATTTGCGACAAAATCTATGGAGAGCGAGAGAAAAGTGCGAGATCTTTTGGTGAAAGAAAGAATGAAAAAAAAACATTTAGATTAAAAAAAACGTTAAAAATACACACTGGCAGTCATGGCAATGTATTAATTGAACACTTTCGATATCAAATGGAATATATAGCCAAGAGATGCCATTTTATTTAAGCACTTTCGATATCAACTGGAATACATATAGTCAAGAGCTGCAATTTGGATAAAAAAGGTCTTCAGTCTTCAGTCTTCAGTCATCAAGAGAAATTATGGGATTCTTCCTCGATGATTGAGAGAATAAAGGTGGAAAAGGGGTCATTTGGGCGGTACATATGTAGTGCCCCCCCCCCTAAGGACAATTTAGTATTTACTGGTCGAGTATGATATTGACCTGCCGCGAGTTGCATTTTGAAGACATTGCTTTCGGCAACTTCCTTGCTTCCTGGTGTTTATTCAGCCGGTCCATTACCCAATCCACACCGTGAACAATCCCTGTTATGTCTTATGTATGTGATAACATAGCTTTGCCAGCCCAAAACATACCAAATACATTGGTAGCCACACTGACGGTTTGCTCACAAACGAGCCTCAATTCGTTTTGATACGTAAGTATTTAAGGGATAAACGTTGGAATGGTCTTCCATAACTGAGCTCTGGCTTGACCACAACAGACGCTCCGTCTCGCGCCCAAGTCTCGCCGTACGAGATCACGCGTAACGGGAATCTGAGTGAACTTCGTTCCCCGCATCACCTGCCCATGTAGTCAGACCACCCTCACTCCTTTCACCACCACCCTCGCCAGCCTCGCCTCTCACTGCCCTCCTCGCCCACCACCCTCGCCAGCCTCGCCTCTCACTGCCCTCCTCGCCCACCACCCTCGCCAGCCTCGCCTCTCACTGCCCTCCTCGCCCACCACCCTCGGCAGCCTCGCCTCTCACTGCCCTCCTCGCCCACCACCCTCGCCAGCCTCGCCTCTCACTGCCCTCCTCGCCCACCACTCTCGGCAGCCTCGCCTCTCACTGCCCTCCTCGCCCACCACCCTCGCCAGCCTCGCCTCTCACTGCCCTCCTCGCCCACCACCCTCGCCAGCCTCGCCTCTCACTGCCCTCCTCGCCCACCACCCTCGCCAGCCTCGCCTCTCACTGCCCTCCTCGCCCACCACCCTCGGCAGCCTCGCCTCTCACTGCCCTCCTCGCCCACCACCCTCGCCAGCCTCGCCTCTCACTGCCCTCCTCGCCCACCACCCTCGCCAGCCTCGCCTCTCACTGCCCTCCTCGCCCACCACCCTCGCCAGCCTCGCCTCTCACTGCCCTCCTCGCCCACCACCCTCGCCAGCCTCGCCTCTCACTGCCCTCCTCGCCCACCACCCTCGGCAGCCTCGCCTCTCACTGCCCTCCTCGCCCACCACCCTCGGCAGCCTCGCCTCTCACTGCCCTCCTCGCCCACCACCCTCGGCAGCCTCGCCTCTCACTGCCCTCCTCGCCCACCACCCTCGCCAGCCTCGCCTCTCACTGCCCTCCTCGCCCACCACCCTCGCCAGCCTCGCCTCTCACTGCCCTCCTCGCCCACCACCCTCGCCAGCCTCGCCTCTCACTGCCCTCCTAGCCCACCACCCTCGCCAGCCTCGCCTCTCACTGCCCTCCTCGCCCACCACCCTCGGCAGCCTCGCCTCTCACTGCCCTCCTCGCCCACCACCCTCGCCAGCCTCGCCTCTCACTGCCCTCCTCGCCCACCACCCTCGCCAGCCTCGCCTCTCACTGCCCTCCTCGCCCACCACCCTCGCCAGCCTCGCCTCTCACTGCCCTCCTCGCCCACCACCCTCGCCAGCCTCGCCTCTCACTGCCCTCCTCGCCCACCACCCTCGGCAGCCTCGCCTCTCACTGCCCTCCTCGCCCACCACCCTCGCCAGCCTCGCCTCTCACTGCCCTCCTCGCCCACCACCCTCGGCAGCCTCGCCTCTCACTGCCCTCCTCGCCCACCACCCTCGGCAGCCTCGCCTCTCACTGCCCTCCTCGCCCACCACCCTCGCCAGCCTCGCCTCTCACTGCCCTCCTCGCCCACCACCCTCGCCAGCCTCGCCTCTCACTGCCCTCCTCGCCCACCACCCTCGCCAGCCTCGCCTCTCACTGCCCTCCTCGCCCACCACCCTCGCCAGCCTCGCCTCTCACTGCCCTCCTCGCCCACCACCCTCGCCAGCCTCGCCTCTCACTGCCCTCCTCGCCCACCACCCTCGCCAGCCTCGCCTCTCACTGCCCTCCTCGCCCACCACCCTCGCCAGCCTCGCCTCTCACTGCCCTCCTCGCCCACCACCCTCGCCAGCCTCGCCTCTCACTGCCCTCCTCGCCCACCACCCTCGCCAGCCTCGCCTCTCACTGCCCTCCTCGCCCACCACCCTCGGCAGCCTCGCCTCTCACTGCCCTCCTCGCCCACCACCCTCGCCAGCCTCGCCTCTCACTGCCCTCCTCGCCCACCACCCTCGCCAGCCTCGCCTCTCACTGCCCTCCTCGCCCACCACCCTCGCCAGCCTCGCCTCTCACTGCCCTCCTCGCCCACCACCCTCGCCAGCCTCGCCTCTCACTGCCCTCCTCGCCCACCACCCTCGCCAGCCTCGCCTCTCACTGCCCTCCTCGCCCACCACCCTCGCCAGCCTCGCCTCTCACTGCCCTCCTCGCCCACCACCCTCGCCAGCCTCGCCTCTCACTGCCCTCCTCGCCCACCACCCTCGCCAGCCTCGCCTCTCACTGCCCTCCTCGCCCACCACCCTCGGCAGCCTCGCCTCTCACTGCCCTCCTCGCCCACCACCCTCGCCAGCCTCGCCTCTCACTGCCCTCCTCGCCCACCACCCTCGCCAGCCTCGCCTCTCACTGCCCTCCTCGCCCACCACCCTCGCCAGCCTCGCCTCTCACTGCCCTCCTCGCCCACCACCCTCGGCAGCCTCGCCTCTCACTGCCCTCCTCGCCCACCACCCTCGCCAGCCTCGCCTCTCACTGCCCTCCTCGCCCACCACCCTCGGCAGCCTCGCCTCTCACTGCCCTCCTCGCCCACCACCCTCGCCAGCCTCGCCTCTCACTGCCCTCCTCGCCCACCACCCTCGCCAGCCTCGCCTCTCACTGCCCTCCTCGCCCACCACCCTCGCCAGCCTCGCCTCTCACTGCCCTCCTCGCCCACCACCCTCGCCAGCCTCGCCTCTCACTGCCCTCCTCGCCCACCACCCTCGCCAGCCTCGCCTCTCACTGCCCTCCTCGCCCACCACCCTCGCCAGCCTCGCCTCTCACTGCCCTCCTCGCCCACCACCCTCGCCAGCCTCGCCTCTCACTGCCCTCCTCGCCCACCACCCTCGCCAGCCTCGCCTCTCACTGCCCTCCTCGCCCACCACCCTCGGCAGCCTCGCCTCTCACTGCCCTCCTCGCCCACCACCCTCGCCAGCCTCGCCTCTCACTGCCCTCCTCGCCCACCACCCTCGCCAGCCTCGCCTCTCACTGCCCTCCTCGCCCACCACCCTCGCCAGCCTCGCCTCTCACTGCCCTCCTCGCCCACCACCCTCGCCAGCCTCGCCTCTCACTGCCCTCCTCGCCCACCACCCTCGCCAGCCTCGCCTCTCACTGCCCTCCTCGCCCACCACCCTCGCCAGCCTCGCCTCTCACTGCCCTCCTCGCCCACCACCCTCGCCAGCCTCGCCTCTCACTGCCCTCCTCGCCCACCACCCTCGCCAGCCTCGCCTCTCACTGCCCTCCTCGCCCACCACCCTCGCCAGCCTCGCCTCTCACTGCCCTCCTCGCCCACCACCCTCGCCAGCCTCGCCTCTCACTGCCCTCCTCGCCCACCACCCTCGCCAGCCTCGCCTCTCACTGCCCTCCTCGCCCACCACCCTCGCCAGCCTCGCCTCTCACTGCCCTCCTCGCCCACCACCCTCGCCAGCCTCGCCTCTCACTGCCCTCCTCGCCCACCACCCTCGCCAGCCTCGCCTCTCACTGCCCTCCTCGCCCACCACCCTCGCCAGCCTCGCCTCTCACTGCCCTCCTCGCCCACCACCCTCGCCAGCCTCGCCTCTCACTGCCCTCCTCGCCCACCACCCTCGGCAGCCTCGCCTCTCACTGCCCTCCTCGCCCACCACCCTCGGCAGCCTCGCCTCTCACTGCCCTCCTCGCCCACCACCCTCGGCAGCCTCGCCTCTCACTGCCCTCCTCGCCCACCACCCTCGCCAGCCTCGCCTCTCACTGCCCTCCTCGCCCACCACCCTCGCCAGCCTCGCCTCTCACTGCCCTCCTCGCCCACCACCCTCGCCAGCCTCGCCTCTCACTGCCCTCCTCGCCCACCACCCTCGCCAGCCTCGCCTCTCACTGCCCTCCTCGCCCACCACCCTCGCCAGCCTCGCCTCTCACTGCCCTCCTCGCCCACCACCCTCGCCAGCCTCGCCTCTCACTGCCCTCCTCGCCCACCACCCTCGCCAGCCTCGCCTCTCACTGCCCTCCTCGCCCACCACCCTCGGCAGCCTCGCCTCTCACTGCCCTCCTCGCCCACCACCCTCGCCAGCCTCGCCTCTCACTGCCCTCCTCGCCCACCACCCTCGGCAGCCTCGCCTCTCACTGCCCTCCTCGCCCACCACCCTCGCCAGCCTCGCCTCTCACTGCCCTCCTCGCCCACCACCCTCGCCAGCCTCGCCTCTCACTGCCCTCCTCGCCCACCACCCTCGCCAGCCTCGCCTCTCACTGCCCTCCTCGCCCACCACCCTCGCCAGCCTCGCCTCTCACTGCCCTCCTCGCCCACCACCCTCGCCAGCCTCGCCTCTCACTGCCCTCCTCGCCCACCACCCTCGCCAGCCTCGCCTCTCACTGCCCTCCTCGCCCACCACCCTCGCCAGCCTCGCCTCTCACTGCCCTCCTCGCCCACCACCCTCGGCAGCCTCGCCTCTCACTGCCCTCCTCGCCCACCACCCTCGGCAGCCTCGCCTCTCACTGCCCTCCTCGCCCACCACCCTCGCCAGCCTCGCCTCTCACTGCCCTCCTCGCCCACCACCCTCGGCAGCCTCGCCTCTCACTGCCCTCCTCGCCCACCACCCTCGCCAGCCTCGCCTCTCACTGCCCTCCTCGCCCACCACCCTCGGCAGCCTCGCCTCTCACTGCCCTCCTCGCCCACCACCCTCGCCAGCCTCGCCTCTCACTGCCCTCCTCGCCCACCACCCTCGGCAGCCTCGCCTCTCACTGCCCTCCTCGCCCACCACCCTCGCCAGCCTCGCCTCTCACTGCCCTCCTCGCCCACCACCCTCGCCAGCCTCGCCTCTCACTGCCCTCCTCGCCCACCACCCTCGCCAGCCTCGCCTCTCACTGCCCTCCTCGCCCACCACCCTCGGCAGCCTCGCCTCTCACTGCCCTCCTCGCCCACCACCCTCGCCAGCCTCGCCTCTCACTGCCCTCCTCGCCCACCACCCTCGCCAGCCTCGCCTCTCACTGCCCTCCTCGCCCACCACCCTCGCCAGCCTCGCCTCTCACTGCCCTCCTCGCCCACCACCCTCGGCAGCCTCGCCTCTCACTGCCCTCCTCGCCCACCACCCTCGCCAGCCTCGCCTCTCACTGCCCTCCTCGCCCACCACCCTCGCCAGCCTCGCCTCTCACTGCCCTCCTCGCCCACCACCCTCGCCAGCCTCGCCTCTCACTGCCCTCCTCGCCCACCACCCTCGCCAGCCTCGCCTCTCACTGCCCTCCTCGCCCACCACCCTCGCCAGCCTCGCCTCTCACTGCCCTCCTCGCCCACCACCCTCGCCAGCCTCGCCTCTCACTGCCCTCCTCGCCCACCACCCTCGGCAGATGTCTTCGCCGTCTGCGATATCACGGTCATGTTCTCCCCCCCCCCCCCCGCGCCCACCAGCCCACCCTACCCTACCCACCCACCCCTGCTACACATCGCTCTGCACCGTGACGCCACCAACTAAGTGTCATTGTGAGATACAGAAGTCAATCTTGGCATGCAAAAAACTTTGTAGACCGTAGACCCCCCCCCCCCACTTACCCCCACCCATCCACCCCGGGCCACACACCCATGCACCCCCCGCTCCGGCCCCCTCTGTGCTTCATTCTACCCCGACCTTCCATCCAGCACTCTGCGCCCCGACGGTCTCCATGTTTATTAGAGCTCCTGGGTTATCCCATACCCCCCCCCCACCCACCCCCGCCACTCCACTCCTCCATATATATATGTATATATATCCGACCGCAAAGACCACCCTAAGCAGCCTAACCGCAAAAGTCACCGTCAATATATAAATAAACATATATATATATATATATATATATATATATATAGGCCTATGTCACTTTTAACTTTTCCTCTTACATACTTATTTCCCTACCTACCAAGACAATTTGCTCACCCCAAAAAAGCGTGCATGTATTAGACACCGTATACTGGACTTCTCTGAGCCACAACTGACAGCTGACCTCCGGATAGAGAGCGCTCTGCCCTCTGACACCCCCTCGACCACCCTAACGCACCCCCACGCCTGCCACGCATCTCCACCTCACCCCCACCCCTGTGGTACACCCACCCGTACCCGGGCCGGGGCGAAAGTATCGCCTGATACTCACCCTCACTGCCCCCCACGCGCACACACCCACACACCCAACCACCCACCCTTACACTGAGGCCTGTATCCATCCATCTGAAGCCACCACCTGCAACAAACAAACTTGGCGGAGATTGCGACCTGCGCACGTGCTACGCCGGGGCCCTGATCTTATTGGTCCATTTCCCCGAGACAACAAACATTGACAACAAAGGGGAACAGTAAGAGCCCCGGAGCCAGGGAGGTCAGCGGATAGATAGCTAGGGATCGTCATCGGAGATGCCCTATGGGAAACCGTGACCAGCACACACGAGAGTCAAATGAAGGTGGTCAGAACACGTTCATAATCGACTACCAGAACACCGCTTGCCTCATCAGTACAACCATCGTGCAATCGGTGCTAAAATCGGATTAAAGAATACGTACTTCTGCAAAGAAGGGATATGCCAACAGAAGAAACGTCATATTCTGAGCATTGCAACCATTCGGATTAAGAAATACGCACTTCTGCAGGCGATGATGCGCCAACATGTCCAAACTTTTATGAGTTCTCGTGGATAACAAATTAGTATTGCTGATTTGGATTATCTGCACGATCCCGATTATCGGATTAAGGAAAAGCAAATTCCCCGGAACAACAGGAGCTGGTGGATAGTTCAAAAGCGGTATTTAGCTGTTTTCTGCCCTTTTCTACTGCGCTTCGTTTAATGATGCACCCTGGATAATTATAAAGCACCGACATCTACACCATACGTTATACTCAGTGGGATATTGGTTCACTTTTGTGTGAAAATTATAGTTATTAATAATTGTCAATACCTATTAATAAAAACTTACAAATACCGTGGTGCCGGGGGGGTTAGACGTCTGAACTGGTAGAGCAATATGGATCAAGACATTTAAGAGCTGAGCTCAACTCACTCAAGTTGTTTTCTCTCCTGTAGAGATAAAAACGTCATAGGTCCTCATAGTTTGGCCAAATAGTGGGACAACCATAATGTATATTATACTTCCGTTTGTCTGTTTGTCAAATGCTTAACAATAAGTGTCCGTATGTCTGAATGATGTGTGTCATGTGTAAGCTGTTGCAAACTGCCATCATAGTCTACTTGGTTCTTCCTTGGTAAGTATCCATTGGTCCCTTTAGCATTGAGATCACGACTCCATTTCACCATGACATACTAGACTGCTTTAATTACACGCATGCTGGCTGCGACCATAGTCACTGTAAATTTCAATAGTTGCGATGTCTCTCTCCGTGTTTCGCTGTCCCCTTTGTCGGCTGCATCAGGGCGTTATAGGGTGGTCTGTTTTGGCGAGACGCATGAGAGCGTCGGTTCCTACAATCCGCGGTTAAACGATAATAAATTCGCTGTTGAGAGAACATTACTTTAACTGTTTTTTTATGGAGAACAAATGCAATAATTTAGCTTAAGTTCCAAAGTACAGCCATCAAATAGCAATGACATAGCAATAACAATGTTCAACATGACACCCGCCATGATTAACAGGCGTCGTGTTGGACAGAATTAAGCACTTGTCAAAGCAGCGTAAAATTGTACCTTAAGTTTCACCTGATCACTCCGTTTCGTCACTAAATTCACGTTGCGAACGTTGAAAGCGAACATTATTTATAAACACAAATCACAAATTTCATAAAATTCCATGAAATTGACTCGAAACTGCGTTCGCTGGTTCGCGGGAAACGATGACATTCGATCTTAACTGGAAGTGAACATTTCTATGAACACAAATAAAAAAATGCCTAGCATTACGAAGCTTCATAGTCACTTTAAACATATATGTCACAAGTACTTCAGGTTTTAATAACAATAACGTCATCTGTATGAACAACACTAATATGTGTGCTAATGTTCAAAATTTATAAGAGAAGTGACGCTTCAATATTTAATCCACATATATTGTTATATACATCAATAAATATATGTCATTGACATCGTGTCTTTTATTTATATGTATATTTCCATATATATATATATTTGCTAACGCAAGGATAGTGTCATACCCACCACAAACGTTTATTTACAGAGCAGTGTAAATAAGGACGCTTTCAAAGCAATTCATTTCAATTATATTTGCTTTATTCCCATACCAGGGAATAACTGTGCCACTGCACACAAGGAATGAGTCATACAATGTGTTTGCCTCAATGAGAAACAATTGATCTACACATATCTGGCTACGAGAAGATAGCATGAAAAACGCATATCTCAGTTTTTAATAATTGATCACAAATTAGATAGATGTCAAATAAAAACGATCAAAATTGCAATAATAATTGTTTGGTAGGTGGACGCGTGATCTTAACACATGCATTACCGAAATCAGCATATATATGATAATAACATCCAATAATAGATAATGATAATATCAATTATTATGTCATTATCATGACAATGACTATGCCATTAGCATGTCAATTCATATAGCACTATAATGTAAATACAACCATAATGACCTTGACATCATAATTCCAATCTTCTTGTTGACAGCTTTGATAACAGTTATTAATGGTTAAAGTAGCGTTATGTACTTTGTAATCCTAAGAGTTGCAAGGTGAACAGTTGTATTAATGTAATAAGTAATATGAATACTAGACGTAAAAAAAAACGAATGCAAAAAAACAAATGCAACAAATGTCATAAATATTAATATAAGCATAGAACGTTTAAGACACTTTCAGTTTAACTACCAAGAAAGCTGTCTATACAACGATTAGGATCATTCTTACTGTGATAAGAAAGATGATTCACAGCCGCGTGTATATCGACGGGGATTGGGTTGTCATGAGGTGAGAATGCATCATATCCCAGGTATTTGAGGTGACCCTTCACATATGTATTTTCGCTTTTGAAAACCGTTTATCAGATTTATACCATATCAAAAACGTCACAAAAAGCGCGTCCTGTCGTCTAGAATGGCTACAAATCAGTTACAAATGGTTACAAATCAGACTCTTTAGGCGATATGGGCATGTTTCATGAGAATGGCCCCAACCCCCACCCCCTCTCTGTCCCTCTATATGAAGAGAAACCCCGGACTAACCCCATGACTCACCACCCCGCTCCCCTTCTATGCCATATAATCGTCACCCGGTTTGACAGTTTGCATGACGTTTCGGGCAACGTCCGTATGTTACATGAAACTCCCATTGGCTGATCCCCCTCCCCCTGCGTGCTTCAAACACTGGGCTTTTGGGTCCTGGCCAGTAACCACCCCTCCGCCCCCCCGTATCCCCCGGGTAAGTGACTAATTTAATAGTTTCATAAATAAACAAAAGGACGGGAAGCAATTTTGACGGACCGCTCCAGTCGAACTATTGCGAATGGAAATGAATTTCATGACAATTATCCCCGCCTTTCCACCACCTACACGCTCGTTACGCCCGACTCAAAATCATGAATCATGAATATGTGTCAATGCCTTATCCTTAGTATGAGAGTTGTAGATCTAGGGGATAGCGGAGTTGCCGGGGGTTAACCCTCCAAAGCCCCTGCTCGATCCCATTCACTGTTGAAGCCGAGAAGACGTGCCCCAAGGCCCTTCACCACCCCACCCCCCCCGCCCCACAACCACGTGCACACCCACCGCTGAAACCGAAATAGTTCTTACAGTTTTTTTCTAATACTCCCTTCGTCAATTAAACGGGCTTTTGTCGGCTAATAACAGAAAATGCCATCCATCAAACGACCTGTTTAAGTCGACAACAAGTTGTGATTTTGAATACCGCCGCTAGAGGCGTGAGACGCTACGACGTAAAAAGTCGCCATTTAATAGAAAATACCAGTGGGCTCGCCATTGTGAATTATTCACCGCTCTTAATTAATTGTGAATATCACTTAATCCCAATGTAAATTAATGTGGATATTAATGGACAACCATTGTCAATGTCAATGAAACACCGCCTTCAATGTTAATATGAAAGTCTAATATATGACTTCACACAAATATCCGCCATCTTTGAAAAAGCGAGAGATCTGAGAAACATTTTGTTTTTATAGTTTTACGGAGATAGGTACAGTATTTGCTGGGTTAATGGCATAAACAATACTAATGCATAAACTTAGAGGTTGTCAATATAACATCTAGAAAGTAGATCTGTTCATTTACATAGACGACGATATAGAATGTTTAATTGTCGACAGAATGTGCTGTCATGCTATGACGCCATCTTGACATTGCGTAAAGGCAAACACCCAGCATGCATTACCCATTCGCCTCATGGTTAAATTGCCAGAAATAGGATTGGCAAAGTTGCGTAAGTATGGGACAATGACTTAAAATGATGCTTACCTACAGATACTCGTCAAAACCATTCCAAAATGGACGTGGCACTGAATGGAAATCACAGCTAAGGGGCATAATTTTATTAACGGATTCTAATTCACGTTGCCGCCAAAAGTTAAATGCATACCCCGTTGAATTCCGCATAACAACAGAGACCAATTTCCGCGACAAATGTTAGCTTTCGTTCACCAGTTGTAGGTATTTATATCCGTACGGTATAATAGGATCTCTTGTTCCACACCGCACAATACAAAGTGTGTTATTGTTGTGTGCGTTTTCACCTCAACGTGTCATGATAAGAGATAATGGGTGTTAAAATTACAGTGGCAGTCTCGGAGAAGGAAGTCATTAGCTCGCCGGGTAGTGGCGTTTAATACCTGAACACTGGCGAGACGTCAGACCTGAAGAGACACATCAGCATTTAGAGGGTAGAGGGGTGATATCAGAGGTCATGGAGGGTGGTGGGCGTGGGTTGGGGGTAGGGGTGGTGACGGAGTTGGATGACGCGTAGGGATGAGTTCATCGGTGGTGGTGGGGGTGGGGGACGGGGTATGGGTGGTAGAGGGGGGTGACGGGGGTGGGGGTGGGGGTAGGAGTGCCTGTGTTTGTGGAGGGGTCTGGGGTTGGGGGGAGGGGTGTCAAATCTGTCAAATCTGGCGCTCTCGGGGGGTGCAATCAGAAAGGACGGGGTTTGTATTGGCGGCAGCTGATGACACAACGAGGTCACGTGACACGGCCTGGTCACAGGAAGCTTGTGGGACCTGATAACCCGGAGACTGGTTCCTCTGGGGCCCGGGGGGGTGGGGGTGGGTCGGGGGGGGGGAGGAGGGGGAGTAGCAGGGGTGGGGGGCAGGTTGGTAAGGAGGTTGCAAGGACGGGGTGAGGAGGGAGGCGGGAGGCGGGAGGGGGTGTGGTAAGGAATAGTGGGTACAGGGCGTCAGTTTTATAGCCCTCCAGGGATGCAGGTGGTCCAACCTGCCCCCGATACAACCACCCCCACCCCCCTCACACACACCCCTATCCTCCCCCACATCCCGCCGCTACCGCTATCGTCCCCCTCAGTGCCTTCTACCGCCGCCTAACGGGAGATTGCACCCGAGACTGTCTTATATAGATGACGCAACTTCCTCCCGTGGGAACGCCCGAATTTGTACCATTTTTTGTTGTTGTATTTCCATTCCTATGTTTGAATAATAATTCACCCTAGCCCCTTGTCTCTTTAACCCGAAGTTAACACCGGGCTGATGATGTATTTCAGGAGTTCAGGTCGGTAGCCACGCGAGACTTGCAGGAGCCGAGACGTCTGACGAGACCAAGCTAGAGTCAACAAGAACCCCTGCAATAAAGCCGCCTAATCGGCAGTACCTTGAGAGATGCCGGGGCTACCTTCACTGCTCGCAGGGGAGTACCGGTCAGCAGACCCACGGTAGAGAAAACCGGGACCAAAAACATGGAGAAGAAGAAAGTAAAACTAAATCAATCGACACTGAAACTACCACACTGGGGGGTAATTAGGGCTTCAATAGGGGAATTGCTGAACCCACAGGATGGGTCCTAAGCAGCGCAAAGCAGGAAGAATTGGTGAACGACAAATGACCCCTAAGGGACAAACAAATATTGCCAAAACAAAGGAAAGCTGATGCAGAATAAGTAGCTCCCCGGTACATATTTGGATCAATTGGCTACTTGGGAACCAGTGGACAACCATGTTTTATATAAGTGACCCTAACACTTGGATACTATTCGCACGTCGTGGCGGGAAGCCGAGCGCCAGAGAAAGCAGAATCCAGGTAAGGTTCTTTATATTATCTTAAAGATATATTAAGTCGAATGCGTAAATCATTAAATATGAATATTGTGATACGCAGTATAGGTTTATCTACTTCTTTCGATAGTCTGTTATTTGTCTTTTGTTACTGTTGTATTTTGATATGGTGTCTGCTGTTACTTCATTCCCTTTACCGCAAATTAAGATCAATCATTTATTAAATAATAGGTACATATCTTTAGGTTTCTGATATATTAAATACGTCCCACGATATTTATTGGGTAACTGAATTGCTAATACCAATAACACGACATAAGCGAATGGCAAAGCGGAACGGCTACATAAAATGCCCATGAATTGTGATGTAGAACTGCGCTCCTTCCGCCAGTATGTTATCATTCATTCAACTAACTTGAAGGCTAGTCAGTCTTATATATGGTCAGTTTCATGCTCCCGACTCGTGTAGGCGATGTCGTTCCGATTCCAGTAGACAACGATGTCACCATTGTTCCTGCAGACAATGACGTCACCATTATTCCTGTTGACAATGACGTCGCCATGATTCCTGTTGACAATGACGTCACCATTATTCCTGTTGACAATGACGTCGCCATGATTCCTGTTGACAATGACGTCACCATTATTCCTGTTGACAATGACGTCGCCATGATTCCTGTTGACAATGACGTCACCATTATTCCTGTTGACAATGACGTCGCCATGATTCCTGTTGACAATGACGTCACCATGATTCCTGTTGACAATGACGTCGCCATGATTCCTGTTGACAATGACGTCACCATTATTCCTGGAGACAATGAAGTCACCATTATTCCTCTAGGCGATGACGTCACGACTCCTGTAGACGATGACGTTACGACTCCTGTAGATGATGACGTCACGACTCCTGTAGGCGATGAAGTGATGGCGCTACCTGTAACTGGTTCATACAATCGTCGCCAGGTGGCCCTACTATTAATGACCCTGAGTCTGGGCTTCGCATCTTCCGACTTCCCAAGAATCTGCGCAGGTAGGTGAATTTGCATTTAATTTATCGCAGTTGCATCCCTCATTCTCATTACAACGACCTCAACCGAGTGGGGCGGTGGAGCGGGGGGGGGGGGTTGCTTATTCCAATCCTAGGCATGACCATAGCGAATTATTATACACGTGGTTATATTGCAATATAACTGAGCAACAAGTCATTATTTGATGGGGATGAGGTCATTGTCCCATCCCCCTTCTCAGGTAATCTGGTACCATGTCCCTGATGAAACCGACAGTCTGAGCCCAAAAGTTTGGGAATGTGATCTGGAAGAAAGCAAAAATGCAAAAAGCAAGTAGCCCGCCAACGATGCGTCCTGACACAAATGTTGCCTGAATGTAATATGAGCTTGGGCAATGGTGTGACATAAACCAGCGTATGCCATGTAAATACATATCTACAGGTACTTAAACTGGAAGCTGGGTTCATACACCACTTGGCAATCATACACCGTCTTAGAAAAAAAAACATAACTGGCGCCAAGAGTTGCAAGAAATATTGTGATGTTGGCTCTATATATATATATCCAATCCAATATGTAAAGACAATGGCAAGAGTTAGTGGTTCAGCGGCGCCATGTAGCGGGGGTAACCCCCTTCTGTTTTTGATGTTGCGCTTGGAGTAATTAACGTATGATCTTGACACAAGGAGACAGGATACAGCGACATGCGGGCACAATGCCTGATCTGACAGTTCTAAGCTCACCCCCAGATCCTTCCGGTGGTGTGCTCGATGGACAGCTCTTTAACATTCGCGTAGACAATCCTATAATGGGGTACACAATTATGGAAAATAACTACCGCTGGTGCTTACGCTCCAGCAAGAGTCATGGACACCGTCATTGTCTTAATAGACGATATATTAGGATCACAACTAACTATCCCCAACCAGGACCTCAGGGTGGGGTCAGCAGGAGGGGGGCGATGGTCTCAAAATATGGACAAATGGGCAATTGGACGCCTTAGCTGACAGACTGAATCGGAATGCAGCTATATGACAGAAGCTTGATACGGGTGAGGAATTTGCTTTGGCCGATTGAATATAATCTTACACCCTCTCCTCTCCTCACCAACGTCTCCTCCCCACCTCCACCCCCCCCCCCCCTCCCTCCCAGTTCTCGCCATTGATTACCCATTGGGTGATCTCCCGCCGTCATATCTTGTATGTCCACTTGGATGACGATTCACGGATCTGATTGGCTGCTGTCTGTCGGTTTGTCTGTCTGTCGGCTAGAACCCATCCCCCCCCCCCCGCAAAGAGGAGGCTCCCAGGGGGCTCTGGCAGCCTGCGGGTCGTGGCCGATTCCCCCGCCCCGGCCTCCTCTCCCCCCCCCCCCTCCCCGCCCTCCACTCTATGCTCAGTGGGTGATGGGATAGGGCTCATGAAGCCGTCCATCCGGGAAAAATGGCCGCCCTGGTCTCGCCTCCATATCCCTCTCAACCGGAAACGGAAGTTCGGAAGACGCCAGCCCGTGATGTCATCCTCCACCACCGAACCGAAAGTGACGCATGAGACATAAGTGACATTTACGACAGCTTGGCCGAGCGTCAGCGAGCAGTGAATGCGGTTGGGGGCACTGGCAGCTGAAGTTCCCCCTCCCCCCTCCTATTTCACCCCGATAAAATCCCCGTTCTCCCCTCTCCCTTCTTCCCAGTCCATTCCTCTGGACACTTGAGTTTGTCCGGCTCGATGAGCAGATTTATGAAATGTCGGATTTGTCAAATGCCGCGAAATGCCGATACTTTTCGTCCGATTTAACAGATAACCTCGCCAGATAGTCGATATTTGACGATTCCCGATGGGAGGCCATAATTAACTAGCCAAATTGCCCATCAACGAACAGAAAGATCCAAGTCATGACCCTGTCCACTTAGAGGTCAAAGGTTAGAGCCATGTTTGGGATAAAAAGACATTCTTCTCGATAATGGAACTACTTACGCAATATTAGGCCGTGGTGTATACAATTATATTTAAATTTACAGTTGTATGTCACCTAAAATGTAATACATTCGACATACATTGATTTTGGCTTAGTTTTGACAAGTAGCCTACCTCAGTCGCATTGTTCTGGACGTAGGTTCGAACCCCCGGGCTCGGCCATGTTTATCCATGGGGGCTTGTTGGTTGTATATTCAGGACGCTTTAACCACATATCGCGTTAATGCGAGAACGAAGGGAAGAGTGGAGCCATGTCCCGGGGGTAACCCCCTACTGTTTGCGAAGAAGGACATGAGATTTCTATCCTGCGACCACACAGGCATGGCCACAGCGGGTCTCGAACCACCGATCCACGTGCCGTTTGGCTCTCAGGTGACCAGAGCACACTCAATGGGAGCGCTCTAACCCGCTGAGCTATCGGGTCGGCCCCGTTTAGCCATTGGGGGGTCCTTGAATTGATTTACCCATGTGAATAGGTGTCCCATTCGCGACAGAATAGAGGCGTATTTGATGGCAACTAGATGAAACGAGGTGCCATTTTGGCATACACATTACTAATAACGGTTTCACTGCTTGCATTTCGATGAATTGAGGTGCCACTGATGGCATCAAATGATTAACGGTACCATAGGCTACGGACAAATCGAGGTGCGATAACAAGCCATGTGTCTTATGGTCTGAAAAAGCGACGTGACGGCTGCAAGAGGTGCGTTGCAAGGTGCGGGGAGGGGTCCAGGAAGCGAGATAACGGTTGTCACATCCGCGGTAGATGTGATATCTGGGTAAAAGTGTGTGACCCGCGTTATAACGGTATCTACCGTGCTTGAGGCAGACGTAGTACATGATAACAGCATGTCTTTTCTGTACGTATGTCGGCAGTTCCTTGCTCCCACTGTATCAGCTAAGGACATATCCTTTCATCACAATTTCAACTACTGGCGAAGTGCGTCAGACACGTCGGACTCGAAAGTGAAAAATAACCGTGCAATTTTTGCCCGAGGAATGGTTATATCGCGTGTGGATTCCGGGTTGTATTCAAGTGTACCCGCGAGGCTTCGAAATTTGTCGTCCGATATGGGATGTTTTGGTCGCCAAATTGCCCTTAAATAGAGTGATAATAATAGTTCAGTGTTTGTTATTACTGGTTCACCCCGCTACTGTTGTGAGATAGCGCTCGGCAAACTGCGGGCTGAGCCCACTACAGGCTGTCATCTAATTCAATTAAACGACCCCCCGATAGCGGCGGGGTGGGGGCCCTCCCGACAAAGTGCCTGTTTCTCACCCTGCCCCCCCCCCCCCCCCCCCGGGGGGATTCCACGGTGCAGACTGGCGGGGTGGGCGTGAGAATTGAAGGCGGGGACATGGGGGGGGGGTGGTGAGAGGGGTGGGAAGGGGTGACAATGGGTCCAGATGTAGGAGGGGTGCATAGGGGTGGATAGGTTCGGGGGGCGTGGGGTACTGGGGTTAGGGTGGAAGGTCAGACTATCAATACACGGGTGACACGGAGCGAGGCTGGGGTGGGGTGGTAGATCGGCAGGTATAGGCATCTAATGGAGGGTGTTCTGGGGTCTAATGCAGCTAGGGGGATGTGACTCTATCTGGGGTCGTTTGTCACTGTCGCTGTGCCTGTCGGGGGTAGTTCCGCCCCCACCCCCCCGCCTCTCTCCACGGCACATTGACACTAGCGCTGCAATGACTATCTCTGCACCCGGCAAAGGAGGTGACCGTATTGGCTACTAATAGTCGGGGACCTCAATTATCATTTAACGCGTATTTAAATGAGGGAATGAAATACAGGCCATTGTCACGGTGTTTATGGGAATATACAACATGTATACAGACGCTCTAGATATATGATTGTTTTGGAAATATCATCTTTAAGCTGAGGGTTGCAGTAGCGTATACACATATAAATCTTCACCCGATTCAGACACGTAAGAACTTATATGCGTATAATGTAATACTTGTATCTCCACAAGAGCCTGTTGCCGAATATTGGTAACGGCTACTTTGCATTCTGTTTTTGTCTCTATGTTTATCTGCCGCTCTGCAACATAGACTGAGTCTCACCTTGTCCACATTTTAGAATTCATTAAATGTCCTTATTGCATAAATATAATGTTACAAATACCTGACAATGTGGCTGAAGTAAGACATCTTCAACAAACTAAATCACAAGAGGTTGGTCAATAGTGTATAATATTACCAACAGTTAGATGTCGCGACAGAAATCTAACATATATTACATTACATATTAAGGAAATGCGAAAATTTTCCCCAGAACTGGGCTAAATAAGGATATGTAATGTAAGTACATTTGTTCAATGTGCTTACTTTTGTATTGATGCATACAGAACCGCTTTGTAAGCGGCTTCAGTATAAACGAAGCACTAATACAACATATTTATATAGTAGTAAGAATATTATGGAAACCAAAATTAAAGTGTTGTTATTTATTTGATGGTATTGTTATTCCTGGCTAAAGTCGCAGATAGTACGGCGCATGATTCATACAAAAACCACTAATTGTTATATTTCCAAAACGAAGGGTTATTTCTGTGCTTTTGTGTGGGAACATTAATTGCAAGATGTAACTTCTGATATGAGTCCACGAAAATAACCCGACAGTCGTGTTTATTAATGAACGATTCCAATGGATGATACACTGAAACACAGCTATAAAATGAATATATAACAGATGAAAATGAATGTTAATTAAATATGAAATCTCATTGTAACACGGGAAAAGAGTTATTCACATAGCAGCCACGAAATGTGATGTATGACTGGTGCCAGGGTGCGAACCCATGCCAGGTTGGTGTCAAACTCAGCCCGCTTACTAACTGAGTCATCCCTTAGGGCCCCCGTCGCAACCGAACGTCTGCGATGTGTAAAATCGCCAATAAAATACACCGGTGCCCAATAAAAAATAAACTGCAGCCAAAAAAGTAGTACCATCTGCTTTGTAGGCAGTCATGTCAACCTGTTATCTCTCAGCCACGTGGTGTCAGCATAATAAATGAGTGCCACCCACAGAGTTGGGGGGTGGAGGGATGGGGGGTGGGCACTCTAATAAAAAGCCGCGTACGTGTTACCTTACTTTGTCTGCCTGAGTGTTGTTCCTCGTTTAGGGTGGACAGCATCTGTTGACATAACGCAGCGAAGCCTGTTTGTATGTATCGCTAAAAGTTATACCTATTATAGTGACAATCCTTCTCTAAACCCATTTCCTTCGCTTTTGACGGATCACAAAGTGCTGTTGTTGTGGTGGGTGGCGTGCCGAGGGTAAGGGTGGGTAAAGAAGGGGAGGGGTGGGGGGGGGGGCTTCTCCGGGAGGGGGTGGCCGTGGTATGGTGAGGTGTAGGGTGGATGGGTGGGGGATGTGATGGAGGTTGTGCGTGTGGCGTGGCGATGCTGGAGATTGAGGGGTGTGAAGGAGGGAGTTTGAGCTTTGAGGGTGTTCTATTGGGGAGTATGTGAGACTACTTTCGGAAGTATACTCTTGTCGCTCTCTTATCCCACGACATTCATAATGAATTTGCTTCTCGGATGCCTTTTCACGACCCGGAGTTTGACTTTTCGGGCGTGAGTGAAAGAGTTGTGGGGGGAGGGGAGGGGCAAATGGGGGGCGATAACAGGGTGTCACCAATAAGATAGTGTGGGGGGGGGGAGGGAGGTCACATAAGACATGTACGGCTGGGTAAAGAGTAGCAGCGACGGAGGGGGGGGGGAGAGAGGGGGCGGCGGGGTGGGGGGGGGCAGTTTGACTTTTCGGGCGGGAGTGAAAGAGTTGTGGGGGGAGGGGAGGGGCAAATGGGGGGCGATAACAGGGTATCACCAATAAGATAGTGTGGGGGGGGAGGGAGGTCACATAAGACATGTACGGCTGGGTAAAGAGTAGCAGCGACGGAGGGGGGGAGAGAGGGGGCGGCGGGGTGGGGGGGGGGCAGACCAGAAAGGTGAGCGGGGTTCCTGGTCATCACTCACGGGCTTGATACTGAGGGATGGCGACACACCACCACCCCCCATTCCCTCCACTCCCCTCTCCACGACTTCCCCTACCCCATCCCTTCCTCCCTCCAGGGCGCTGCTAGTAGTAGGTATGGGGGGGGGGGGGTAGGATAGGGGTAATCTATTGAGGCCAACCCCCTCAATGGGGAGTCAACCCCTTTGTACCCCGCCCTGTAATTACCCTCCCGCCAGGATGACGACCCTCCAGGGTGGCCTCACCCTGCCTACCTTATCTACCCCCACAACCCTACCCACCCCAACCCCCATCGCTTCCACACCCCTAAAACGCAAACCTCCACAAAAGTCGACATATTTATTTTGATGACGCCTTTCAATGCTAATTTAATTAATTCCACCTGAGAGGCGATCAAAGTACCGCCAGTTTTGGGTCCGCCCCCCCCCTCTCCCCCCCCCCCCGGCCCCCCTCGAGTAACTTACCTGAAAGTTAGTTGTAAGTTACTCGGCCAGGCGTGGATACGTTGCCAGGAGAAACCTGCCTGTGTGTGGCGCGGGGGGGGTGGGGGGTTGGATGGGTGTGTGGCGAGGGGGGGGGGTTGGATGGGTGTGTGGCAGGGGGGGGGGGATCGGATGGGTGTGTGGCGGGGGAAGGGGGTGGGGGGTGAAAGGAGATGGGGCCATGTCACTGAGGGAACACCTTCATCAAAACCGGTGCCCGTCGGTAGTACACCCCTAGATTTACCCCGGTAAAAGCATTTCCTTTACACAAACCATACATTTTTACGGACAGGAATTTATCAGTGGTTTATTATCATATTCCTTCCGCGCGTGTTCAGCGACAACGTTTAGCTCAAGAAGGCGTATATTTTACTTATATCACATGTTGGTGTTGCGTTGCAAATATAGAGAGGTACATACATGTGGCCTGTAGTACGCACACCTTTTATTATACCACTAGGGTCGTATCATTTCCGGCGTATGTAATTTAACATTTAACACTATCTTACTTTGAATAACGTGTTGGTGTTTCAATTGTATGATGCATGCATTTAACATTTAGTACACGACACTTTTCACAGACAACTAAGAGTGTTACCACATTTATTGAGCTGGTATATTGATTCTGCATAAACTATTTTATTGATATAACCAGGTGACTGTCAGCCAGTTTTATTCCTGATCCTCGGGTTCCTGATATAGATAAGCTGACATTTTATGTGAACTGTTCCAAATTAGGAACCATTTCAATTGTTGTGTCCTGTGTGAAATTCAATATATATATAGTAGGAAATGAATATACCCTAGATGATCAAGACTATTGTAGCTATACCCCATGATCGATGTCATCGATTTTGTAATTAATTAGGATGCAGGGGCTGATCTATGCATTTGAAAAGAAGGGGACGGTCACCGGGGGCCCCACGAATGTGACAGATGGGGGGGAGGGGGTTCTACAAGGGGAGGGGGCCTTGATTTTGTTGTGTAAAACGGCATTATTCCTGACAGGGTCACTGAAAACATTTCGATGTTAACTGTCCTTCATATCCTCCTGCTTGAGGGGCGTTTAAACCCCCTACACTTGGCCCGTTGGATCCTCCACTGCGATATATGTGCAATAGCTCACGTATACGAGGCATTGGTCTACCTACGGACTATCTATCTATCGCGATGATATGCTTTAACCTCTCTTGTCTGTGGGGATCTATTAGGATATAAATATTCATTCCTTTATTGCCGATCTTCAGCCGTGTTGCTTCTTTCGCTTCCTCGTTCCAAATTCCGAGGGGATATGATACATTTTCATCTTTATTTAATTTATTTCAGATCTCCAGCCGTGTTACCTCCTTCGCTTCCTCGTTCCGAATTACTACCAACTTCCGGCCGGCCTCGATCTGATTTACGACGAGAGACATGACGTACACGGCTTCCGGTTTACGTCACGTGCCTCCACGCTCAACTTCCGGGCGCAATCCCTGTTTAAATACTGCGATCTGTTCGCGGAAGAGTTCTCAATTCTGGCGACTTTCAAGGCCGGAAAGAGGAGCTCTTCAAAGGAGGAGTGTATCTTCGCGCTGATACCACGTGGTACGACGACCATTAAAATCGGCGTTCGCCTCTACAAGGGTCGGCTGCACGTGGATTATTATGACCGCGTTCTGCGCATGCGCAAAGTGACGGAGTTCAAGGATAGCCGATTGGTTGACGGCGACTGGCACACAGTCATTCTGTCAGTCACTGGGGACATGGTGTCACTGAGGGTGGACTGCGGCAGAGCGAAAAGAAAACGGTTAAAACGGAGATTTCCGTCGCTCATCAATGTCAAGTCAGACAATATACATATTGGGAATTTCAACCAGGAGTCCAAAGGAGTCTTCTCGGTGAGTGAATGATTGCCATAGAGATATATCACAGTGAATATGCATAATATCTACCATGCGTCGATCACGTGCTCTCGCCATTCGTTATTGGCATCCGTCCCTCAGCGAAAGACGATGGATTTGCAGCTTTTTTGTTGGTTTAAGTAGTAAAATTTGTCTCGCTGCATTTGCACTTTTGACTAAATAGCTCTATCTATGACCGATAGAACTTACCGCAGTCGTCGCATCGATGACCTTTCATTTTGTTTAGGTTTATATTAATTGGATACCTAGATAATAGCGCCATTCGTAACGCTCAGGGAATTACGTAATATGTTACCTGATTCAGCGATTTGTATTATTGTCGGTCAATAGCACTAATGTGCTAATCTTTATTTTGGTCTTGATATACCGGCGTTAAATAAAATGTTACCTTATCTTTTCGTAACAACATATATTAATATATCTAGTTTATTTCCGGTCGAGATACATTATATGGCACATATCCGTCGGATGTAAAATCGGGCCCGGAGGAAGTTTCCTTTTAATCATTCTTACTACCAGTACCTGCTCGCGTTAGCACTGTGAAATTATTGCCAGTGGCACAGTGATTTTATTCCGTTGACACTGTGACATTAACGTCAGCGACACAATGATTTGGTCCCGTTGACAATATGATGTTATCATCAGTGACACAGGAAATGGTTCATTTTCGAAACAAATGAATGTCCTGGCACTATTTTCAGATTGCTTGGTCTCGTATATATGGAAATAGATGGGCGATCATTACATCGGACTTCCTTAGATTTTCAGCTAGCGTTCCGTTGTTGAGTGCGCTCTTTAGGCTCAACCACGTTGCATTATATCAGTAACTTGCAGCAAGGAATGTTGCACGAGGTACAAGATATCAGAGCATGTAAACGCTGGGAGCCCAGGCGTGGGAACGATTCCAAGTCTATATCATATATCTCATTCATTTATCTAGTTTTAACAAAAATCCGTTGTAACATCTTACTCGTCCTGGGTGGTACTGCCTGTATCCGAGCTTGGAAAACCAGTAAAAAATAAGAATTATTTTATTCTCTACCGCTGATTTCAGGGCATGTTGAAGGACCTCATCTTTCAGCCCGGGGGTGACCTGTCCCTGATTGCCTGCCCCTCCAGGGACCCTGGCCTCCCCGACCTGGGCATAACGCCAGAGCCCCACCCCCCAGGTAAGTCCTCCCCAAGATAATGGGTGCATTTCTTCGATAACGCCGGCATATCTCTGCCGGTAAACCAAATACGCCCATCGGTGTACCGCCCGATGACTCTTTCGGTGGGTACATTTATTCGGCATGCCGAGTACATGCCGTTCGGGACCTTCTGGCCAGTGGTTCAAAATTGACAGACTAGGCGGTTTCCAATGCCCCTAAATGCACCGGACGAGACCGATGTGCGCTATGCGTGCGCCATACGTCGCTATTTCTCAAAACGCAGAAGATGCACGCCACAACTCATGTGTGTAGTTGCTCTTATGAAGTTTCGATTTAAATGCGTTCTCTCTTGTACTTTTCACTATGTGAGTGTTGAGCGCATTTTTCGGAAACTTAAACCCAAAGAGATCAAGATACGGCTAATTCAAGGGATTGCATCTTGTAGGTTCGGTCTGGGCCGGTGAGGAGCGGACCTGTACCTGGAAAGACACCGGGAGGCTCAACTTCGACGTGCACGACAAGACCATGAGGGTGTGTTACAGTGGGGTGTGGCAGACAGTGCTCGAGTCTCCAGGTAAACAAGACCATGAGGGTGTGTTACAGTGGGGTGTGGCAGACAGTGCTCGAGTCTCCAGGTAAACAAGACCATGAGGGTGTGTTACAGTGGGGTGTGGCAGACAGTGCTCGAGTCTCCAGGTAAACAAGAACATGAGGTGTGTTACAGTGGGGTGTGGCGGACAGTGCTCGAGTCACCAGGTAAACAAGACCATAAGGGTGTGTTTCAGTGGGGTGTGGCAGACAGTGCTCGAGTCTCCATGTAAACAAGACCATGAGGGTGTGTTACAGTGGGGTGTGGCAGACAGTGCTCGAGTCTCCAGGTAAACAAGACCATGAGGGTGTGTTACAGTGGGGTGTGGCAGACAGTGCTCGAGTCTCCAGGTAAACAAGACCATGAGGGTGTGTTACAGTGGGGTGTGGCAGACAGTGCTCGAGTCCCCAGGTAAACAAGACCATGAGGGTGTGTTACAGTGGGGTGTGGCAGACAGTGCTCGAGTCTCCAGGTAAACAAGACCATGAGGGTGTGTTACAGTGGGGTGTGGCAGACAGTGCTCGAGTCCCCAGGTAAACAAGACCATGAGGGTGTGTTACAGTGGGGTGTGGCAGACAGTGCTCGAGTCTCCAGGTAAACAAGAACATGAGGGTGTGTTACAGTGGGGTGTGGCGGACAGTGCTCGAGTCACCAGGTAAACAAGACCATAAGGGTGTGTTTCAGTGGGGTGTGGCAGCCAGTGCTCGAGTCTCCAGGTAAACAAGACCATGAGGGTGTGTTACAGTGGGGTGTGGCAGACAGGGCTCGAGTCTCCAGTAAACAAGACCATGAGGGTCTGTTACAGTGGGGTGTGGCACACAGTGCTCGAGTCACCAGGTAAACAAGACCATGAGGTGTGTTACAGTGGGGTGTGGCAGACAGTGCTCGAGTCTCCAGGTAAACAAGACCATGAGGGTGTGTTACAGTGGGGTGTGGCAGACAGTGCTCGAGTCTCCAGTAAACAAGACCATGAGGGTCTGTTACAGTGGGGTGTGGCACACAGTGCTCGAGTCACCAGGTAAACAAGACCATGAGGTGTGTTACAGTGGGGTGTGGCAGACAGTGCTCGAGTCTCCAGGTAAACATGACCATGAGGGTGTGTTACAGTGGGGTGTGGCAGAGAGTGCTCGAGTCTCCAGGTAAACAAGACCATGAGGGTGTTACAGTGGGGTGTGGCAGACAGTGCTCGAGTCTCCAGATAAACAATACCATGAGGGTGTGTTACAGTGGGGTGTGGCAGACAGTGCTCGAGTCTCCAGATAAACAATACCATGAGGGTGTGTTACAGTGGGGTGTGGCAGACAGTGCTCGAATCTCCAGGTAAACAAGACCATGACGGTGTGTTACAGTGGGGTGCCGCAGACAGTGCTCGAGTCTCCATTGAAACAAGACCATGAGAGTGTGTTACAGTGGGGTGTGGCAGACAGTGCTCGAGTCACCAGGTAAACAAGACCATGAAGGTGTGTTACAGTGGGGTGTGGCAGACAGTGCTCGAGTCTCCATTGAAACAAGACCATGAGAGTGTGTTACAGTGGGGTGTGGCAGACAGTGCTCGAGTCTCCATGTAAACAAGACCATGAGAGTGTGTTACAGTGGGGTGTGGCAGACAGTGCTCGAGCCTCCATGTAAACAAGACCATGAGGGTGTGTTACAGTGGGGTGTGGCAGACAGTGCTCGAATCTCCAGGTAAACAAGACCATGAGGGTGTGTTACAGTGGGGTGCCGCAGACAGTGCTCGAGTCTCCATTGAAACAAGACCATGAGGGTGTGTTACAGTGGGGTGTGGCAGACAGTGCTCGAGTCACCAGGTAAACAAGACCATGAAGGTGTGTTACAGTGGGGTGTGGCAGACAGTGCTCGAGTCTCCAGGTAAACAAGACCATGAAGGTGTGTTACAGTGGGGTGCGGCAGACAGTGCTCGGGTCTCCAGGAAAACAAGACCATGAGGGTGTGTTACAGTGGGGTGTGGCAGAGAGTGCTCGAGTCTCCAGGGAAACCAAATTATGAGGGTGTGTTACAGTGGGGTGTGGCAGACAGTGCTCGGATCTCCAAGTAAACAAGACCATGAAGGTGTGTTACAGTGGGGTGTGGCAGACAGTGCTCGAGTCTCCAGGTAAACAAGACCATGAAGGTGTGTTACAGTGGGGTGCGGCAGACAGTGCTCGAGTCTCCAGGGAAACAAGACCATGAAGGTGTGTTACAGTGGGGTGCGGCAGACAGTGCTCGGGTCTCCAGGTAAACAAGACCATGAGGGTGTGTTACAGTGGGGTGTGGCAGAGAGTGCTCGAGTCTCCAGGGAAACCAAATTATGAGGGGGTGTTACAGTGGGGTGTGGCAGACAGTGCTCGGATCTCCAAGTAAACAAGACCATGAGGGGTTGCTACAGCGGGGTGTGGCAGACAGTGCTCGAGTCTCCAGATAAACAATACCATGAGGGTGTGTTACAGTGGGGTGTGGCCGACAGTGCTCGGGTCTCCAAGTAAACAAGACCATGAGGGTGTGTTACAGTGGGGTGTGGCAGACAGTGCTCGGGTCTCCAGGTAAAAAAGACCATGAGGGTGTGTTACAGTGGGGTGTGGCAGACAGTGCCCGAGTCTCCAGGTAAACAAGACCATGAGGGTGTGTTACAGTGGGGTGTGGCAGACAGTGCTCGGGTCTCCAGGTAAAGAAGACCATGAGGGTGGGTTACAGTGGGGTGTGGCAGACAGTGCTCGGGTCTCCAAGTAAACAAGACCATGAGGGTGTGTTAGAGTGGGGTGTGGCAGACAGTGCTCGAGTCTCCAGGTAAACAAGACCATGAGGGTGTGTTACAGTGGGGTGTGGCAGACAGTGCTCGAATCCCCATGTAAACAAGACCATGAGGGTGTGTTACAGTGGGGTGTGGCAGACAGTGCTCGAGTATCCAGGTAAAAAAGCCCATGAGGGTGTGTTACAGTGGGGTGCGGCAGACAGTGCTCGAGTCTCCATGTAAACAAGACCATGAGAGTGTGTTACAGTGGGGTGTGGCAGACAGTGCTCGAGCCTCCATGTAAACAAGACCATGAGGGTGTGTTACAGTGGGGTGTGGCAGACAGTGCTCGAGTCTCCAGGTAAAGAAGACCATGAGGGTGTGTTACAGTGGGGTGCCGCAGACAGTGCTCGAGTCTCCATTGAAACAAGACCATGAGAGTGTGTTACAGTGGGGTGTGGCAGACAGTGCTCGAGTCACCAGGTAAACAAGACCATGAAGGTGTGTTACAGTGGGGTGTGGCAGACCGTGCTCGAGTCTCCAGGTAAACAAGACCATGAAGGTGTGTTAAAGTGGGGTGCGGCAGACAGTGCTCGAGTCTCCAGGTAAACAAGACCATGAGGGTGTGTTACAGCGGGGTGTGGCAGACAGTGCTCGAGTCTCCAGGTAAACAAGACCATGAGGGTGTGTTACAGTGGGGTGTGGCAGACAGTGCTCGGGTCTCCAGGTAAACAAGACCATGAGGGTATGTTACAGTGGGGTGTGGCAGACAGCGCTCGAGTCTCCAGTTAATCACTCGACGTACTGCAAGGAAAAAACAAAGTCGATTGTAATTGAAATTGTTAATTATTCAATTACCCACACAAGTTACAAGTTCATCGACGGTTATTACAACATCCCGCAGCACTCACGTTGCGCAGATTAAACCATCAGCAGAAGCAGGGGTCATTTACTGCAGAGCATAATTACATAAAAAAAATTACATGAATACAACATTGTTGTTTTAAGGAAAGCTAAAAATGGTTCAGGGCTGTTATATTTACGTCCAGCTGAACGTGATAACCAGTATTCCCTCCGTCGCAGATAACAATTTACAGATAGGGACAAATTTCGCACACAATTTAGAATACGGAAGTAACTTGCCTGCAATACATACTGCAACGTTTAACTGAAAAGATTACTAAGCACCAGAAACGAAACCCAAAATAACTTAAGCATCTGTCATTGCCACATATATACAATAATTAAGAACCAATGCCTTGTCACTCTTTACAGTGGATAAAGAAGCGAGAGATGCAAAGGTTCTTATATCTTCATTTTCATATGTATATATATCTCATCCGCTCATGTCATTTTATCGTTGTGTGTCAATAGCACTTGTGCTAGTGTTTTATTGTTGAGTTTTACATACCGACGTTAAAAAAACTTAATCTTATTTTATCTTATCTGATTTTATCCTATTTGTACCCGGACGGTTATCAGTGATCGACACACAGCCAAAGCGGATGGACTATATCGTCTGGCACCAGGACATCGTGACCGCAGCACCGACAATCGACATCGAAATCTTCCGCATCGCCGACGAGGGCCTCTTCATGGCCACGGCCAGCTTCGACGGCGATGATCTACGGAAGCAGCAGTCCGCCATCTTTAAGTGGGAGAAGAACAAGTTTAAGTTCTATCAGAGCCTGTACACGCTGGGAGCTCAGGCGTGGGAGAGCTTCCAGATAGGCAAGAAGGTACAGTTTAATTTCTACCAGCCTGAGGAAGGTACGGTTTAAATTCTACCAGAGGCTGTACACGCTGGGAGTTCAGGCTTAGGAGAGCTTCAAGATAGGCGAGAAGCTACAGTTTAAGTTCTACCACAGCCTGCACACGCTGGGGGCTCAGGCTTGGGAGAGCTTTCTGATAGGCAAGAAGGTGCAGTTTAAGATCTACTAGAGCCTGTACACGCTGGGAGCTCAAGCGTGCGAGAGCTTTTTGATGAAAAGAAGGTACACTTTATGCTCTATCAGAGCCTGTACGCGCTGGGAGCCCAGGCGTGCGAGAGCTTTCAGATAGGCAAGAAGGTACAGTTTAAGATCTACAAGATGACGTAGACGCTAGACGCCCAGGCGTGGGAGAGCTTTCAGATAAGCAATAAATTACAGTTTAAGTGCTACCAGAGCATGTACACGCTAGACGCCCAGGTGTGGCAAGAAGGTACATTAGCGTAGGGGTTGGCATTTTGTAAGGGCTAGTTAGTTTTGTCCTGTTTGGTTTTGTTTGTCAAAAATACAAGCGTCTTGACTTTTGTCCCACTGAGACCTGTTGATGTGCATGCCGGGATCAACCGTTCGTGATTTACGATTGATGAGGTTTTTCTTGGCTTATGTTGCGTGATTCACGGAAGCTCCCAAATAAAATATATATGTAACTTTTAATTGTGGCAGAATACAATAACATGGGTTTAATTAATATCCACTTAAAGTGCAATAAAATAATTGGGGCTGATATGTAAGTAGAACACACTCGTATTTGCACCCTCTAACACTTGTTAAATCAATGTGACTGATATAAGGTGCTTTAGAAGGCAGTTAAAGTCGCATCTTCTTTAGGCGTGAACATTTTGGCACTTGCATAATATCGGCTAGGTGCCTAACCCCCCACCAGGGTCCACCCCATAGCAAATTATACTGCAACCCCCCCCCCATCCCATCCCCCACCCGTGCCGGCCCACCGACTCCCCGCTTGTATTGACAGCCCATCACTTCCACTTTCAGTATTTCCTTGCAGTCGCCAACACAGGAGGCAAGCGGGACAAGCCCTCCAAGTCCATCATCTTCCTCTGGAGCCGGAAGCGGAAACGGTTCAGGGTCCACCAGGAGCTGGTCACGTGGACGGCACGTGACCTCGAGTATTTTGAAATCGAAGGCCGCCATTACTTGGCGGTAGCCAATCACGTGCAAGGTGCGCGCGACGCTCTGTTTGTGAGATGGTCGTGGCGGGTCGCGGTGTTGGGGGGCGGGGGTGGGGGGGGGGGAGGGGTCGCTATGTAAGCGATGGGGATGAAAACAATGTTTTAACCTTCACGATTTGGTCCACACTGTTTGAGGGAAGCTTAAGTATATATTACTAAATGTAACATATATATTACTGGGGGTAAGAATACGTAAGATTGCATAGATACCCAGATGAAACATTAGAGGCATGCCAAGGATAACAGTAATATATATTAAAGGTAAACAGGGGTAAATATTAATATGAATACTTCGTGCGACAAACGGGGATACAAATGCTGAGGCTTGTCGTGAGTAATACGTAAGCTATGCCGACACAATGTTTCTAGTTTACACCGATGTGATATTTAATGACACGGTTCCCCAGAGCGTGCCAGGGACAGGTGCGTCATAATGTACCCACCCCACAGACATCTTACTTGGGGATACATAACGGGCCCGTGTAGACAAAATAGTCTCGATGACAAAGACATGACTCCATTATCCTCGCGATATTTCAGGTAAAAACCACACCATAGATTCCGAAATCTTTCTTTGGAGTGAGACAGAGGAACAGTTTGAATCGGCACAACACGTGACCACAATCGGCGCCTATGATTGGACGCACTTCAAGCTGGATGGATACCATTTCCTGGCGGTGGCAAACTCCTTCAGCGGATCGCCAGCGGACAGCACCAGGCTGGACTCAGTCATCTACTTTTGGCAGAGCGGACAGTTCTTACCGTTCCAGAGCCTCCTGGTGAGTTACAGCCGTGGACATTGTTAGAGTTGGGGGTCGAACTGAAATGAAATAAAGCGGGCGTTTAAGCCACTTTGGCCGGGGCACACGAGGTTTAAACTGGGCCAATAACTCCCCTGGGACGATGAAGTATGAATGGTTGTAACATGCCCCTGATTAGATGCCCGGGGGGCCGTATTTCAACGCAGGGACCTGCGCCACACTACACCAGGGGGGCCCTCTAGACCTACTGATCTGCGCTATATATAACGCGCAAATCTCTACAAGACCGAGGCCCCTTATACATCGGGGATTCTGGCTGTTTGAGTGTAACCGGGAGAAAACCGAACACGCCACCTAGGCCTACTAGATTACTGGGCGACTCCTCTATATGCACAGCTATGAGCGACTTCGGGAAACGGTCATAATATGGTTGCATGTAGACGTCTTAGCGCGTACGTTTGTCTGGTATAGGTTAAAGGATTATGTTCTGTATTTTTTATATTACTAATCTCTTTTCCATGTCAAAAAGGTATATTCTGCCTTAAATTTAAATCCTGAAAGCCTTTGGGCTATCAGGAATGAAACAGATTTCTTCTTCGTAGCAGAAGTTGGTGACCGGCTTTATATCCCTGCGCGCCTGTTCGCTGTTCGGTGTTCTGTGTCATGTCGACAGCGGCTCGCTATCACGTCCGCGCGCGATATAAATAAACCGCGCAGTTTTATGTTGAAATTGTTGGTTTACAGACTGAAAGAGATATAAGACATATGCATCATAATTTTGAGGTACTATTAGTCTTGGTTCTAAAATGTAAAAAATCAACGGTATTAAGTCTAGTATGGCTCCTCCTATATAGAACACAGACCACATCAAGAGTCGAGCATATATTCTTGGCGGAACTGTGGGGGCGGAAATTCGTCGCCATTGTTGAACAAGATAGAAAGTTCGGCGGATGTCCGTATTGTCATTTACGGCGTGTTCGATTACATAAAACCAGAACCGGTTTGCTTGAAACCGTGAAACTATCGGGAGAGCTAGTTTGACGGTTTCGGCTCCGCGGAACGGTCAGTTCGATCTTCACGTGCACCAAATTTAATCATAAATGTGATGAATAGAGACTTCTGGACAAAGGTATTAGACTAGTTTATTCACGGAAAGTCCAGTCGCGGGGAGCAAGTTAACCAGACGGCATATTTATACTGGCAAAATTAATAAGCACATGACCATTGAAAAAATACATGTTGAAACTGTAAACAAATGAAACTATGCGTTCGCCTGTAGGTGGGCAAACAATTGAAACCGATTTCAAAAAAGGTTTCGGTTTTCTGACGGTTTCAGGTAAATCGAACACGCCCTAAGTGTTCATAGTTTCGGCTATCGTGTGCTGCATGGGGACGTTATGACTGTGATGCTCTACTTTGAATCGCCGGCGTGTATATCATTTTACGGGTTGGGGTGGCGTGGGTCTGTGGTTCAGTGGAGGCCGGGGGGGAGGGGGCGTCTCTGTGGTTCAGTGGAGGCGAGGGGGGTCGTCTCTGTGGTTCAGTGGAGGCGAGGGGGGTCGTCTCTGTGGCTCAGTGGAGGCGGGGGGGACGTCACTGTGGTTCAGTGGAGGCGGGGGGGGGGCGTCTCTGTGGTTCAGTGGAGGCGAGGGGGGTCGTCTCTGTGGTTCAGTGGAGGCGAGGGGGGTCGTCTCTGTGGCTCAGTGGAGGCGGGGGGGGACGTCTCTGTGGTTCAGTGGAGGCGGGGGGGCGTCTCTGTGGTTCACTAGAGTGGGTGGGGGGCGTCTCTGTGGTTCACTAGAGTGGGCGGGGGGCGTCTCTGTGGTTCAGTGGAGGCGGGGGGGGCGTCTCTGTGGTTCAGTGGAGGCGGGGGGGCGTCTCTGTGGTTCAGTGGAGGCGGGGGGGGGGCGTCTCTGTGGTTCACTAGAGTGGGCGGGGGGCGTCTCTGTGGTTCACTAGAGTGGGTGGGGGGGCGTCTCTGTGGTTCACTAGAGTGGGTGGGGGGCGTCTCTGTGGTTCACTAGAGTGGGTGGGGGGCGTCTCTGTGGTTCAGTAGAGTGGGCGGGGGGCGTCTCTGTGGTTCAGTAGAGTGGGCGGGGGGCGTCTCTGTGGTTCACTAGAGTGGGCGGGGGGCGTCTCTGTGGTTCACTAGAGTGGGCGGGGGGCGTCTCTGTGGTTCACTAGAGTGGGCGGGGGGCGTCTCTGTGGTTCACTAGAGTGGGCGGGGGCGTCTCTGTGGTTCACTAGAGTGGGCGGGGGGCGTCTCTGTGGTTCACTAGAGTGGGCGGGGGGCGTCTCTGTGGTTCACTAGAGTGGGCGGGGGGCGTCTCTGTGGTTCACTAGAGTGGGCGGGGGGCGTCTCTGTGGTTCACTAGAGTGGGCGGGGGGCGTCTCTGTGGTTCACTAGAGTGGGCGGGGGGCGTCTCTGTGGTTCAGTAGAGTGGGCGGGGGGCGTCTCTGTGGTTCACTAGAGTGGGCGGGGGGCGTCTCTGTGGTTCACTAGAGTGGGCGGGGGGCGTCTCTGTGGTTCACTAGAGTGGGCGGGGGGCGTCTCTGTGGTTCACTAGAGTGGGCGGGGGCGTCTCTGTGGTTCACTAGAGTGGGCGGGGGGCGTCTCTGTGGTTCACTAGAGTGGGCGGGGGGCGTCTCTGTGGTTCACTAGAGTGGGCGGGGGGCGTCTCTGTGGTTCACTAGAGTGGGCGGGGGGCGTCTCTGTGGTTCACTAGAGTGGGCGGGGGGCGTCTCTGTGGTTCAGTAGAGTGGGCGGGGGGCGTCTCTGTGGTTCACTAGAGTGGGCGGGGGGCGTCTCTGTGGTTCAGTAGAGTGGGCGGGGGGCGTCTCTGTGGTTCACTAGAGTGGGCGGGGGGCGTCTCTGTGGTTCACTAGAGTGGGCGGGGGGCGTCTCTGTGGTTCACTAGAGTGGGCGGGGGGCGTCTCTGTGCTTCACTAGAGTGGGCGGGGGGCGTCTCTGAGGTTCACTAGAGTGGGCGGGGGCGTCTCTGTGGTTCACTAGAGTGGGCGGGGGGCGTCTCTGTGGTTCACTAGAGTGGGCGGGGGGCGTCTCTGTGGTTCAGTAGAGTGGGCGGGGGGCGTCTCTGTGGTTCACTAGAGTGGGCGGGGGGCGTCTCTGTGGTTCACTAGAGTGGGCGGGGGGCGTCTCTGTGGTTCACTAGAGTGGGCGGGGGGCGTCTCTGTGGTTCACTAGAGTGGGCGGGGGGCGTCTCTGTGGTTCAGTAGAGTGGGCGGGGGGCGTCTCTGTGGTTCACTAGAGTGGGCGGGGGGCGTCTCTGTGGTTCACTAGAGTGGGCGGGGGGCGTCTCTGTGGTTCACTAGAGTGGGCGGGGGGCGTCTCTGTGGTTCACTAGAGTGGGCGGGGGCGTCTCTGTGGTTCACTAGAGTGGGCGGGGGGCGTCTCTGTGGTTCACTAGAGTGGGCGGGGGGCGTCTCTGTGGTTCACTAGAGTGGGCGGGGGGCGTCTCTGTGGTTCACTAGAGTGGGCGGGGGGCGTCTCTGTGGTTCACTAGAGTGGGCGGGGGGCGTCTCTGTGGTTCAGTAGAGTGGGCGGGGGGCGTCTCTGTGGTTCACTAGAGTGGGCGGGGGGCGTCTCTGTGGTTCAGTAGAGTGGGCGGGGGGCGTCTCTGTGGTTCACTAGAGTGGGCGGGGGGCGTCTCTGTGGTTCACTAGAGTGGGCGGGGGGCGTCTCTGTGGTTCACTAGAGTGGGCGGGGGGCGTCTCTGTGCTTCACTAGAGTGGGCGGGGGGCGTCTCTGAGGTTCACTAGAGTGGGCGGGGGCGTCTCTGTGGTTCACTAGAGTGGGCGGGGGGCGTCTCTGTGGTTCACTAGAGTGGGCGGGGGGCGTCTCTGTGGTTCAGTAGAGTGGGCGGGGGGCGTCTCTGTGGTTCAGTGGAGGCGGGGGGGCGTCTCTGTGGTTCACTAGAGTGGGCGGGGGCGTCTCTGTGGTTCACTAGAGTGGGCGGGGGGCGTCTCTGTGGTTCACTAGAGTGGGCGGGGGGCGTCTCTGTGGTTCAGTAGAGTGGGCGGGGGGCGTCTCTGTGGTTCACTAGAGTGGGCGGGGGGCGTCTCTGTGGTTCAGTAGAGTGGGCGGGGGCGTCTCTGTGGTTCAGTGGAGGCGGGGGGGGGGCGTCTCTGTGGTTCACTAGAGTGGGCGGGGGGCGTCTCTGTGGTTCACTAGAGTGGGCGGGGGGCGTCTCTGTGGTTCACTAGAGTGGGCGGGGGGCGTCTCTGTGGTTCACTAGAGTGGGCGGGGGGCGTCTCTGTGGTTCAGTAGAGTGGGCGGGGGGCGTCTCTGTGGTTCAGTGGAGGCGGGGGGGCGTCTCTGTGGTTCACTAGAGTGGGCGGGGGGCGTCTCTGTGGTTCACTAGAGTGGGCGGGGGGCGTCTCTGTGGTTTACTAGAGTGGGCGGGGGGCGTCTCTGTGGTTCACTAGAGTGGGCGGGGGGCGTCACTGTGGTTCACTAGAGTGGGCGGGGGGCGTCTCTGTGGTTCACTAGAGTGGGCGGGGGGCGTCTCTGTGGTTCACTAGAGTGGGCGGGGGGCGTCTCTGTGGTTCACTAGAGTGGGCGGGGGGCGTCTCTGTGGTTCACTAGAGTGGGCGGGGGGCGTCTCTGTGGTTCACTAGAGTGGGCGGGGGGCGTCTCTGTCGTTCACTAGAGTGGGCGGGGGGCGTCTCTGTGGTTCACTAGAGTGGGCGGGGGGCGTCTCTGTGGTTCACTAGAGTGGGCGGGGGGCGTCTCTGTGGTTCACTAGAGTGGGCGGGGGGCGTCTCTGTGGTTCACTAGAGTGGGCGGGGGGCGTCTCTGTGGTCCAGCGTACTCGATCACACATCAACCCGATGTACGTGTCAACTGTGTCTGGGGTCCTTGAATCCCTTCACGTCGCTGTTATTTGGCTCACTTCGCCGCCCTACAGTACCCACACATTAAACCTACACATTAAACATTAAACTCACCGACCCTGCACACTAGAAATAACTCCGAATATGAAAGTAAGAAACGCACGCCATAGAAAGACGTCTTTATATAATCCCGTTGTGCCTTTTAGCACGCCTGTCGATCAACTTGTATCTCTGCTACACTAGTCATCTTATGTCTCTTGTCACTATTAGTTTATTTTGTTAAACTGTTTTTGAAGTACATTCAATAAGCAGAATAAAAGTTCAAAGTAAAACTGAACAATAACACTTTGTGTTAACATTGCATTGAGCTATACTCCCATTCCTTCCCGTGGACTCTGTATGGCAGACTACGGGGGCCACAGACTGGGAGTTCTTTGCCATCGATGAGGAGTTCTTCCTTGTCGTCGCCAATGCCTACAACTACGGGCCGCACACGACGAATCTTACTGAGCGATACGTGAGCAATTCTACAATCTACAGACTCAACGCAGTCCAGAAACGGTTTGAAGTCTACCAGCAAATCTTAACCTACAGGTAAATATTGGTAATAATATATGCAGGGTAGTAGTAATAATGGTTGAAAGATTCGTATTAGTAATAGTGGTAGTAGTGGTAGCAGTAGTAACGGTGACGACAGTCGTCATGAGTCACGAGTTGTAATGGAAGTGACGATAGTAGATAGGGATTTCTGTTACAATAAACACCAGTATAGTAAATCCGAATAATGTGATATACTTGTGATTTTTTAATATCAATAATGATGAGGGCAGCAGTCGCGGTAAGCACTATTGGTGTAATGTTAATGGCAGTACACCACCAGTAGATGTTCGAAGGGGTGAGAATTCATGGATAATATAACGCAGTAGCAATCGAGAAATCGATAGTATACCGAGGCCGTGATCGAAACTTCCAAAATGCGTTCATATCCGCGCAAATGTAATAATTCTATGTCTATCGTCAACTGGGAACACGCTATTACATGACACCCAAACGCCTTCCACCCCCTCTCTGGCTGCCAGTGCCGTGGACTGGGAGTACTTCAAGGTGGGCCGGGACCACTACCTCATCGTGTCCAACGCTCAGCACGAGGGCGCCACGACCGATGACTCAGAGGCCAGCGAACAGCGGTGCCACCTGGCGAAGACCCGCAGCGTCATCTACCGATGGCAGGGCGTCGAGAAGTTCGTGGCCGTCCACTACCCAGACTCGCTGGCCTCGGCCGACTGGGAGACGTTCACGCAGGGCGGGGACACCTACCTGGTCTACGCCAACGCCAAGGACAGCATCTCGCAGGTGTACAGGGTCAAGCCCATGTCCTGATGGACCTGCGGTTCCGCAGTCGAGGCGTTGAAGTCACCCGCGATGGGCTATCGTTCGTTATTGCCGTCATGAATTACGCGTTATTATTACGTGGGCTACGGGGGTCACTTTGATGTAGTACTTTGCGTCATTACGGCGTACTTGCAATAAGTGCCACGGGCATGAATTATGCAATTGTTTTGCATTGCAAGTGCGATGGCCATCATTTTGATATGTTACAAGTGCAATGTGCATGTGCAATGTGCAATGTGCCACAAGTGCTAACAGCGTCATTTATGTGTGATACGAGTGGTAACAGCGTCATTTATATGTGATACGAGTGCTAACAGCGTCATTTCGATGTGCTACAGGTGCTAACGGAGCCATGGTGATGTGCTACAAGTACTATGAGCGTCAGTTTGGTGTGCTACAAATGCTAACGGAGCCATGTTGGTGTACTAGAAGTGCTATGGGCGTCATCGCCATGTGCTACAAGTGCTATGAGTGCCATTTTGATGTGCTACAAAGGGCTAGGGACGCCATGTTGACGCAATACGAGTCCTACAGGCGTCTGTTTAACGCACCGCGAAGGGCGAAAATTTGACTTATAAGTTATATACCGTATACTGCCTATTTCAAACCGCATACATATTAGAAGCCGCACCCCAACTTTGGCCTCAAAACCGGGTTGGCAGGCACCCAGAACCATTTCCGGAAAACTACATATTATAAGCCGCACCCGGACTTTGGCCTCTCGACCCCCCCCCCACCCCCCCCCCCCCGCACTATATCCCTGCTTATTGCCGTCCCGCCAACGAAACCAATTAATTGTTTATACAAGCAGTCGCGATTATACTAACAACATTCACCCCTCCCTCTCCGTTCGCACCGCTTTTCAGGTGTCACACCAGTGGCTGGCTCTCCTGGCTCCTACCAAGCCAATTAATTGTTTATACAAGCAGTCGCGACTACTAACAACATTTACCTCTCCCTCTCCGATCGCAGCTCTTATCAAGTGTCACACCAGTGGCTGGCTCTCCTGGCTCTTACTGCATGTTTATGAATCACTGCCATACCTACACAGTATCAAGTTTCTGTCTGGTCCAATTAACTTATTGCATTTGGTGCGAGCCCGGCGGCAGCTGTATCAATTTACACCACCTGAAACCTGGCCTCTGATCATTGGTGTACAATAGGTTTGGGCAGAGTCGCGTGGCAGTAGCAATACATAACACAACCGTAAGTAGCTCATTGTCAGTCTTGATTGCCACGGTAACACAATGCCGGGGAAAAGAACATCTTACGACGCAGCTTTTAAGTTGTATTATCTCCCGACTTGTTGACTTGTATGACGTTATGATGCAATACATTATTTTGGCAACACCGGTAATTTTCGTATTACCACCCCCCCCCCCCTCCCCCACACACACACCCGGCTTGTCTCGCCACGCTCACTTTAAATCGGCAAAAGGCCCTATTTAAAGCCGCACCCTGACTTGCGACTCAACCCCGGAAAGTGGAACCTCCAACTTCCTAATATAAGCCGCGGCTTCAAATAGGCAGTTTACGGTAGTTATATAGACGCCATTGCAATTTGCTACATATATATATCAAGGTCACGACATCAAAGCCGGTATCATGGTCAACGACATAAAGGCCTTAAGTCTCCCTGCCTTGGCACCTGGCACTTTTGCCGCCTGATTCCGTGTTTATCGGGTGCCGTCTCATACGGACAACGTCTCATTTTGTCGAAATGTTTTCATTTCTCAACGTATTTTACACGTCAATATTTCACCGATAAGCATTATATTGTCCCGCGTTTGAAATATGTATTTATATGTATATATTAAATATATGTGTTGTAACCGCTTAACTCACGCATTTCCCTAGTCTCTGATCCTATTTAATGAAAATAATATGGGAATAATATATATAATTTCACAAGCATAACGTTATATCTGACGCGTTTTGTTTTCATTTGTAGTACACATTGTATATCATAGAAGTTGTTTCACCCAAGGTGTTGTTTATCGTATACTCATCTAAATTATAATGAAGTAACATTTTGTTGTGATGCCTGTAGGATTGTTTTAGGATGTAGATCCACTATGTAACGTTATAGGATGGCTTGTTTATTGCTATTGATAGCGGCGTTATATATTCCTCATTTGATATTAATGGCGAACAGAAACTAGGAAACAACCTGTGCTACATGTTCTGTGCTCCCCCCCACCCCCCTCGCCTACAGTCGTTTGGACAGTCGATCCGCACAGGCAGACGTAGCCCCCCCCCCCCCGAAACCCCCTTCGGATCTCTTTAACGATAATTCTTGATCCGTCGTTCTCTCTTCACATAAGTGATTCACAGCTTAGCTATATTTTATAGCACTTTGTCCTTCTAGTGGATGCATTATTGGTACTAGCCTACCGCGTAGACAAAAATAAACGTATTTAACTCACATCCAATCAGCATTAATAACTTCAGTTTGAAGTGTTTCAAAGAGATAATCTTCGAATTATTGTTAACGCGGTAATATTTATGCGGCCATTCATTTTCGTGTTCGTATTATTTTTTAATAAATTAGCTTTACTCAGCGTCGCAGTAGTTTGCTTGTATGTAATGGATCAATGTTCGTTATTACGTGAACTTTGGGCAACACAGTAAACAGTGTTGCAAAGACGGCAGCCATTCGCACGTATACAAAAGTTGCCACCACGAAAAGTATGTGAATGTAATAAGGTTTACCACAGTGACAATCGCTAATGCATGGGTTGCCTTGGTGTCAGTGGCTCGTGCATGGGTCACCTTGACGACAGTCGCTCGCGCATGGGTTGCTATGACAACAATCGCCCATACATTGGTAAGCTTAGCGACAGTCGCTGGTGCAGGGGTCACCATGACAACAGACGTGACGTCATGGAGTTAATGCAATGGTTGTGAATACATAAGCATTATGCAGGGCATTCAAATACCGTCCAGTATTCAACATCTGCAGCACAAAATACAATCGTATTTAAGCTTAGCCAAATTATCATGGAAAAGGCAACGCTGGAAAATCTCGTATTGTGACGAAGGTCGACGCATCTGTATATAATTGATGTTGTTTCGTTTATGGCATGCAAGGCGAATGTCTAAGCAACTTTTCAATGTTCGGACTGTTGTCAGCAGCATAGCTGAATGACTCGTCGAGATTAAGCTGGAAGCGAATCTTACTGACGATAAATGTTTGAATGTTTGCATTAAGGTGACTGTGCTGTGTTCTCGCTGAATTTCATTATTACCGTCATAACAGTTATTTAGTAATGGAACAACCGTTGTACAGACGCTCAAGATAGGTCATGTCGATGGGAAAGACATCGAAACCACACAGCGAAATGAAAAAGATACAAATTAGTATTGTATTTGTTAGCACGTATTTAATTACATTTAATCCGAATATTAGCCATTAGTGTTACATGGAGTTGAGCAACCACGTGGTATGAATATATACACTATATATATATATATGTGTATATATTTATACATATACCATATATATGCCGCATCAGTGTGGCTGTATTAGAGACAATAACAAGACAAAGGCGATTTTCTTAATTTGACTATGGAGCACATTTTTTTTGTATTATTTTTAAATAATTATTAAGTGTATCAACAATATATAAATTTGGTGCTAAAGTTTAAAAAGGGAAAGCTTGAGCGTTACGCTTGTAAGCTTCTGTATACAGTTAGAGCAACCATGCAAGTGAATGCGCAAAATGAGGAATAAATGTTGTCAATAATTATGTGTTCGTTGGTTAAGTTATATTTTGTTCATCTGACCCTGAATCTCACGGGAAATGGTTTTGATCAGCAGAAGCAATTCCAGCGAGGACCTTCACCTTCATAAGCGTCAGGTGTAAATAGGCTTACCTACAGCCGAAACTGTATAATAGACTGTTCCAGATACCCCAGGCGACATCTATCGTCAACAATATACACTGCGTGTTACGGGTTAGAAGGCAGATTCTCGCATGCGTTTACCATGCATGCCTATGGAGGTGGTTCAGGTGCCCGGCTTCAACGTTTCTTTTGTCAGGGGAAGGTTTGTTCTATGACATTGTAATTCACAGAACAAACACACAAGATGTCTCCATAAACTTTCCTGTAAGTATTATATTATATAATGGAATCATAGCTTATATTTCACTAGATTAAGAACAGTTTATCAATCCTATCCCCGTTTCGACATGTGGTCACGGGTTTCGGACCCCCCCCCCCCCCCCACACCCCACCTCACATTTTGAGAAAAGAATGCGGTTTTTAAATGCAAAATTGAGGCCATCTCAGGCGTGGACACCCCTTTATTGAAGAAGAACGCTATCTGAGGTGGGGTGGACTCCCCCACCCCGCTGTCGCAAGTTTGCAGTGGAACCACCCCCCCCCCGCCTCCCCGGTCGCAAGTTTGGACCCCCCCCCCCCTTTTCAAATTTCTGGATCCGCCGCTGAACCCCAATTCATTTCATTTCATTTCATTTCATTTCATTTCATTTCATTTCATTTCATTTCATTTCATTTCCAGATGCAGGCGTATCGTTCGCGCAATAACCATCAAGATCTTAGCGACATTATTTCTTACCCAATACACGAATAGAGAATTGTCCTTGCCTGTCCTGGTTCTCCGGAACTTTAACATTGTTTGTCGGTGAATATACGGAGCGGGCACACCATTACATGATGAATCCGTAGCCCAACTGGAACCTCCTTCTCCAGTGTTGTGTTTAGATCTCTAGGCTACGTTGTTAGGTTTCTAGCAGGGGCGGGGGGGGGGGGGGGTGGATCCAGTATCGATTTTTTTCAAAATTTTCAAATCGTTTTTGCCAAAATCCGTGTCGATGTCACTTTTTCAGATTCTCAGTGTCGGAATTTTGGAGGGTCAATGTCGAATGTCGATTTTGCAAATATGCCTGTGTCGCGTGTCGCCATTTACCCCTTCCAGACCCCTTGCGGAACTTCAGCACCGGTTTTGGGGAAGGCTGTCAAACTAGATAGCGGTGGATTTATTTCCTATAATTTCCATACGATGTCTTATGATGATTTATTTCCTTTAATTTCCATACGACTACTAAATTTCCGCCCCCCCCCCCTCCACACTACGCTGAGACCCCGTCCTGTCGGTGAACGATATCATGTCTGCAATTGCATGGGAATGAGACCCAAGCCTACTATATCTCCATTTATGGCGAATATGTGGTTTATGTCGGAGAATTAAAATTAGGTGAAATTAGCCGGCGTTGACCTTGCGGCGTTGACCTTGCGCGGTGTACCTAATACTTAGATAAAATTCCATGGTTATTTACTAGACTACCTGTCGTAAACTGGGGAAATAGTTTAGCGGGAGATTGTCTCTTGAGGGTAACATCAGTTGACAGCCTTGGCCGGGGGCGAGAGAGCTAAGGAAGCAAGAGATGAAAGAGCTAACAAAGCGGCAAGAAGGTTTATGGAAATAAGGTGCCCTAGAAACCGTGCCCGCGCCGAAACTAAAGTTCGGAAAGTACGGCACGGTAATGGAGGGAGCCAATTTATGGGATTGGGAGTGATAGGGTGGGGTCCGCCGAGGGTCGACGGTGGCGTGGCGGGGATGGGGGCGGGGGGTGTCGGGAAGGGGGGGGGGGTTGGGGGGTTTGAGTGTCTGTCTGCCAGGGGCCGGTCAGCTATTTGGGATGACTCATGCTCTGGCGGCTGGGGTGGCGCCGTTGGGGAGGGGGGGGGGGATGAGGGATGGGGGGCTGAGGGGGGCGGAGTTGATACGGTACTTTCGCTGGATACAACAGCGGCCACCAGAGAGGATGGCGGGTGGCGGGGGAGGGGGAGGGGGGTGGCGAGGGGGTGGCGGGGGGAAAAGAGGGGTGTTGGTGATAGGAGAGGGTGGTTGGATGACGGGTTGGGGGTTGGGGTGAGGGCAAGAAAAAATCCCGCCCACCTGTACACCCAAAAAGAGGGGGTGCGCGATAACGCGTTGACGGGTGCGGGGAACGCGCAGGGCGGCGGGAAGAAGGGGGGTGGGGGGGGGTGGGGCTGGATTGGGGTCCGGGGATTCGGGGGCCTGCGGAGTGGGGTGAGGAGGGTGCGGGGATTAGGTTGGCGCGCTGCGAATTCCGTTGGATTGCCTGTGCCCTGGGCCCCGCGCGGGTTAGCACCCCCAGGAGGGATGGGCCCCCGTCTCCAAGACTGCCCCACCCCCTCGCCCTCGCCCTCCACCCACCCTCCCCCTCTCCCACCGACCCCCCCCCCCCCCAGCGTCGCCGACGGCGTCTGCTTTATTAACTTTTAGTGTCTCCCGCCGCCGACAGATGTCCTTCCCAACAGTAGCGTTATGGTTACGGATGAGGCGAAATGCCCGAGTAATTTCGACTCGGGTCGCCAGAGGGCCGCGGCCATATTGCCCGGAGAGGACGCAAAAGTAGGTCATAATTCATGACGTTATGAGCGATAAAAGGGGGGAATCAATCGCCCTCTGCCTTTGGTCTGGCGCTGCCTCGGTCAGCGTGTCTCGTGTAATGGATGTCTTTAATGCCCGGATGCAATCTCGCTCAGACAGCCAACTTGTGAGATATACGTCGCACGAGAGATGCGTCATTTAATTAAGATCGGTGTTTGGTGTTATATGAAACTCCTACCCGACTTATCTTCAACATTTTTACCTCCTTCGACGGTACTAGATACTTCTCTTGTCGCAGTATACACGGGCATATGTCGCCGCCCTTCGCAGAGATAACGTGGTCTCATTAAGTAATGGATGGGGCAAGTGTATACGGAAACACAGTTGTCGGGAGAAAAACATGGCCAAAATCAATGACATGAAGATTTCATGACACATTTGGCGATCTCAATACTAAATGGCATTAACCAAACCGTTAACTGTTGAGACATGGCACGCCGCGTTGTGGCGGAGGACTCATTGCACGGGATACATGGGGGGAGGGGGGGGGGGCTACCTGCACCGTTGCGATAATTATTTTCGTTTTTGTCAAGCGAGAAATTTTCTTCTCTAGTTACTGTCAAACCCATAAAACTTTCATAATATTATATCACTAAAATAGTGATTCTTTTGCTTTAAGATGATTCATACTAAAAACAGCATGGTTCCTTTCATATCGAACGCTTTCGAAAAGGTGTCTGCCGCTGCCGTAATGCAAACCGGAACCAATCAATTTTAAAGTGGGCCACATAACACATAACATTTGGCGTTTCGGATTTTTTTATCTCAATTCTGTCTATGAAAGTCTGTGACAAGATGGCGGACACCAAACGACGCCATTAGCTACATGACCTCGTGGGCGGGGGTGAGGGGTCCACTGAAAACGCCTCAGATGGCCTAAATTTTGCATTGAAAAATGGCATTCTTGCTCAAAAAAGGGGGGGGAGAGTCCGGGTCCCTGCCCCCCCCCCCCTCCCGAATCCGCCCATGGACCTCGGGGTAGTTAAATTGTGACGCTGTCGCCGTTGTGTGCGGTATCTATATCCTACACGAGTGGCTCATGTCACTGCCGCTGAAAAAACTATACAATGTCTCATAATGAGGCATATTTCAACGCATTACCTTCATTCAATCATTTGGGCGCGAAATGTACGCATGACTAGAAGCTTTCTCCGGTTGCAGTTTACCAGATTGCGTCACGAGATGGCAGCACTACTCCGCCCCTTCCGCGTGACGTCATCAAGTGCGTCATCTTCTTGTTGGAGGTTTTACATCCGGTGACAACCCCGGCTCTCTACCTCGGAACTACCATCTGCAGGTAACCAGGCCAAACGAACACTGATTATCACGGATTAAAATAAAGCAAAACAACTTCCACCTTGTTCTGACTCTGATCGGAAACGGGAAGAGCTAGTCTCCGGTTGGTTGATATACAATGTATGACTGAAAACCGTGAGACATATAGTTCGATCGTACAAACCGATAATCGACAACCCACCATATATACGTTTAAAGGTTGCAAAAACTCGTTTTATGCTGTATTAAGTAAACGTAGACATTCCACCGTTGGGATTCGAAAGACACATATACCTCGGGCTGGTCAAGTAGGGCACATTGGATAATTGCAGTACACGTTAAAAGAAAATACCGGGGGGCTGTAATACGATATAAAAATGAAACTCTGTTGGTATAAAGTCTATTGGCCGTTCATCGTTCTGTTTAAAAAGAAAGCATTATCGAGACAATCACACATCAACAGTATAAAATACACATTTTCGCCCATCAAGCGGGTGTCGACATGTTTTGAACACGTGTCCATGGTTAGCCAATCACACGCAAGGCGTTGACGTCACTGACGACTACCTTCAGGGGAACCAACACTTTCTTTACATGCAAACGGTGCGTCTTTGGAACAAGCTGTCAGCCTAACACCTCTCATGGACAAGCGAATTTGACTCATAAACTTGTGTGGAGTTACGGGGATGAGACCAAGGGTACTGGAGAGGACTCGGATGGTGTTGGACAGTTGTGTTGTGGACTAGTATGTTTTGTATCTTTGCTCTAGCCGTCAATAAACATGTCAAACGAAGTAAGCGATCTCTACATGGCGCAGCCGGCAGGGTGGTGAATCAAGGTACAGGGTTATTTTGACATACTACGCGGTATAGCAAAGAAAAAGACAATTACCTCCCAACCATTCGCTTTATCGCCCATTAGCGTGGCAACAATGAGCCTGCAGATGCGGGCCCCGCTACACATATAAACGCAGGGCAAACCAACACATGCAATGAGCGACATCGACCCGGACGATGATGAACAACTCGGGACGGAAGCTCGCCTCTCCCGAATGGACTTACACCTACAGGCCATGGAAAGGAAACAAGACAATTTTCAGGCAGAAATATTGCAATTATTGTCTGGTAAATCAAACCCAGACAGGGCGCCCAGTGCCGTCCACATCGACCATAGGTCTTCCAGTCAAGCGGGAGGAGCTGTTGCTGAGGAAAACGAAAGGCGCATTTCAGGCGTGGAATCGAGGCCCAGCATTTACAGGGCGCCATCTCTCCAAAGGCCAGAATTTAGCCATAAAATGTTCCGGGCAGCATGGCGGACAAGCACTGCCAACTGGGATATCTACCGGTCTTCCCTGCACATTCCCCCATCAGAGGAGGCCACGCAGCTGTATTTGTGCTGCGACCAGCCTTTACAAACAGCGCTCCTGACCAAACGTCCCCAGCTTACCACGTGTACCGGGTCAGATCTCCTCGAGCTGATGCAGGAAACAGCGTGTAGGAATACTAATCCTGCAGTATTCCGACGTCAGTTTCACAGCACAATACAACACATTGGAGAAGACATCAAAAGCTTTGCGGACAGGTTAGAACAAATAGCATTGGATTGTGACTTTTCAATTGTATGTGACAGTTGCAACACAACTGCCTCATATTCGGAATCTCAACAAAGAGACCAACTGATGAGTGGTTTAGCAGATAAATATGGGCGGAAAGAGGCATATGCCAAAGCAGGGGTGCGCAACGCCAAAGGAAGCCACCGTAGTTGAATCACCCTCTATCGGGACAGTGGAACTGGTCGGAAGTATACAATGGGACAGTTACACAAAAACGTTCGTCCCATGCAAGTCAGCAGAGAAACCACGAGCCATGATCAGCATGTCCCCACATGTGTCCGAGAACGACATCCGCCCACTCTCCAAGAGACCCGGCCGCCTCGAAACCCGACAGATGGATTCATTGGCAGATTCAGGTGCTCAGATAAGCGCTGCAGGAACATCATTCCTGTCTCGTATGAACTGTGACAGGGGCAACCTGCTACGGGGTATAAATACCAGGATCACAACAGCCAATGGCCGGGTTATCAAGTGCCTTGGATTCCTCCCAGTGCTCATGTCATGGCATGGACGCCAGTCCATCCAACCGGTCTTCATATGCCCGGCCATGAGTGACGTTTATGTGGGTTTTTCGGCAATGAAAGACCTTGGGATACTGCCAAAGTCGTTCCCGGACAAAATTCATATATCCGGATACGAAAGACAGATGAATGGTATCAACGACGAACCTGTATCGGTCCCAACGCGAGCAAACCCACCCGCCAGGCCCGATGTCATGCCATTCGAGCCCACCGAGGCCAACATCCCCCAAATTGAACAGTGGTTTCTTCAGGCTTTTGCCACATTCTCATTCAACGTGGAGGCCACCCCGTTGGGGGCGATGCCGGACTCCATATTGACGATTCACCTTCGCCCATGCGCGGTCCTGAAGACGGTGCACACTCCAATCCTAGTTCCCTTCCACTGGAAATCTGCCGTTAAGGAACAGCTGGATAGGGACGTGGCTGTAGGCGTATTGGAGAAGGTACCTGAAGGGACGCCAACCCAGTGCTGCTCGAGAATGGTGATTGCCCATAAATGAGATGGGACACCCAGAAGGACGGTTGATCTTCAGGCCCTCAACAGGGAATGCCTGCGAGGGACGCATCATACCCAATCTCCATTTCATCTCGCCAACCAAATCCCACCAAAGACATTCAAGACGGTGTTAGATGCTAAGGATTGGTATCACGCAATCGAACTTGATCAGGCCTCGCGAGACCTCACGACCTTCTTTCCCGATTGGGGTCGCTACCGATACGCTCGTGGCCCTCAAGGGTCAGTGGCGACAGGGGACCACTATACCTGTCGCACAGACGATATCACTAAAGATTTCCGGAACAAGGTGAAATGTGTAGATGACACACTGCTCTACACCGACTTATTGAAGAAGCCTTTTGGAATATGTTCGACTTCCTAGATCACTGTGGGAAACATGGCATGTCATTCAACATCTCAAAATTCAGGTTTCCATGCAAAAAAGTGGATTTCGATGGCTTCCAGGTCAAAGAAGATGAAATTGCACCCAGCGAGGAGTTATTGCAAGCGACCAGAGGCTTTGCCACACCAAGCCATATCACCGGTGTGCGCTCATGGTATGGCCTGGTAAATGAGGTTGCATGGGCAGATCAACTTCAGCCCATCATGAAGCCATCCCAAGAACTCCTTCGCAATGACACGCCATTCATATGGACCACCGAGCTCAATGAACTCTTCCATTCTTCCAAGAAAGTAATTCCTAATCGAGTAAAGGAGGGTATTCGCATATTCGACCCACAACGCACAACTTGCCTTGCTACGGATTGGAGCGAGGAGGGAAGTTTCAACCGACCACCAACCAAAGAATGATAGGAGAGTTCTGAATGATAGGCGCGTCGAGGGCATCGCCAACCCAAGGCTATTAAGGGTATAAAAGAACGGACACTGCGATTCAACTTCAGAATTGTACATCGCAGTGGCAAGGACAATGCTGGCCCTGACGCATTGTCCCGCTTCCCCGCAGAAAATCCTTCACACGTGAAGACCTTACAGTTGAGGAGATCGCTTTGGCGGAAGACACAGAAACCTTCGTACTAACGGTCATGACAGTGGCTTCAATGAGTACGGCTGAGCCAATCGTATTCGTTGACAGAGTGGCCAGGGTGGATGTACGGGACAAAGAATACCAAGCCTTATTAAGGGCAATCCGAGAAGGCTTCCCGGACACCAAAGCAGCCGTTTCCGACTTAGCTAAGCCGTATTGGCAGGTGCGCAATGTGCTGCATTAATACGCAGGGGTCGCCACAATGGAGACTCGGATTGTAATACCGGCACCGTTACGCCGACAAATCCTCGAGTGTCCCCACACCACCCACCAAGGACTGACTGCCATGAGAGCGCGCGTCCGACTCACAGTGTGGTGGCCATGCTTTAACAAGGACCTTGAGGTATTTCTCGCTTCTTGCACTCATTGTCGGTTTATGGCTAAATCCCACTCCAGAGAACCCTTCCAACTCACGCCGATCCCGAATTACCCATTCGAATCGGTGGTCGCAGACCACTTCGACTATGGTGGCCACCAGTACCTGGCCGTAGCGGATAGGTTCACAGGCTAGATGGAGGTGTTTGTTGGAGGTGCCGGGGCTGCAGCCCTGGTACGGGCATGTAAGGACATGTTCACCAGGTTTGGAATACCGAATGAACTATCAAGTGATGGGGGCCCCTCATTCACACCCCTGGAATTCCAATCGAACGGACGGGCTTAACTGGCAGTCAAGTCAGCAAAACGTATAGTGGCGGATAACCCAAGACCCAACGGGACACTCCGCACAGACCAAGCGCGCCGCTCCCTCCTGCAGTACAACAACACACCCCTGCAATGCTGAGGAGCTTCCCATGCGCAGCTGATCTTTGGCCGACAACTAAGGGACTGGACACCCACAACTAAAGACAAACTTCGAATCAGTGACATATGGATCAAATCACTGGAACGGGAGAAAGTCATTCGACAGAGAAATGTCAATCTCCGGCAGCGGTACAACATTTCAGCCGGCCGGTTGCCAAAACTCAAACGTTGACGACAATGAGTGCGCGTCACGCAGCTGTAGCAAGGCACCAGCGTGATGCATATTCGTTATAAGAGCATCTGTTTTTTTGTTGGTCCCCAAAAGACAAACCGGAAATAGAAACCACGAGAAATGTACAGCCCTATAGGGCTATACAATTCTCGCGATCTGGCCGCGAGACTACAATTTTGGGGACAAACAAACACACGTGCTCTATGTTGAACCATAGGCAGCTATAAGTCACTTTCTTTCTAGGTTTATTCTAAAGACTATGTCTTTGAGCACTATTTCACTAAACTTGGCTATGGAAGATATACGTAAAAATATTTGGAGGCGATGAAGCGCAGAACTTTGGGAATATACAAGACAAAACCCGTCTTCAAAACACTCGAAAGCTAAAAATAACGTTCTAAATTTGGCCCTGCACCCGGGATTTCGCAAGTTTCTCAAACAGCGAGTGAGTTTCGCGTGCCTCCGCGGTAACAAAAATGGCGAGAGCAAGTGATCGACTTAACCATTCCGCTGTCAAAATGTGCACTGCATGGAGTAACAACACACGGATGCGTCACTAAAACCACATGATAAAGATAAAATAAAACCAGTTGGATGTTTTCGTACCACTTTTGGATCACGAAAAGACCAAGTTTCTTCATTTGTGTAAGTTTTCTGTTTGAAGCGTTGCGCCAACGTTGTCACCGATGAGAACCCGTGTGACGTCATAATGCCTCGTTTTCGTAGTAAATGCAAAAAAAAACGTTAGTTTCTCAGTCGTATTATCCCGTCGTAACAAATATTGGTCATTGTGGTGGCGCAAACGAATAAAAAATATGTCGTCTATCCGTTTTGTCAAGCTATACTTCTTAAATATTCTTAATCATATCGCTAGTCCTTCCGCAATGGACCCACCGCTCGACGCCTGGCTTTTGCGCAGGTAGTCTGGTTCCCAGTCTCTCCCTTTGCGTAACATACACATCACGCCAAAGTCACAGATAGTCAGGATACCAGTCAGGATACCAGTGTGCTTCGTTTGTTTGTCCCCAAAATGAGTAAACCGGAAGTCTAAGCGAACGAGACTGTATAGCCCTACTGTCCGTCATTCCGTACAACTACGTCATACGCGTCATAGCCCCCTTCCTAGCATGGCGGTAAACAATGGATGTTCGACAACCAGCGACTCGAATCACAAATGTGAGTAAATATGGTAACGTGCACACATGTATTTTACGCGAAGTTATTGTGTCGAATTTTAACGTTGTCACTGTTGAAATGTAGCCATTACTGCAGAATTAGTCGCAGGCAAGGCAGCGGTAGGCGGTTTCGGCCACGGCTACTAGGGCAGTAGGATAGGGGAAGGGAGGGTCAGGGAGAGTGTGTGTGTGGGAGGGGGGGGGGGTGCGACGTGCGGGGGGGTGGGTTGCTAGAGGGATACTCTCGATCGAGGAAAAGGGGTGAAGAGGGTGGTCACTTCAGATGGTAATAGAATATTTAAAAGGTGAAGCTTATAATTTATTCACTAACAGCTAGTAATTTAACGGTAGGAAAATGAATTTAATTTTGCAAGCTAGGGGTTGGTGGTGCGGGAAGGAGGGGGGGATGCATGTGGCGGGTATGGGTTGTTAGAGGGATATACCCTCGAGGGGAATCGATATCTACCTATTTAGGAGGGCAATAGATTCAATATCAAATAAACTTAACCAAAAAATGTCAGTCTAGATATGATAAATGTATTTGAATTATTTTTAGTGAATTTATTTTACAAAGAAGGAGAAATTGCCTCTCAGATAAGAAATATACAACAATTTTCAAGCTTCAAGGAAGCAATTATACTACTTGGAACTGATCAAAGAAGATATATGTATTCCTGCCTGAGTTATTTAATTATTATAAATGATTGCCATCATTAAATAGCGATGTTCATGTCGAGTCAATGGACTATTTATTGATTTAATTTAAGAATTGAAACATTTCTAATATTAAATTAGTTGTAACTTTTGAAATGTATCTCAACTAATTGGTATGTAAAATTTCTTAGATTAATGGCATATGCTTTACTACCGGTATTCATAATGAAGTAGCTGGAAACAGAAAACTGTAATCTTTCGCTCTATCACTACTTTGTTATAGGTCCACATGTTTCTTTCACACGAAAAGTAGTTTGCTTGCATCTTAATAGTATGTATGTCACTCATTTAAATTTAACGTATGGATTAAAGAAGTGACATAAAACACCACCACTCAAGGATATTACATAAACCACATGAAATGAAAAATGTGTACTACATTATTGATATATGTATTATCAGTGTATATGTTCGAGTATTATAAACGTAAAATAATGAAAATAAATGATTTAATTCAAGACTTACTTTATTCAAGTTTTTTTTATAGATTATTGACACATATTTCTGTCATTATTTATTTACCATCACAGACAACCAATGCCATTAACTACATCAAGTAAAAGTACAGGGAAAATTATTTAGGTCAAGGCACATTTATAAATATGACTGCCTGTGGTATATAAGCTCATTCTACTGGAAATTGTTTTTCTTGCAGGACATTTATATGTGAATTATGTTAAGGCCAATGAAATATTCAGATTCATTCTTGAGAATTACTGGCTCTTCACTTCATTCTCTTGTGGCAAGTCCTGATCATAGACAAATGTTGCTCAGGCGATTTGGCAAATGGTTTATAATGATCCAACTAACCTTAATAATACAAGATCATACAGGTGCATTGTTTTGCCTATTTCTGTCTTACATGATTAGCCAAAATGACCAAGCCCTGTTTAGTTTGAACAATTTAGTCTGGAACGATGAGCTAAATTAGCTATAATTAATTTGATGCCAGCATTACTCCAGATAAGTCTTTATTTATAACACACTTGATTGGGGTAGTAATTGGGTGTGGGATGGATGGGAATGAATCCTTACCAGGCTAACTATATACTGATTGTACTTCTTGCAATATGTAATCAACATGTTTAATCAATATTTAATCAACATGTGCCTAACTTGATACATGCATACTTTAGGGCTTTAATTAGCACTGAATCCTAATCTGAACCTTTACTAATTTTGACTGAACACAACCAATAAGGCAAGTTCATTTCAGCAAGAAGAATTTGTTATAAGCCTTGCCTGATTTCCAATTGCAAAATAAAAATATGTTTAAGCCAAGCCCATTTCATTTGTAAATTCATTTGCAAACCCACACTAAATAACAGTTTCGCAGCATTTCATTTCTGTTTTCATTGTCTTACTTTCTGACTGCTCCATATAGCAACCAGCTCTTGGATGCTAACAACATTTTAAAGCAGTCCACTTATAAATCCAAGAATCAGTTTCTTTTCTGTTGTTTTTATCATATGCAAAACTGTCTTTGATACAAATTGTTGAGGAGAAACCCATGTAGAATTCATATCTGTAGGGTTTTTGTTATCCCTTGCGTAACTGTATCTTGTGTGAATCTGTATGCATATTCTTATCTGATTTATTTAATCCAATTGGTTACCTTATCTCTGTAAAAAAAGTAACATGTAGACTATGTAAGTCTTAATATGAGAGTATTGTATTTACAAAAGAAGGATGTAATAATAAATTGATAAGAAAATGATTTTCTTTTTAAGTTTTGTATAGACACAGCTATAGAGGGGTCATTTCATCCAATTAACTTACCCTCGCCACCCCCTCGCCATCCTGGTCACGAGTTACTCAGAACCAAAATATATTATTTTGTCAATGGACCTGGTAGACTATTACACAGCTTGTTAGACTATAACTTATAATTGATAAGTTTAACTTGACTACATATTTCTTAATTATAAGATTAATTTCAGTATTCTGATCAAGTTATGTGGCTGTTTTTTTGTAGCTTACATGAATCCCAGATTAGAATGAATACATCCTATCAAATTATTAAAGCGGGTGTCCAGCCTAATTTAATCGCGATCGGCACCGAAAGTTTACATCTTAAAGTTAAATTGGCGAGTGTTAACGCTTCGTTTCCGGCGACTGGTAAGGAGAAAAAAATTAAGGCAACCCGCCCCCAGCAATGTCAAGCAGAGCGCCATTTTGCCGGGAGCAGTGACGCGTATTGTGACTATTCATGTGGCACCGCCTTATGTTATCACTCGCGGGGAGAGAGATCAGGGCCGCGATTTACAGATGAACAGCGGCAGTTCCAAGCCGCGCAGTAGAACATGATTTTAGTGTTTAATGGAAATGTACCATCCAAACAAATTGATATACGTCTTGCGACGATGGACTCCGCAACAATGCCATGATTGGAGTTAGAATCGCAGCTCTTTACATTAGCGATGATCACGCGCTCTTGTTTTGCTCACACAATAGGCGCAATTTCCGGTTAGAATAAATTAGAGTATCGCCTCCTGATTGGTCAATCGCGGACACACCTCCAAAAAGGGCTGCCGCCTGGGTAGGCGGCGAAATCGTGCCCGGCGGTCACTTCTAAATTTTATTGTGAGCTAGAGAGGACGAAACATTCTGTAATTTGGAGGATAGACAATTGGGTATTATATGAATCGGTAAAGCAGCGTTAGAGGCCAGGCTGGCGGTTCACTTTAAACAATCTAAACATGCTTGTGGATGCCGATACCTGTTTCCTGTCTGTGTCCTGTTCATGGGGCGGATCTAGGGGGAGGTGGTGGGGGGGGGGGGGTGGATGTTAGAGGGGTTGTACCAACCCCCTTGGAAACTTGAGCATACACTGTAAAAGTCGGGCTTTCCAACGATATACATTGAAAATAGACATTCTGTAGATGCAGCCCTCAGGGGAATTCCCTCCGCCCACGGTTGTAACAAAGTGGTGGACACCCGCGGTCATTCTCAGCCCCCCCCCCCACCGCATATTTGCTTAGTGAGCCCCCTCCTTGTCGCAACCCCCCATTCCCACAATCTTAGACCCGTCCCGTTGCTGTTTGATTAACAGATTAATACGATCTGCACTTCAGTTTGGATTCTCCTTTGCCGTTAGCTTTGGTCAAGGCAGTGGCTGTCTTTCAACGTATCGCGGCACATAAACACAGTCATTTCTTTTAAATACACGAAATGCATGCCTAACTCTCGATAGATCGAAATGTGCAAGACAAAATTGTCCAAAATTGTAACCAAAAGAATTTCTTTTATTTGTTCACCAGTGGCAGTGTTTACTTTTTGTCTGCACGACACTTTCGAAAGGGCTTTCACGGTAAATATAGCTCAGCCAATGAGAATGCGCGATATTACTACAATATGTTGCAGTAATTTCGTGGCTCGAGCAAATAAAAGTACAAAGACAGCCGTTGGCCACACTTGTCTTTATTTCCCACGTCCGTCACCACTGACTCTCACAACCAGACACCTTCTCGACAAGGAGTACAATTCCTGCCAATCTCTAGCGGGTAGGCCCAAAACTCATGCAGAGCTCAACCGCCGCTGGACCCCGGCAATGACCAACACTGCTCAAAAACTGCAAACATATACATAGAATATTCAACATAAAATACGATAACCAACTGTCAGCATTCTACGGCATTATAGTACTGGGCTCCAACAATTAATATAATTATTTACATTGACGTTTCAAAGTTATTATTGCACATCATCAATTTGACTGATACACTCCGTGGATGCTATTTCATGATACTTTGCTGTGCGAGGTGTGCGCTGTGGTATCTTTAACAATATTGCATGAATCTGCTTCGTTCAGATGTTTCTACTAATGACAATCATGTATGTATGAAATAATTTGATTATTTTTTTTCAATGGTAATATTTGTGATGTTTAATACAACAGAAAATTAGCATGGTGACCCTACGTTTTCGTAATATGTGTTTGATGGCCTAATTTATACCATGCAATATTAAATCAGGAAGTTCGACAGCAATGTTGGTCTCATCGAACCATAAACATGTGATACATATTCATTGTGTCCGTCAATATGCACTTTATTTATTAAAACTCGGTGCCGCTCGTTATCGTTGGGTATGGATACCGCTCCTTCAGACGTGGAGACGATAATATTGGTACAGTTATAATCGTGAATTAGCCTTTACAATTATATATATAAGCAAACATTTCCAATAATATATAGCAAGTAAGTAATGTCCTCAGCGTGTCCGAAAACCTCTCGTTTTTACCCAGCGACAAAACGTTCCGCTGGAAAACGTATGAACGAAAGGGTTAATCAACGCGGGAAAAGCGACAACTAGAATGCTACTGACGTCATTAAACTCGCCCATCTCGCCTTCTAACATTACAGCAAACGCCATTTTCAAAATAATGAAGATGTAGCTCAGTGTTCCGGGAGTTAATAGGAGACATATGCGACTGATTACGGCATATTTGACATCCTTTATACCCTTCGGCAGTTCGTCGGTGCGTCGATAATGTTTTCGCATCAATATTCCCAGGACAAAAGGCGGGAAGAACAGACCATTCGTCATGATAAAGATCGAAATGTTGGCTGCCGTAACATTAAACGACGCTGCCCCACATGAGTGTACCGTGAACAAGGAACATGCTGCACCTAAGTGACAGCGATCGGGAGCTGCAACGGTTAGCAAAACAATGGCCACTGTAGTCAGGAGTACAAATGCAAGGGATAAACATTGGAAAAGGAACCTCTTCGTAGGCAAATGATGTCGGAAAACCTTTGCTACGCAAGCATATCGAAAGAAAGACATCAATAAAATCGTCCAGAGAAGTAAATAAACGACAGGTTACTGCAGATAGTATGAAACATAACATCTTGGCCACCGGTTTATCTGGATTGAGGGGGACGAATACGTCTTTAGTGATGGCCAAAACAACGGATGCCAACCCAAGCAGGCCGCCCTCAATTGCCAGCGAGATCACTAGAAACGTATTGGTGTTGCGGGCGCCGAACCTTGTCCACCAAGCAACGCAAAAAACATTCATCAAGAGGGCCAGCGACCCCCATGACGAAGAGAAAGCTGCCAATCTCGACGACAGCTGGTTTCGGCATATCGAGCGTGGTAAAGCCCCATGTACCAAACAGGTTACGGACTCGGACGGAAGTACGCAACATAAACCTGGGAGATCTGTTTCTACAGTTATCCAGGAGAATGAAACGAAGATGTCGTGCGTAAGTCCGAGGATGGGATTGCCCGTCAAATTCAACAAATTTAATGATGCTAGACCACACACAAAATTAGGAGTCAGATAATCAATAAAATTATAAGACAGCGAGAGAATTTGGAGATTTGACAACCCCTCAAACGAACAGGGCTTCAGACGCCTAATCATCAGATATGCTAGGTCCATGGTTACAATATCAGAAGAGCCTAAAAATGCCCTAGGTTCAATGAGAACGACTGGGTTTGTGTTAATCTCCAAAGTTGCCAATTGATGTAAATCAAATAACATTTTCGAAAGGATTACGATCAAATAAATCTCAGCCATGCTTAAAAATTGCAGATTGTACAGCGTAGAAAACGTAGCTTTTCCCAAAGATTTAATTCTACACATTGACAAATCCAAATAGGCCAGAAGAGGCATATCTTTGAAAGCGTTGTCTCCAAACCATGGAGTATTATTTCTAAAATGCAATAATTTCAAGCCAACCCATAACTGTGGCACATTCCGTAGACCGGCATTCTGACAATTTACGGTTGGTCCAAAGCAGAAACAGTTATCTGGACAAAATTCTGCCTGGTATGACAATTCATCGTCTTTGGGAAGGTCGCAGTGGGCATGTCCATCTCTAATATTTTCCGCATGAATACATTTGTTTTCGCCCCTACATTTCAGCAACCCCGAACAAGTCAGATTGTCGCATTTCACCTCATCCTCCCCGTTGAGACAGTCAGCCACCCCGTCGCACACCATATAGAACGGCACACAGAAGGCGGATGGGCACTTGAACATGGAGGAACACTGAAGTTTGGAGCAATTTCGCAGATGTGATGCGTCTCGACAGAACTTGAGATGTCCGTATGAGTCTCGTTCGTAGACACAGGTCATCTTCCTTTGCAGACAGACGGGAAATCCGGAATGACACGTCGTTTTATTGGCCGGAGAGCACAACTGTGAGGGCACCCCGAATGTTTGGAGCCCAAGGTTAAAGCGCACAAAGTTCTCTTCATCGGAGATTTCTTCCCTATAACTGTCCGTATTGTGAGTGTCGGTCCATGGTTGAATCGAAAACTCACCAGCCGTGCTCTTGGACAAAAGGCAATCCGGAATCAGATCATTTACAAACGTTGCTGGGATGGTGATATTCTCGGTAGCACAAAGAAAGGCGTCGCTATCTTCGACCTTCTCCACTTCAGACCGCGAGACGATCTTGTTGGTTCCTCTGCATTCCAGAAAGGTACATACGGCCTCGTCTGACTTATCTGGGCATTCAGCCGTGCAGTCGCACACTCTAGCCCACGGAACACATCCCCCAGTGTGACACTGGAAGTCGTTCATACTGCAGCGGCAATCTGGCTCAATACATTCCATCGAGCAGAACGCTTTCGTCGGCACAGAGTATCTGGCGTGACACATGACAGGACATTGCAGCTCATCGCTGTGGTCCCGGCAGTCCTCGATGCCATCGCACGCGTATTCGGCTACGATACAGGTGCCGTGCTGACATTGCCACTGACCCGTGAGACAGACTGGAGACGAAAGCTCGGGATGTGATGAGCAGAAGACGAAAGTATCTTCGTTTGCGTTCCATAGGTCCTTGCAGTCTCGTATTCTCTTGATGACGCGTATTGTCTGCCAGGGATCACGTCTTCCTCGTGTTACCATACTGGTTATCAAGCAATCATTGGCGTCCATAAGTATGATGAACTGGTAACGATGATCCGGCAACCAGAGCTGAAGCCAGCCCCAGTACTGATGACTGTCTTCTAATGTTTGAACTTGTCCTCCTCGTGATGTACATGCGGTTCGCGGTGAAGGTCCATATGCTTCCCAGCGATACTCAATTAAGATTAGACATACGTGATCGGCAAAAACCAACCCGTGTGGGCAAATAAAATTCCCGACACTCAAGGGTCGTGCAACAACATCTGGTACCGTCAGCACAGATACTCGATGGCGTTTACATACCAGACCCGAATGTTCCGAACGCAAATGGCATGGTATCTTCACCCATTTGGTAAATGCGTAGGTTGCCATCAGAATAGCGGAACATTCTGTCGTGCGGTCCAATGATGGCTGGAGCTGATCAATGGCTGGAGCATCCCCAACATCAGGAATCCTAATCAATGTGTACTTCCAACCATGTTGCTGAAGCATGAATGTCTGGGGGAGCTTGGTGAAGGATGGGGGCGTCATCCAGTTTCTATAGGTATAAGGCGTTCCGTCAACCCAATGTAGATCTTCACTCTGTGGATAAGGCAACGAATTGGCAAAAATCACAATGGCACTTGATCAAGTCTACTTCTAGTTCTTGATATAATCATAGTTCTTAGATTATATTACTTTCTGCGAAAAATGTTAGCATATGATATCACTGCTCATATGTTCAATATATATGCAAGATCGTAGATTATATTAATCTATGCAACGAAATCTTGGCCTATGACATCACCGTTAATGTTTCGAGGACACCGACCTTCTACGCTTACCTCCAGAATGCCTCTGAGCCCCAAATATATCAATCTGTTGTGCTGCAGTGTAAGAGCGCCGGGAGGTAAATTATAATTGAACATTTGGTTAAGTTGCCAGTTTCGTAGGGTTTCCCATTCCGTGTCACTGCTGAGCGTCAGGAGATTCCCTCCGCGTTGCTCGCAGAACGATTGTCCCTCCAGCCAAGTCATGTTAACCCAGTGTTTGACAATGTAGCAGAAGCCTTCCAGACATACATCCCAGTCGTCGCTCCTGGTATGGGCGCCTGCCCATTGGTCCCCGCTGATGGAGTGCCGAAGAAACGTCCCCCGGAAGGTCCTATGCAGATCCAGCACGAATTCACAAGGAGTACTCGGCAGGATAAGTTGCACTTCATGTTCGCAACGGGCGACGAATGATGCGTTGAACGAGGGAAAGAGTTTCAGGTAGAGCCGTGTTCCCTCGCCGACTCCTATGACGACCTCAGTGACCGCTGGTTGCTGGCAAGAAGCGCCGGAGGTGATTATAATTTCGGTCACGACGAAAGTTTCGTAATCATCCGGTGAAACATCTACTTTCAACTCGTTGCGCTCAGGCAGGACGGCGTATCGGCCCCTGAAGCATAAACCGCTGAAATAAAGTGGCTCGTGTGCGTCCTCCAGCTTACACTCGGTCTCACTACCGAATAGCTTCTCAGCTTTTATCACGACACCCACATTGGAGCAAGGAACTTCAAAGTTAAGTAAAAAGTATTCGCTGGTGACAACGGATGGCGTCGGCCCATCGCCCGTGAGTGTTTTTGTAGGGACGGTTTGGCCGTTGTCATATTCTATTCTGGGTTCGCAAGCAGCATTGATATAGGCATCTGGGTAGTGATATCGGGATATGACATCTATAAAACATAGTTTCCATCTTTCATCATCTAGATCAGGAATCAGCCGTAATCGACAGGCACCCATCTCGATGTGTTCGACACCATCATGTCTGATGACAAACACCGTCAAACATTTTCCGTTCTTCGACTTCAATATATTTTGGGCACGACCTCTGAAGTAGAAATCATCGAACGAGAGAGTAGAACAGGATGGATCCAAGTAAATACCTGGACAATCTGTCACCGATGCTCGGATCGCCATGTTCAGATGCAGCAGAGCCGAATAAGCCTTAACCAAGATGGTGACGTGACGAGAACCAAAAGAAAGCTTTCCGATCTCATGCAGAGAATTCAACAACGCTCTGGAGCAGAAACTTGCGACGACGGAGTTTCTCGAATCAAGAATATGTATCCCGCTAACTGCACATTTATCATGGTATATAAGGCTTTTGGTCGAGTTGGACTCGAGGCCGATACTCAGATAGCCTGATTGTGAAAGAACCTTAAACTTGTATGACCAGAAGTGAGATCCAGGAGTCGCGTTGATAACTCGCACTGCTGGTCGGTTGGCGTCGTCTCCGGCTGCCACCCACACGTCATCCATCGTACAGTGAAGACCAGGGCACAGGTCATGACGGGTAGTTGTGTACATCAAGACTGGATCGTGCTCATAGTCCATAGCGCCTAAAGTCGCCTCCAAGGTAACGTCCCCGAGACTCGCCGTCACCAAACCTAAGTTAAAGCAGTTAACGCGGCGATCTTTATGTTTCTGAGTACGGAATGACTCCAGTGCATACGGACAACGTATTTCCGAGTAGGACTCGGGTGATGTGTCAAACCATTCGGGACGAATTCGGAGAAGTTCGCCAAAGGGATTAAGATATTCTTGGGAAAAGGCCAGAGGCCACATCGGGCCATCGCGAAAAACCAAACTGAAAGAATTATTTCTGGCAGGTACAATAAGAAGTAACGTCACATTGAAAGTGTGAGTCACTCCAAGCGTTGCTGAGGATTGCCAAATATAACGAGGACCGGATCCATCGCTGTATAGAGAGGATAGTTTGAAGGTCGCTTTACTGCAAGCTGCCTTCCATATATCGACAACACGTTGCACGGAGCTCAGCGCACCTTTATCACAAACTTGATATCGAAATTGCAGCAATGGCGAGTCAAACAACTTGCTGAGGTCAAAGTACAGACGCGCGTTGGCGGAATTGACCAAAAGTCGATTAGGTGGTTCGGTACCGTAAAATGTTCGCCGTTTAGTACAATTCCGAGAGGAGTTATCTAATGACGATACGACTAGCTTATTGACATCGTTTTCGAGTCCCTTTCCGTGTTTGAAATCCAGGTGCAGAATACTGATGTTGATGTGAAAGTGGGGCGGTACCTCCAGGAAGAGCAACATCTCCGACGGCCGATATTCGGGAGGCCTTATTATCATAGTGCCGCAGACATTGCGAATCAATCTGCAATAAATCATTGTCACCTGCGATAGATTACATAAAATAGCTTAAAAATGACGATGCCTCACGGAGCAGTAGTTGTCCCTGAAGTAGGAATTTAAGAGTTAACACACACATTACTACATGCATATATTGCATAGGTTCGAGTACAAAGTTGGAGAACGTGTCTCCAATATTATATCCAAAAAATCAATATTTCTAGGTTATCGTTTTTAATTTCAAATACATTGTAAATGTATCACATTAAGAAAGCTAGAAACGCGGCCATAGCAATGTACTAATTGTAGAGCCCATTTAATACCACGCCAAAGTGTACCTTGAGGCAGTTTTCTGCGTCCAATCTACCGGTAGCTCGTGTATGCCATTGCCGTGATCTCGCCAAGCTAACGCCCATCGCCGCAATTCCCGTAGATTCGATTCGACTGTTCCGCCATTTCGCGAGGGAACAACTCGCCTTAGTACATTTGAAAAATCGTTCAGAAGCAGCTGCAACCAGATATGTCGGGTCGTGTCCTCGCTGGGCTTCCGTAGAGACACAACGGGCCGACCCTCAGTCGGATCAGGCGGCCATCTTGGGACAGAAATTGCAAATATATTTCGACTCTGACTTCCCTTCCGTAGCATTTCTGCCAGGGTGATATCGCATTGATGAATATGGGACACCTCTTCCGCCTCGCAAACTGCACCAGCGGACTGTCTCGAGGCCACAGAGGCTTTCTGCACGATGACGTGGCATAAGACGAGTAGGGTAACCCAGCGCAGGCCTGAAAGAATCATCGCTAAGCTGCGGACCAGAGCGTTGACGGATCTGACTGATAATGACGTGCTCTGATGGAACCAGGTAAACTTGTAGGTGATACGCCTCAGAAATGAATTGTTGGAGTCTCTGCAGCATTTCTGCCCAAACTATACGCGCATCGCTTTATGTAAGCGCTTGAAAGGCATGACAATGCATTAAAAAACCCATTATATTCCAATAAAATCCTGTCACGACATTTCAATTTGAAAAGTGCCAAATTCAAATTAAATAAAATCGCGTTCCTTGATATCATTGCTACAGGAACTTAAGACTTAAGACTTAAAACAGTGGCTGCCTTGTACGTGTGTTGTCGAGGGTTCGCGGCGTGTTTGGCACGCACGGCATAAACCACCTAATGCCTTGCATGCTGTCAGTTATTTGCGTTTCAATCAGTGAACGGGATAGCCTCGTCTCTTGTCTCCTGGGGATTCCTCAGGTTTTGCCACTTTTGCCAGGTAAGAAATATATGCGGTGGTGTCCGTTGGTATAAGGCGGAGTGTGATGATCGTCACGATGTACGTTTTTTTGTGTACGTGTTTTGTTTTTGTCTATTTTGTTAGTTTTTTTTGTGACGTCATGACTGTGCTCCGTGATTTTTTTTTTTTATTTTATTATTTTTTTTTTTCAAATGTGTCGTCGTTGTGGCGTTATTGTCTACTGTCACGTGATGAAATATTAGAAATAAAACATAAAAATAAAATAAAAAGTGTGATGATCGAGTGATGGGATGAGACGAAACATCAGAATTGAGAGGGTGGTTGGGCTGCGTCCAGCCATCATCCAACATATTGATAGATTGACAACATATCATCATATCCATATGATTCAGGTTGGATTCATTCGACACTTCGACACCTCCAGCAATGAGAGGGTTGAAAATAATGATGAACACAACGTCTCGTGACACTAAAAACGATGCAAAATTGTCCTTAACAGAAAAAGATTCCAATTTCCCATGAACCGCACGCTTCATGTACTTTTCTTATACGTAACTGCAGCTGCATCAGTAATATTACGGCACGATAATTTCTTCCGGCTAGATCGCATCAACTGTGCAATAAGAGTCGAGATCGTCCCGCTTGTGACATCATATCACGGCATAAAATGCGTAGTTGATATATAACGAATCGAAGGAACCAACACATCGGTGACAATACTAGATACGTAAAATACATAAGAGGGATGGGTGGAGGATACCCTCCCTGAATCGTGCATCCCCAAGAAATAAGGAGAGTAATATCGAATCTCTAACATGAAGAATGATAAATACTGGGCGCAAAAAAAACCTCGTAAATATCGAGACGTTCACAGACTGCGACAATGGATCGCGGTGAATAGAGAAAAGGTCTTTGCGTTGAACCAGTAATTGTTTAGATAACGACCCCTACAACTTGCCAGCAGCTAATCGCGAATCTCCAAGAAGCAATGCTAAAGGCTATACTTCATTCAACGAACTGGGCCGCATAATCTTTCTATAGGGCTGTACAGTCACGACGGAATCTGATGTATACCCTACAAGACAAGCATACTTATGCTCTATGTCAATGCTGTAGTATCAACGGCCTGTGGGCGTATCTTCTGTGGTTGTTTGTCTCGCTTCGTACAAAAGATTGGCTAAAGCTTTGTTGTGCTTTAGCCGATAGGATTTTAGAACGGAGGGGGTTGGGACCGGGAGGAGGGGGGTTATCTAAGAAAAGCTTGCGACCTGTATAATCGTATTGACTTCTTATATCAGGGATTTACTTCATCATCTAAAAATGGTTCGTACTCATCTTAAACACAAGGGCGGATACCACGAACCTAAATGGACGATGTCCCGATGCTCGGTTATTTATTATGAAAAATTCCCAGTTCACGATTAATGAAAACCCTTGATCACGGTGGTCGTCTAATACTCCATTTCCAGTTCACGAAGTTAACTGGGAATGAGGAAAATAATAAATAAGTCACGCAAGTACCCCTATAGCTATAGGGGTACTTGCGTTACTCGGGATTGGGCTTTTCATTTCACCGTGAACTGGGAATGAGGAACACAATTCTTCGTCAACTGGGAATGGGGTATTACCCGAGCGTCGGTGATCAAGGATTTTCATTAATCGTGAACTGGGAATTTTAATATTAAATAACCGTGAATCGGGAAATCGACAATTTAGTATCGTGTTTCCCGCCCTTCCATTGCACGCGGAGAGTTATGCTTTTAATTCATCGTGACCTGGGTATAAAGAAATTTATTCTTCGTGATCTGGGAACACGACCCCCTCTTGCCCCCCCCCCCCCCCCCCCCGCCTCCCGCCCCCCAATACATGAGCCACGAGGGCCATTTTTATGGCACGGACTGGCCCTGGATGGCTTCAAGTATTAGACTCTGGCCCGTTGAGTTTTGCCGCCAAAATAATACCATATACAGTGGCGGATCTCGGACGGGGGGGGGGGGCAGGCTAGTGTCCCCCCTTTTGCTGCAAATAGGCGCAAAAAAAACATGCCCCCCCCCAAGATCCAGGGATCCGCCTGGATAGTACCTCACCCCCCCCGCCCCCCACCCCCCTCGTCACAAGTTTTTCATTGAATCTGCGAAAGGATAGTAGTAAGTGGCGACACTTAGTACTAATTCAAAACTTCCTTAAACATAAACACACTGGTTAAACATTCTTTTACAGAGTGCTTTGGCATTATACTTTTCATCGCCAGATTTAGCGCGTTATTTAAACTATATCACGCCCAAACAAATAGTACAGTACCTTTTGTTATTTTCATGTCTTTACCCACTTACAGTACTGAGTTATTATATCTCCTATTTCAGGAGGAGAACAATTAAACAGATAACGACAAACACACCACGTGCTTTCCTACTCGTATTCTAATTGTCTTTTCTTCGCGGGTCTAGAACAATGAAAAAAAAACACTCAACCACAAATACAATACACCCCTCCAGAACACAACTGCGAGAGGGAATGGTCAACCACGACGAAATCCGGTTTGAGAAACTGGACTTGGAACGTCAATCTAGGCGTCAAGTGATCAATGGCCAAGAGCTAACGACGGGTTATTGACGCTACGACTGTGGTAAGCTCTGTCGGTCACAGATAGGCTTATTCACTTCTTAGCGCAAATGCGGCGACGCAAATCCTCTTACTTACTTACTTACCACTACAAAAGCTGTGAGTTCATGATCTTACACGGATGCCAACCAACCATCGAGTAGTTGCCAAATAGCGCTCATGGGCAATGCCGCCATAAATAAGAGGCCAGTTTATTGCTCTTTTGACGGCGATTTCATGGGACAAAAGCGGAAACCTGGCATTAAACCCCATTCTTATGTATGGATCTTCAACAAAAGAAAGAGGGCTTTCGAACTAAAGGATAACGTGCCTCCAAAACTGATATTTGATAGATTACACAGTCTTACATATGATAGCCCCCCCCCCACCGTCCCCCTCCCCGGCCCCTCCGGTACCCAAATTAAATACACATCTGTTCACAAATGATAGAAATCGTCATAATGCGCCAAATTGCAATTTGGCTTTCAAATTGTGAACATATGCTAAGATACTGCACCTGCAACCACCAGGAACTGACACAGTTGACAACAAATATTCCTACAAGAATGAAGAATGATAGATCAGGTATTTGACGGAGGCGGTGAGGGGGGGGGGGGGTCTATCATCGCGCACCCATGTAGGGGTCAGCACCACCCTCCGTTAGTGACGGAGCAGCCACTCTAAGGCAAACGGAAGGTCCTCCCGCTGCTATTAATTCAACCTACGACGCTCGTGTGCACCAATCTGTCCCGTTACCTAAATCTCTCCAAAGATGAGATTCAACCAGTGCCACGGCAGTGAGGCTGTGCCAATATATTCCTCCGTAATGCGTCTGAGGCTCTTCCAACGATTGATACGGGGAGAGCAAACTAAAAGGAGGTAAAATCCACTGGTGACGTCACTCAATTTTTCTCTCACGACATTATTTTTCTGTAATGTGATGTGTTTGAGTCATAACGACAT
>OZ025265.1:21650876-21671314 GCA_964019135.1 Arenicola marina
TGTGTGTGTGTACGCGCTCTGTAGGTCGCAAAACGCAACATCATTTCTATTTTCGATGTGATTTCTTTCGCCTGTAGCGACTCTCCTGGGGCGGCCACCAGTACAGCATCCAAATACATGGACTGCAGTCTGTCTGTGTCACTATGACCACGTGGCCTGTGACCACGTGGCCTGGCACTCAGCAATCAACGCAGGCGCGTTTGCAGGAATTCTTGAAGGGGGGGGGGGGGTGGGGGGGCAAGGGCTATTTTTGTTCCTCGGGAAAGGACTTTTCATTTCCCCGTAAACAGGGAATATGGAAAATAATTCTTCGTGAACTTGGAATTGGGTATTAGCCGACCGCCGTGATCAAGGATTTCCATTAATCGTGAACTGGGAATTTTATTATTAAATAGCGGTGAATCGGGAAATCATCAATTTAGTATCGTGTATCCGCCCTTCCATGGTATGCTGGGAGTAACCTTTTTAATTCATCGTGACCTGGGAATACAGAACTGCAGCTGCAGATACGGTCAACTAAAGATGGCGGAAGGCAGTGTCAGTTAAAAAATGTGTTCGTCATTTGCTAGAAACTGACTGTGCATCGGTCGTGACCATGTTCTACAATCGTCCAACAAAGTTACGAGGCTTGTGAAAACAAGATTACAACCACTGCTCTAATTACACCGTAGTAAAATCATGTAAAAATCTATTATGTTGTCCGTTACGTGAAATTGGGGGTTGACCGTAACTCGGGTAGCTGACAAGATTCAGATACGGTCAACACTGCAAAAACGCTAAAAAAATATGCTCTAAATCTGCAACTTGCAACGGAAAGCGCAACTTGAATGAAAGTTTCCCAACGCATTGACAATTCACCTGACATGCCTTCCGCCATCATTAGTTGACCGTATCTGCAGTTACGGGACGCTGTTTGCGTACAGTGATAATAATACACTGAAGCTGGTCGAGCGTTCTAGGAATAAAGTACTTGAAGTAGTCTAGACTTGAAGCCACCCAAGCCGCTTTAAGACCAATCTGTGCGGATCACACATAATGGTGTCGCTTGGGGAGGGATGCCCGTGTTTTCGGAGAAACTCTCTTCACCGTAGACAATTCATCCTGGGTCCCAGTACCCTCCCCAGTCCCCCCTCCTTCACCCCCGCATACCCCGCCAGCGCTACTAGTTACGTCTCAGCACTAGCTCCCCTGCCCATGCAATTATTAACCCGGTCACTTTCCCAACTGTCGCCCCCCCCCCCTCCCCTGTTCCCATACCTAGATCCGCTTGACCCCCTCCCTCCTCTCAAACCTACTCGCTCTCCGACAAATCCGAGCCCCGCTTGCCCCCCCCCCCCTCCCCACCATACCCCCACCCCAACAACTTAGCCTCCCCACCCTGCCCCCCACCCCACCCCGGTCACGCGTTACCCCATTCCCTTATTGGACGCCAATTTCATTGAGGGCTCGGGTTGTTATCGGAGGGAAGTCAACCGCGTTTAACGACACGGGGTGGATGTGACAATGGCCACGAGTGGCTGATAACTAGGACCCCTCTACCACAACCCTCCTGCTACCCCCCCCCCCCCCCATCCCATCACCATTCCTACCCCACACCTCATCTCAATACCCCCCCCCCACCCCCGTCTTGCCTGCCTCCTTCTGGTAGCTTTTGGTCAGTGTTTCTGGGGCCGAAGCGAGTGCGGGCGGGGAGGAGGGTGTGGGGTGTAGGCGGCTTGGGGTTAGAGGGTTGTGAGCTGTGCGCGAACTCGAACTGGATAGAATTGGGGTTTGGGGACTAGGGGGGTGATGGTAGGGGGGGGGGAGCGGGAACGATGGGGGGTGGGGATAGAGGATGGGGGAGGTGGAAGATGGGGGAGGTGGATGATTGGGGTGGGGGGTGGGGGAGTGAAGGATGGAAGGAGGTGGGTGATAGAGATAGGCGAGGTGGAGGATAGGTGGAGGTAGAGGATGGGGGGCTGGGGTGGACGATGGGGGATTAGACCAGAAAGGGATAGGACATCGGGAAGGCAATGGACGGGAAGCAATGGGTTAAGGAAGCGGCCGGAGGAAGCGCCCCCCAATAAACACCCTCGTAGAACACATTCAGATCCCTACCGATAGGGTAAGCGCGAGAGTGGGGGGGGGGGGGGGAGGGAGTAGGGGGCAGGGGCGCTTTTATTTGTATTTCCTATGAGGGTCGTTTGCTTTGTGGGACGAGTTTGGATGTAAAATCTGACATCATAGAGTAATACGTTTCGCTTGATCAGCTACATGACCTGCCATGGTAATCAGGATGGGGGTGGGCGTCGGGCTGGAGGCGAGGGGTTGGGGGCGAGGGTGTGGGGGCGAGTGGGTGGAGGCGTGAGGGTGGTGCCGGGGTTGGGGACGAGAATAGGGGAGAGAGTGGGGGCGAGGGTGGGGGTGAGGGTGGTGGTGAGGGTTGGGGCTAGGGTGGGGGCACAGGGCCGACGGGGAGTCAGACGACTATAATCGGATAATATTACATTAGATTACATTAGCTGACTTGCCGTTTGGTAATTCTGGCTCAGGAATGGCATAAGACACATTTATGTATAAAAAGTGTATCCAACTTTTAGAATATTTGAAAAAAATATTACTTTCTCACCCATTAGACCTCAATCCCAAATGTCATTCCTGGCATCACGTACCACATATAGAAATGCGACTCAGCCAATATCACAACTCGCCCGCAGGCCCGGTAGGAAAAATCCCATGTCATAGCGAGTATCACCACTAATCTCGTGTTCAGTATCTCAGCCTGCCCTATGCCCAGTATCACATTATGTCTTAAACCAAATATCACACAGTTTTATGACCCTTATGGCATATTGCCATATTTGCCCAGTACGTGTATGTCGGATTGCCATCACATCATGTCTCCAGCTCTAGTTATCTAGTTACATTAACACCTAGTTACAAATCACACCTAGTTACATTAACACCCAGCTACATTAACACCTAGTTACATTAACACCTAGCTACATAAACACCTAGTTACATTAACACTTAGTTACATTAACATCTAGTTACATTAACACCTAGTTACATCAACACCTAGTTACATTAGCACCTAGTTACATTAACACCTAGTTACATTAACACCTAGTTACATTAACACCTAGTTACATTAGCACCTAGTTACATTAACACCTAGTTACATTAACACCTAGTTACATTAACACCTAGTTACATTAACACCTAGTTACATTAACACCTAGTTACAATAACACCTAGTTACATTAACATCTAGTTACATTAACACTTAGTTACATTAACACATAGTTACATTAACATCTAGTTACATTAACACCTAGTTACATCAACACCTAGTTGCATTAACACCTAGTTACATCAACACCTAGTTGCATTACCACCTAGTTACATTAACATCTAGTTACATTAACACCTAGCTACATTAACACCTAGCTACATTAACACCTAGCTACATTAACACCTAGTTACATTAACACCTAGCTACATAAACACCTAGTTACATCAATACCTAGTTACATTAACACCTAGTTACATTAACACCTAGTTACATTAACACCTAGTTACATTAAGATCTAGTTACATTAACACCTAGTTACATCAACACCTAGTTACATTAACACCTAGTTACATTAACACCTAGTTACATTAACATCTACTTACATTAACACCTAGTTACATTAACACCTAGTTACATTAACACCTAGTTACATTAACACCTAGTTACATTAACACCTAGTTACATTAACACCTAGTTACATTAACACCTAGTTACAATAACACCTAGTAATATTAACACCTAGTTACAATAACACCTAGTAATATTAACACCAAGCTACATTAACCCTTAGTTACACTGACACCTTGTAACTATGACAAAATTACACCGTCTGTAACATGTACATATATTAAATAGAAGGATTGCCAGAAGAGATGTTTTGCCCTAAAGCAAATCAATACACTGTAAGAGCAATTTGTTTCATTGCCTCCTGCACCCCCGTTAAGTCGGATTTCATTGACGAAGCAACCAAAAGATTGGTGACAGTCGGGCTTACATTCATTACACGAATAACGCCTCAGATTCCTCACAGGAAATGGTAGCTTCCAATCATCAAAACATGTAAAAGAAACACAAAAGCGTAGCGAATAGCCCGCTCTTCTTTTCGGCATGGGTCCATGATAAAATATCCGTAAAATCCAATGAAATTCTTGTCATCTGCTTCAGAGAAGATTGAGTTAGAGCCGAGCGGGTCTAGTCTAGTCTCCACATAGGGGGCAGCACTGGTGGCAGTTTCCACAAAGCCAACCTGGCTCTGAATTAATGTGACGTAGCTGGTACCTGGCTCACTGCCACTAGACAGGGGACCGATCAGGGGAAAATCGTATTATTCCCTGTCGTACCATATAGATCCCAATGAATACGAGATTTCTATAATGTCGTCAGTTTTTTGGTGGTTTTTTTCACTTGTATTTCCTACTGATTCTGGCGGTTGGTTGGGTGCAATCGCGGCCTCTACAGCTGGGTTGAAGTGGGGGAAGTAGATTTAGGACATGTAGTTGCTATGTAATTACGCCGCGAACACGCGAGATCGCAACAATCGAAAATAAGCATATCCGTTCTCTCCGTTCAGGAATATTACGTAATATAACCATACGTTTCGTACCCAATATCGCAACATTTCCCATATCCAATATCACCACATATGTTATACCCAATACCGCTACACACATGTCCCATAACCCAATATCGCCGCATGTTCCATACCCAATATCTCCGCATGTTCCATACGGCCCAATATCACCAAATATCGAATATCTAATATTGTAGTATCTCGGTAGCGGTCCGGTGCGACATAAATAGACGCAAAACAACCTGCGCCAACGGGATTATCCCTTTGGCGCATCGCGTTTGACGTTTCGTTCCGAACGTTCTGGAAAGCGAGAGGTCGGTGGTTCGAGCCCGAACCATGGCGGGAACCAAAAACTTCCCGGGTCAGTTCGTGACCCTTGATCCCCGTATGCAGGGGTAGGTCCTTGGAGGGGTCCACGGAGGGCCGGGCCGAGAGATATCACAATATCACCACATATACGCAATATCATCGAATGTTCTCTACCCAATATCGCCTCCTGTCGTATAACCATTATCACCATATATCCTATATACTGATCATCATGATTTCGGCACGACAGTCACAATGTATCAATGCTTCCCAAATAGTAATCTACTATTTATTGATCCATCATTCTCCATACATTCTGTATATTGACACGAATTACCACATGGTTAAACCTTGACTCCCCGGATGAGAGAAACCAGACGCCGATGCAATAGGGCTGCTATAAGGCGAACCAATCCACGGTTAAAATGATCTCACAAAAAATAATATCTGATGACCTGGGAATCTAAATTTACATCCCAGACATCCATTAATGATGAATGACTTTCACCCTTTCAGCCTTAACATGGTGGCCATTATCAGCACCCGGTTTAAGTCACATTATCACGTGATTCGTCATGTGCTATGGCGCGTGATGTACCCGTGTGCACACGGCACACAGACAGTAAGCGATTTTGTGATAGCTTGGCTTGAGCTGGGGATTTCCATCCAAATTAATTTTGTCAAATTGCCAAAGTCCTCAACGAAGATAATGACGTGACGTCACTCTACTGTTTCTCTGGTGTGTGGCGGGGCTCGTAAATGGTGTCTCAGCTCGAAAAATCCGCTCGGAAAGGGGCATTTTGTTCCGTATGGACCCGCTCTATGTCGCATTTCATTTCACGGCAAACCCGCTCTATGAACGCCTGTTTTCAGTACCCCCCCCCCCCTTCCCCCGCGGTCGCAAACTTGAAAATATCCACTCTATATTGGCATTTTTTTTATCATAAATATCCGGTCTCTCAGGCATCAATGAACACCCGCGGACCTCCCCTCCCCCCCCCACCCCAGATCTATATAACGGTGCCCCACCCACCCCCACCCAGGGATGGACAATAATCTATTAACACAGAGTCACAGCGATTATATTGTGCTCGCCCGTCGTGACTGTTATTTATTCTGGAATTCTTCAATGCTTGATCAACATTTCCGTGCAAGATCAACATTTCTGTGTGTGTGTCTATTTATTGTGTAGCTCAGACTTACCATATATGGTGAGGGACGGTCGTTTGAAGTTCCATGGTTGCACGTACCTTAAAGCAATTTTTACATCCTGGGCCATTACTTGCAGTTGATATAATAGTTAATATGCGGATACTTACAGGGAACCCCTCTAGCTCATTTGGTTAACAGCTCAACAGGTAAGGTGTGTTGCCGCCCTGGTACCGACATCTGGGCATGTTTCAGCTTTCCAATCTCTCGCCCCAGGCTCAATTTAGCCTGTATTTAGCCTTCCACACGCCACCCATACCCGCACCCCATAACCCTACCTGTCAGGCTTGGCATCACCCTCTCCACCCCACCCCGTACCCCGTACACCACCCCCAAGAAGCATGCGGGTAAGGGTACGTCCGGGTCATGCAAGTGCGTTATGCCACGTACCGCCGCCAGGGGTCCTCACGGCGCCCTTGACAACGTCCCGGCAGCCTTTGCGAGCACCTGACGCCTTCGCTCCCAGGGATGGCGTGGGATGGGGTTGGGTGGGGTGGCGCTGGGCAGTATGTCAGGGGGTCGGTGGCGGTATCAGCATGCTGGTGTCGGCTGGTTGTTGATCACTTGTTATTACATAAAGCAGTCAGCACCATAGAAAGGACAATATTAACATATTATAATCAATATAATTAATACTATCATTTAGCCTGCAGTTCGTTTCACTGCGATCCTTTACCAGAAGTCATGTGACCCTTCACCAGAAGTCATGTGACCCTTCGCCAGAAGTCATGTGACCCTTCACCAGAAGTCATGTGACCCTTCACCAGAAGTCATGTGACCCTTAACCAGAAGTCATGTGACCCTTCACCAGAAGTCATGTGACCCTTAACCAGAAGTCATGTGACCCTTCACCAGAAGTCATGTGACCCTTCACCAGAAGTCATGTGACCCTTCTACAAAAGTCAGTGAACCTAGCCCAGAAGTCAGTGACCCTTGGCCAGAAATCATGTGACCTTGACCAGCAGTCATGTGACCCTTCACCAGAAGTCATGTGACCCTTCGCCAGAAATCATGTGACCCTTCACTAGAATTCTCCTGACCCTTCAAGGGTCACGTGAACCCTTCAAGGGTCACGTGAAACCTTGGCAAACGTTACGTGTCCAGTCGCCAAGCGTTACGTAATCTTTCACCAGAAGTCATGTGACCCTTCATTCACCAATAGTCATGTTTCTACCGGAAGTGGTCTAGTGGCATTTCCGCAGGAGCGTTACGAGCCTTCCCCAGGCTGTCCTCTACCATCTTTGCGCCGTCTGCGAACAAACTCTATTGACCTTTCGTCAGTAGTCAGCATTCGTGGCAGTGACCATTCGCCAAGTGCCTAGCGGTCATTCCTTAATTAGTCTACAGACCCTCCGTCCAAAGACTATAGTGGCCACTCCTCATGTCCAGCTATCCTTTCTCAAATGTCTCCTGGCCATTCATCAATAGTTTACTGGCGAAAAAACTGCTTCGTTCATCCCCTCAGGTTTCGTGTAATAAAAAAATGTAGGTCATATTGAGACACTTTGACCTATGTAGGTCATATTGAGACTCTTCAACCTATGTAGGTCATATTGAGACTCTTTACAGTGACCATGGCTGATCGTGAACTTCTATCAGACAACGGGGTAACCACCACATGGTGAGAGTCCACAAGTTTTCTCTGTGAAGCTTTCGAATTGTGTTTAATAGAGTCAAGTCAAGTCAATAATCATTTATTTAATCAAGTAAATACATAAGAAATAAAAAAAGTGGCGTAAGAAAGGCACAGCAGATTCATTCACAGGTTTGGGAAACTCTAGTTAAAGTGTTCGTGCCACGATTTTGTCTTGCCCAGAGTTAACTTGGTTTAGGGAAGATAAACAAATAACAATTTGTTTTCATGGGAGTTTGCATTTTTTTTATTCCACGATATCACTATAAACGCGTTCGTCAAAGTAGCAAAAGTGATATCCAGCGGGGTTTATTTCTGGGAGCATTGCATCTGAGCGTTATTTGAAAATTGCCCAATGATATCATAAGATTGACAGGTGAGCTCTGATGCAGTGCGTAGACCCCTGTTGTCGAGGGCGTGTATTGTTTTTTATGGTTGAGTTTATGGTCCCTCGCCCTCCCTCACCATATATTGAGTTTCGTTGAGTTCAAGCCAATGAGCAGAGAGAAACGGAGCCTCAATATCAAAGCACATGCGTTTGTATTCCCTTTTGACGTCACTTTCCTCGCTCGCAGAAGTTAAATTGATAGGTACGAAAACAAGCGAGAGTAAAATAAAAGAGTCGAAACACAGAAGATTAATATGAGCCACAGTTGTTTTGGCGTGGCACAAACACTTTAAGACCTGATGGTCGCTGGCATTAGAGCCACCCATAGAAGTTCTTTATGTAGTGGTTTACTGCATATATGAACACGTTTATTGTACGTAATAAATAACACTGCATGTCGTTAGGGCGTTTTGTTGGACCAAAAAGGTGCATCTCTTGTACAGAAATGTGGCTTTCTTGTGAACTACATCATCAAAACTCATAGAAAATCATAACGTATGTGACAAAATTCTTATTATAGCTCCATCTCAATCTGGAAGGCATTTTACATGTGGTCGACATCCAACAGCGTCCAAGTCAAACCACTCTCCTTGGCAAGTTAACACTGGCGTCCTCTGGCGGATGAAAGCGAAGGCGCCGATGCCGCAGACGCCCCTAGCGGCTCATTTACCAGCGAGACAGCTTGTCTCTTGGGCCTTGTATTTTCCACGGAGAGAACACGTTTATCGTACGTAATAAATAACATGGCATGGAATAGTCTTGTGAATCTTTAGGCAAAAGACAAAATATCTGTTTCGTACACTCATCCAGTCAGACTGTGTTGAAGACATTTTTCTAAAAGATTTTCAAAATCATAAGGTAGGTGAAGCAATGCTGCATGAACAGCTTATCAGCTCTATCACGATCTGGAAGGCATTTTACATGTGGTCGACATCCAACGGCGTCCAGGTCAAACCACTCTCCTTGGAACACTGGCGTCCTCTGACGGATGAAAGCGAAGGCGCCGATGCCGCAGACGCTCCCTGGCGGCTCACTTAGCAGCGAGACAGCTTGTCTCTTGGGGTTTGTACTTATTTACCACGGAGAGGCACACTGTGGATAAGATCCGTGTCTCAAGGCTTGTGCCTTTGTCAAGATGACTCTAGAGACGGGTTACTCTCATTATCTGCGCTGTTCAATGGTGTTTTTCTACAGCGTGCGGGGAGTGTCAAGGTGGAGATGCGCATTGGGGAGACGTAGCTGCCCTGTGCTATTAATGATATCGTCAGGATTTTTTCATGTCCCTCCTGTATTTGGTCTGGTAACCGCCCTTGAACCTGCCCCCCCTCCCCCCTCCCATTACCTCGTTCCCTCCTACCACCCCACCTCCTTAGCCCCACCCTCTACCCTCCACCCTCCGCCCTCCACCCTCCACCCTCCACCCTCCACCCGCCACCCTCCAGCCTCCACCCTCCACCCTCCGCCTTCCACCCTCCACCCTCCGCCCTCCACCCTCCACCCTCCACCCTACGCCCTCCACCCTCCACCCACCACCGTTCCAACAACCCCTACTCCCTTTCTCACCCAGACCCTCAATCCTCCATCACCCCCTCTCGCCCCTTTTCCCGTCGCAATCCTCCTTCCAACCCCCCACCCACACAACCTCTCTACTTTTTCACTCCAGCTATCATCCCCGTACCCCCCCCCCCCCCATCCACCTTCCAATCCCAAGAAACGGCAGCAAAACATATTAGTCTCGAATAAATGATTTCACAAACATAATACCTGACAAAAAAAAGCCCCCCCCCCCCCACCGAGAGATGGCGTTTGTTGGTGTATATCGTGATGGGCGGCCTTGTCAGCCAATAGATGGCGCTTTGGACAGCCCGCCACCGGGACACGCTGAGACCCGGATGGGCGGTCTGGGCGGTATCGTATGTGGACAGCGTAATGCAGCATCCGTCAAAGTCCACTTAGGCCAGGCCTCATATATGAGGAGGAAATCCGGTAAGAGGCGGGGGGGGGACCCTCCGGGGAGGTGGGGAGGAAGGGGTGGGGCTGGGAGGACGTGACGGAGGGTGTGGGTGGGGGGGGGAGGGGCAGGGACTGAGGGGATACCGGGTGGGGTGGGTGGATGGGTGGAGGGGGACTACTGTGAAGACAGGGTGGGGATAGATGTCACGTGGTGAGTAGGGGTGGGGAAGGGGGGTGGGGGGGTGGGCAAGGACGGGGTGGAGATGGGGTGGGGATCATTGGGAATGGGCTGGGGATGGGGTGGGAATGCATGGGAACATGGTGGGGATGGAATGGGGACGGGGGTGGAGACTAGGTGGGAACGGGTGGGGATGGGTGGGGACGGGGTGGGGACGAGGTGGGGACGAGGTGGGAATGAGTAGGGACGGGGTGGGGTCGGGGTGGGGACGAGGTGGGAATGGGTAGGGACGGGGTGGGGACGGGGTGGCGACGAGGTGGGAATGGGTAGGGACGGGGTGGGGACGGGGTGGGGACGAGGTGGAAATGGGTGGGGACGGGGTGGGGACGGAGTGGGGACGAAGTGGGAATGGGTGGGGACGGGGTGGGGACGGGGTGGGAATGGGTGGGGACGGGTGGGGACGAGGTGGGAATGGGTAGGGACGGGGTGGGGACGGGTGGGGGCGAGGTGGGAATGGGTAAGGACGGGGTAGGGACAGGGTGGGGACGAAGTGGGGATGGGTAGGGACGGGGTAGGGACGGGGTGGGGACGGGGTGGGAATGGGTAGGGATGGGGTGGGGACGGGGTGGGGACGGGGTGGGGACGGGGTGGGGACGGAGTGGGGACGGGGTGGGAATGGGTGGGGACGGGGTGGTGGGGACGGGATGGGGACGGGGTGGAGACGAGGTGGGGACGGAGTGGGGACGGGTGGGGATGGATAGGGACGGGGTGGGGACGGGTGGGGACGAAGTGAGAATGGATAGGGACGGGGTGGCGTTGCGTGAGGAAGATGTGGCAATAGGTAAAGGATGGTATCATATGATAGGAAATAATAGTTCGTAGAGGACGGGGGGGGGAGGGGGGGCAGACCAATCGCAGACCCGCTATTCCCTCTACCCCACCCCTCCTCTCAAACCCCCCACCCCCCTCCCACCTTACCACCTGACACCACTGTTCTCAATAGATGGATTGGTCCAACCCATCCCCCCGTCACCCTCCCTCCTCCTCCCGCCACCAGCTCAGTCATCCGCCCCAGTGTCGTAACCTGGGGTTCACAGCCTGAAGGACGGTGTCGGGTGTGGCGCTATGGGGAGGGGGGGGGGGGCGGGGGGCACGGCAGACCCTCTGGCTCAGGGCACCCTGTCTTTGTCTGTGCCGACGACCCCAGGCACTCTAACTCCGATCCTAAATCAGCTCCCTTGGTCTTCTTTTTTCTCACCCACGGTCATGCGAAAATTGCAAGAAGCATTTAGCTGCGGATGCCCCCAAAAAAAACTGACAAAAAGAAAACAGACAGGGAGATTCATTGGCAGATCGAGGTGGCGGGTTGGCTCAAGGCGAGGGACAAGACACCCGTCACGGCCAAGACCAGCCGGGGAGGAGACCTGAGAGACTGAAAAAAAAAGAGAGACCATCCGACCAAGGCTGCCGATGACAGCATGCACGCAGCGAACCCGATGCACTAAGTCCTCCTCGAGGGCAGGGTGACCCGGGGGGGGGCAGGGGGGGTGGGGTGGGGGGGTAGGGGGTGCGGCGGTAGCGGTAGCGGTGGCGTTGACGGTGGTGTTGAGCATAAGAAGGTGACGGGTGGTGGCTGGTGCCGGGCCGGGCGGCACCACCTGCCTGGTCGCCTGTACACAGTGGCGGCAAGCTCCCCGCACGGTGGCGCTGCGCAAGGTCTGCTGCGAATATATAACGGCGCCCCCTTGCGGAGTCCTCAAGTCGAAGGCAGATAGTGATTCAGACCGCAAGCGCCTCGTGACACGTGACGTCCCCGCCCTCCGCCCTCCGCCCTCCGTCCTTCAGTCACCATGGCAACCTGAGACATAAGGGTCCGGCAAAGAAAGTAAACTAAGATACTCCTCCACAATCCCTTTCGTAGTTACACAAATAAAACCCGTGCATAGAGAGGGCGGAGACACAGATCGAAAGCGTCCTTTAGTAACGATATTTTTTGCTTGTTCCGCCACGATGTCCCCACTGCGTGAGATTAAAGACAAGCTCTTGATCAAAACAACCGCCTTTATGTGAACTGGTGACACGAGGGGCAGAGCTTCATCAAGGTTGTCAGTCTGGCCAAGCAGAGCGCTCGCTGGGTACACAGACCCGTCTGTCGAACCTGTCTTTGTCTCTCTCTATTCTCTATTCTCTTCCACTCCCAATCTCTCACTGATTTTGATCTCTCCTACTCCGCCGCTTCTCCTCTCTCCTGTCCATCTTACCTTCTTTCTCTTAGTTCTCTTTGTCTTCTGCACTGGCTCTCTATCTCTCTCTGTGTTCACCCACCCGACTGTCGCACTTGTCTTTGTCTCTCTCTCTCTTTTCTCTTTTCTCGCTTTTCTCTCACTCCCATTTTCTCGCTGATTTTGGTCTCTCCTACTCCTTCTCTTCTTCTATCACCTGTCTGTCTCACGCGATTTCTCTCTCGTAGTTCTCTGTCCGCTGTCCTCTCTGTCCAACGTTCTTTTTTCCTCTTCTCTCGTTTGTTCCTTTCATCTATCTATGTCGCAGTTATCTTCTCCCTTGCACTCCCTTGCTCCCTCCGTATCTTTCTGTATCTGCCCCTCTCTATTCCCTGTCTTTTTCTCCCTCCTGGTCGATCAACATTGATAGCAAGCTGCGAACTAAATGCCTTTCCCGACAGGATTGTTTTTATCCCGTTCGCAAAGTTGTGGAGACCACTTCTGCAATCAGCGCCACCATACAGCGTCGACATTGTGCTCTGTGTGGGCAGATTCCAAATCACAACGGCCGAGTCTAAATTGAATAAAGCTCTCGAGAGAGTCAACAACACAAAACTATCCTCCATATCAGCGAGTGCAGCTCTATCTCTTTGAGTCCCCTTGTCGCGTCTGCATCTCCAAATTCGCTGTCCGGACCGGAAGTGCAATAATGTCCCGGCTCCTTGTTCTTATATATATCATATAATACTCTCAGACCCATATATATGTCATATAATACTCCCAGACCCATATATATGTCATATAATACTCCCAGACCCATATATATGTCATATAATACTCTCAGACCCATATATATGTCATATAATACTCCCAGACCCATATATGTGTGATATAATACTCTCAGACCCATATATATGTCATATAATACTATCAGATCCATATATATGTCATATAATACTCTCAGACCCACATACATAAATCATATAATACTCTCAGACACATATATATAAACTAATACTCTCAGACCCACATATGTATATCATATAATACTCTCAGACACATATATATATCAAATAATACTCTCAGATCCATATATATATCATATAATACTATGAGACTCATATATATATCAGATAATACTCTCAGACCCATACATATGTCATATAATAATGTCAGACCCAAGAAAGAACGTTTTGACAACGTTTAGTTGCGTTCTAAAAAACGTTATTTTTTAAACTCTTTCCCGCCGTCGCCCCGACATGATATGCAAGGTGTCAAGCGTCCTACTTAAATGAACGTAGTATAGATACAACAGTCACTCGCTCGGATTTACCCACGTCGTAAGCACGGTGTCCAATTATCTATGTAATTACGTCTTCTTAGGACGATCCATTTTCTGACATACTACATGATGGTTTTCCTAACCCTGCGGCACCGAGCCGGCTATGTTTTTCCAGTTATAGATCTCTGATCGTAGACAAATGTTGCCCCTGTTCATAGAAATGATGTATTATTGGAAGTGCGACACCTGTATTACATGACCCTTGGGGCTACAGAGAGAGAGATGGCCGTAATGGAGAACTGAACGTAAAACAGGAGCCGACCATCGAGACTTGAAATGCTCATGTTAGGTTTGAATAATTAATTCGTGCATGTAGACTGTGTATAATGCCTCCGCTGATGCCGTCAACATGCCCAGTTACACCGCACTAAATTACTCCGCGCACAATAAACGGAGGCTTTAAATATCAGTGGTTATACTTTTATGACCGGGTTTGAGTCAGCATCGTCCATTCACACACCCCTAATAATCAGTTCATTTATGTGATAACGCATATTGGTTTCCGATCTATTAAGGAGACATTTTAAGGGAAATGCCCACGTAACTATACATTCTTTACAATAATGGACTCTTATGATAATAAGAGTCTTATTATCTGGCTCTAACTTATGATGAACCTGTTCCTCGTAGCGTGAAGATATGAGTCCTTTCATTTTTTTATTTTTTTATTTTCATCAATCCAGAGTACATAAGTTCACAAATCTCCTTAGGTGATGAATACAAGAATATCCGTTCATACAATCACAGCACTTTTTGGTGCTCCGGGGAATAGCTTCACTAAGATGAATAACATTTGATTACGGAAATATGAAAAATCTGTCAAATATACAGCAAACACTTAATATATCACAATGCCTGATACAAATGCTCTATTGCATTTTCACAATAATTCTGTTTTAGTTTTTCTATAAGATATTCTGTCTGAACATGATTTTTTAATTCCACCAAAAATTTATAGAGATATAGTTTTCTTCCATTTAGCTTTGAACGGTAAATGTACCATTTTGCACATAATATAACATAATTCAGAGAGTACATCAACACATTATTATGAAAATGGCATGCCAAAGAGAACGTCGATTTTTGAAAAAGGCAAAGATACATCAAGGCTTGTCTTTACCCAGTTTACCCATGGATGATGGACCCCCAGTCGGATGGCATGCTGCCTAATCGCAAGGACGCAAGGCCGCAAGGACGACACGGTCCATTTCTGCGTCATCTTCTGTGGGCAGATGTCGATTACCGGTGCACTTCGTCATCACAATTCGGACATCGCTGTGTGGTTTACCGTTTCACACGGTAATAGATATATGTCTGGGTTCGCTTAATGAAAAGTTAACGCTGACAAGATCTGAAAAAATACGTCATAATAATTAAAACTCGTTATAGTGAGCGCAAGCGAGCTCTTAAGGTAACATGCATGCATAATCAAAGTCTATTTCAAGCATAGGCTTAGGACTTTCATTTCACGTAACAGCCCCAATGAGACGTTTCTGAGTAAGGAGCAAATTTCCGCGAAACCACAAAATTACCCCCTAAACACTGGTCGAAATGTGTTATATCAAGTCTTTAATAATTAAATTATCTACCTTAAAAAGGTAACTGATAAATTATTGAAACGCTGACACTTCATTTACGCTTTAAATTACAATACATTTATGAGTTCAACGATCCGCGCCGCGCTAAATATCCCTTGTCACACTCCAGGCAGAGGGCGCTCGGGCTGTGTTCTACTAGTCAGACTGGTGCCCGACCTGCAGCTGACTGTCTCCGCTTCCACTGACTGGTTCGCGTTCACATGCACAGTGGGGCCGGCGCGACAGCTCAGTGGGCTGGAGCGCTCGCATTGAGTGCTCTTGTCACCTGAGAGCCTAACGGCACGTGGGTCGGTGGTTCGAGCCCTGCTGTGGCCATGTCTGTGTGGTCGCAGGATAAAGATCCCATGTCTTTCTTCGTAAAGAGTAGGGGGTTACCCCCGGGGACATGGCTCCACTCTCCCTTTCTTCTCCCATTGACGCGATATGACCAAAAGTGGTTAAAGCGTCCTGAATAACCAACCAACTAATCACATGCACAGTCGCCCCCGTAAACGGAACGCCACCTACCGGCATCGTAAACTATGATCGTCTCTGTTTAATAAAATGGCTGGTCGTCTGCTAGCTTTATTCACCTGCTCACTTAAACTGCTTGAAAACGCCATTTCGCAAAGAAAATGAACGGATCAGAAACTGATAATGTGCTGAAACAACGATCACAGATAAGTGTTACTTAATTCATTGTGCAAAACTGCGTGTAATTCTACGCCATTCGCCAGTTTGTTGACCTGCTTTCGCACTATTGTCTGTCAGACTGTCTGTCAGACTGTCGTTCTGACAGCTGAGCCTAAGCTGTTGAACTGGCTGCCCTGCCACCCATCGCCGTCGGTGTGGTCAGTGTGACTCACTTTTACTGCCTCGGGCTGTCACTGTGTCAAACACACACCGTCACTGTGCCAGACACACACACACCTAATTTTAGGCTAGCTTTGCCGCATGACTAGACATTTTAATTTCAGACTGACCAGGCTTGGATCCAGGGATGTGTGTGTGTGTGGGGGGGGGGGGTGGATCTAAAGACTAACTCTTAATTTGCAAATGAAAAAGGACAAAAAAAATGTGGGGTGGGGGGCTGCCGGCAGACGTGCCCCACGACCCAAGGCCTCTTCGATCTCTCTGGACCAGCCACTACTCACAATCAGATGGAAAATATTAACAATAACTTTGTTCGCAAAATCCAAGGCGAAAATGTATGTGTTTTTTTCTAATTTGTCAGCGCTGATAAAGATAAATGAATAAGATTGGGATAATTATTATGCATAGTCTAAGACTGACACAAAAATAATGCTATTGGCAATTGATATGCCAAACACCATTTCCATAGACAATTGTCAATTATCAATAGACTGATTAAACAAGCGGTACAAGCCTGGTAATATTAGTTTCCTTAGAATCTTGCAAAAAAAAATGTTATCCATTTATACAACCTTTCGGTACAGGTTTTCTCCAATTTATATCAAGACAAATTTATTTTAGATCACCACCACTGTTACCTGCACAATCACAAACATAAATAAAAGTTCAATGAAAGATATTTTACAAGAAAACTAAAATTATCACAAAATATTTTGTTCCCAATAAATTACTTTTGACTGAAAATCATCCTTTTTTGCATGCCATTAGTATCAATCAGTACCTTAAATTAGAGGGAGTTTATTTTAATATATATATATTTATAATATTCCTTAGGCTTATTATAAGCAATGCATATAGGCATTCAAAATTATGTGTGTTATATATTAAGCATGTTATATGTTAAGCACTTAATAACGCCATCACAATATAATCATATATGTTACTGAGTTAATAGAAAGAAAGAACTATTATAGTGCAACGATTGGGCCAAATCGATATTATCTAGATTGCTGTACTACCGTTCCATGTTCCTGTTTTTTGTTGTTGTTTTGAGTATTTTTTTCAAGTGTTACTGTTAGCCTAAAGTTGTTTATTTGGTGCCTGTTTTCTTATTTCGGTTCCCATGTGGAAATTCCAATGAACATTGCATTTATATAAATATATACCGCAGTGGCGGATCTAGGGGGGGTTAGGGGGGAACCAGAACATACAACATTCATGTTAAGATACATGTTAAAGTCCCAAGTCTTCAGGGAGCACCCCCCCCCCCCCTTGGAAAACTGAACATACACTGTTAAAGTCGGGTTCTCCAAGCCGAAGCCCCCCCCCCGGTCACAAGTCTTCAGAGCAGCCCCCCCCCGCCCGGTCGCAAGTCTTTCAGAGAGCACCACCACTCGGTCGGAAGTTTTCAGAGAGCACCCCGCCCCCTGGCAAATTCCTAGATCCGCCCCTGCACATCCAGCTCAGCCAATTACCATTGTTTTATTTCTTATTACTCAATCAGGGCCACATACTTATGTAGTTAAGTGATGCTTTATGGAACATTCAGGTCTTGTCATACTCTATGTCATACTGGATGTCACTCAATTTTCTTTGTTTGCACAGTCATGCCCCCAACTCATGGTTTTATACTTCTACCATGTAAAGGATATACAGTTATGAATTCCATATTGTTAACATATGAAGTATATCACACAATCTGCTATTGACCATTTGTAGTTTTTGCATGCCAGCTTTGTTTTATTAACGATCATAGGAGCATACTCAGTATTTCATCATTTAATTATCAGTTCAATATGTGTTGTTATTTGAATTAAACATACATGCCTAAATTTTTATTTGCTTTGACATGCAGTTTATGTATATCCACCTCATTACAGATTTAAACACCCATAGTTTTCATTACCTTTCCCAGTAGCTGCATTAGTTATGCATTATGAATCCAATTAAATTAGCGATCGTTATAGACTAGATGAGATGCACTAGAAATCTGCAACACTTCCCATATTCTTTCTAGACATATCCAGGTAATTCAGACAATCAGTAGACCTACTTTAGTCTAGAAACTGTAAACTTTTTCGATCCAAAAATAGTTGCGCTCGCCCTGTTAGATTTTACTTATATGACATATTATATATAGTATGAGCCTCTTTGATAGCGTGTCTTACATTCCATGAAAGCCGATAGGCGTGTGGCAAGGCGGTGTGGGTAGATGGGTGGGCATAGATGGGTGGCGGTGCAGGGATTGGGGTGGAGGGGTCGGTGGGTGGGGTTGGGGGAGGATGGGATTATTTGATGTATTTTCGGCGCATTCCGGGTCGGGCTGTGAATGACATGCCTATTACCCCCCGCGACGAATCCGATGGGCAGAGTTAAAAAGGGGAAATGGAGTGTTTTGGACATTCCCATCAGTAAAATACTGTTGAATCTGTGTGATAAATGACACATAGTGTCTGTTAGGACTTGATGTGGGAAAACACTCAAAGCATACGCGAAATGGCTAATTTATGTGTTCAATCTGATATTTCCTGTGGTGAATGTCTAGATATCGTTCAATAACAGAACAAGAGTGTGTTCAATTGATTGATATTTTTTCCTTTGTTTTTACTTCTTTAACCGGCTAAGAAACGGAATGTCATAATTTTTCATTGGGGCCAGTAGTATATATTACTCATTCCGTAACTTAGGAATGCCTCGTAGTCTTTATCTCTAGTCCCCTAGGGGAATGTAAACAAGCACCTGACTCTGCAACCTGCACCAAGATCCACAGGGTGCAGGTCAGGCATTACATCTCGCATGACATACGCACGCAACTGGAGCTTCTTGTCAAGGTCATATACATACGTGCAGATCATCATAACCTCAAACGTCTCATGACCACAGTCGGTGCAACTGGGTTGTTTATGTTTTGGGAGTGGTCATGTTAAGTATCTAATCCGCGGCCCTCGAATTCCAAATTAATCGAACAGAACACCTAAAGACCGGAAATCTAAGCTTAGCCTATTGAATATCATACAAAGACCAGTACGTTCCTCATGCTGGATGACGTTTTTTTGCGCAGTTGTCTTGCAATAGAGCGATCCAGGCCGTCAATAACTCACTGACGTCGTTGTTGCCTTTATCCAGCCATGTGGTGCAAAAAGGTCTTCCACGTGCGTTATGTCGGACAAACAAGAAGGACAAACAAAGCAGAATGCCACTTTCTTGTCAGTTTCAGCGATGAGTAATTCTCACTTAATTCTCACTTGTCCCTACCATCAGCTATGATTGTGAATTTCCTACTCATGATTAAGGAAAAACAGACTCAAGCGTTGGCGGGACTTAGTGTCGGAGTATGGATCGGTCTACTCCTCTTATGAACACCAACTGATGGGTCACAGTTAACACACGCAGTACCGAACTAGTACGGAACCAGTCACACCAGTCAAGGTTGGTTGGTTATTCAGGACGCTTTAACCACTTTTGGTCATATCGCGTCAATGAGAGAAGGAAGGGAGAGTGGAGCCATGTCCCCGGGGGTAACCCCCTACTCGTTACGAAGAAAGACATGAAATCTTTATCCTGCGACCACAGTGGCCACATGCCTCTGTGGTGGCAGACATGGCCACAGCAGGGCTCGAACCACCGACCCACGTGCCGTCAGGCTCTCAGGTGACCAGAGCACTCAATGCGAGCGCTCTAGCCCACTGAGCTGTCGCGCCAGCCCCCCTCGGAAAGTGGAAGACTCTCATGTAACGTACATTTCGTGGTACGCTAAATAATTGTCAATTGTAAAAAACACCAGTCAAGACATTTTGTTGTGGGGTTAGTGACATAGCAGCCTTGTTCCCTGGCGACTCTGTGTGACGACGCGCGAGACTGGTTCGGGGGTTCGATCGGTAACCATAACAACCTCCTCTGTAACATGGTACACGTCCAAAGTCTTCACCTTTGCGAAGAAATGCGACCCTCTCTCGAACTGTTTAATTTTAACAAACTGTAATATGAATTGACGAACTACATGTAGTAGTCGTAGATCTAAATCTGCATTTCGTTATGAAAATAAAAACAATTATTTCTTCATCTACAAGGCATTTTACACTTATCGGCTTTTGTGATATTATAATATCTAAAGTGTTCCAAGGAAATA
>OZ025265.1:21671514-21697938 GCA_964019135.1 Arenicola marina
ACCGGAGCAGAAGTTGGTGGCCGGCTTTATATCCCTGCGCGCCTGTTCGCAGTTCGCTATTTTGTGTGTGATGTCGACCGCGGCTCGCTATCACGTCCGCGCGCGATAAAAAGTAAACCGCGCAGTTTTATGTTGAAATGTTTGTTTTACAGACTCAAAGAGATATAAAACATATGCTTCATAGATGTTGAGATACTTTTAGTCTTGATTCTAAAATGTAACAAATCTAAGATGGCGCATGTAAGTATATTGCTTTAAATAAAATATAGAATGATTTAAACAGACGGATGAATGGATAAATACGTTTATTGCGCTGACCTAATGTTGGCATACCCTTTATAGATACGTTCATTGCGCTGACCTAATGTTGGCATACCCTTTATAGATACGTTCATTGCGCTGACCTAATGTTGGCATACCCTTTATAGATACATTCATTGCGCTGACCTAATGTTGGCATACCCTTTATAGATACGTTTATTGCGCTGACCTAATGTTGGCATATTTTTGAGAGATACGTTCATTGCGCTGACCTAATATTGGCATACCCTTTATAGATACGTTCATTGCGCTGACCTAATGTTGGCATATCCTTTATAGATACGTTCATTACGCTGACCTAATGTTGGCATATCCTTTATAAGATACGTTCATTGCGCTGACCTAATGTTGGCATATCATTTATAGATACGTTCATTGCATTATCCTAATGTTGGCATATTCTTGAGAGATACGTTCATTGCGCTGACCTAATGTTGGCATACCCTTTATAGATACGTTCATTGAGCGGACCTAATGTTGGCATATCCTTTATAGATACGTTCATTGCGCTGACCTAATGTTGGCATATCCTTTATAGATACGTTCATTGCGCTGACCTAATGTTGGCATATTCTTGAGAGATACGTTCATTGCGCTGACCTAATGTTGGCATATCCTTTATAGATACGTTCATTGCGCTGACCTAATGTTGGCATACCCTTTATAGATACGTTCATTGCGCTGACCTAATGTTGGCATACCCTTTATAGATACGTTCATTGCGCTGACCTAATGTTGGCATATTCTTGAGAGATACGTTCATTGCGCTGACCTAATGTTGACATATTCTTGAGAGATGCGTTCATTGCGCTGACCTAATGTTGGCATATTCTTGAGAGATACATTCATTGCGCTGACCTAATGTTGGCATATCCTTTATAGATACGTTCATTGCGCTGACCTAATGTTGGCATATCCTTTATAGATACGTTCATTGCGCTGACTTAATGTTGGCATATTCTTGAGAGATACGTACATTGCGCTGACCTAATGTTGGCATACCCTTTATAGATACGTTCATTGCGCTGACCTAATGTTGGCATACCCTTTATAGATACGTTCATTGCGCTGACCTAATGTTGGCATATTCTCGAGAGATACGTTCATTGCGCTGACCTAATGTTGGCATATCCTTTGTAGATACGTTCATTGCATTATCCTAATGTTGGCATACCCTTTATAGATACGTTCATTGCATTATCCTAATGTTGGCATATTCTTGAGAGATACGTTCACTGTGTTGACCTAATGTTGACATATTCATGATAGGTACGCTCATTTTATTGACTTTTTGATTGCATTCCATTAACGTAATGTTGACATTTTCATAATAGATACGTTCATTAGATTAACGCAATGTTAAAATATGGCGATAGATACTTCCAATGCACTGACATAATGTTGACATTTAAATGTTGTTTAAACCTAAGCAAAAACATTTGTGACAGTTGGCGGCCGGCTATGAAAGCAGGCCACCGTCACGAGGAAATGAGAACAACTGAGGTGGCGGTCAAGAGGTTTATTTACCTGTATGGTGAATAAATACAGATAGAACATAAAACAAATGAATGATCAGCCGTTGACGGTCTGTCCACGGCTACGAATAGAGAGGAAGTGAAGTTATTACACGCTGCTTACATGAGAACTGTATCGTCACTGATGTGCATAAGACTAATACTATTATATAAACAATAAGATACCGTTTAAACTAGTTCTCATAATTATGTAATAATGAACGAGAGTATGAGTTGAAAGTGAAATGAAAATGAGAGGCACATACCTGTATGGTGAATAAATACAGATAGAACATAAAACAAATGAATGATCAGCCGTGACGGTCTGTCCACGGCTACGAATAGAGAGGAAGTGAAGTAAGTTAGGCTTTCAAAACCAGCGTCACATGCCACTTCTCTCTGATGACCAATGAGGGATGAATATGGTGTGACTGACCAATGAGATGTGGTTATAGCGGGTAGTCATGACTACATGATAACAATTATGGAGTCACCAAGTGAGAGAATGAAACTATGGAAAGCCAATGAACTAATGTTATATTGTTATAATGCTATGGAAGACCACTCAAATAATAATCCTGCTACAATGCCCCCGGGGTTAAAATCATGTCGTCCCTTGACATGACTAGTGATATCTTGTTGAAAAAGAAGAAAAAAACAACATTAGTAGCTTCTGTTACAAAATTCCACCTAAACTACTTGCGGAATTCTTCAGCATCTGTAGTATAAATAATCAATACTGCGTGTCGTCATGTAGTAGCTCACGGCGTAACTACATGAGTACATTATACATATATCATCAGCATCGACAGATTGATTTAATACACTTATACATTCACATTCATAAGACCATTCATACAAATATTTCTTGCTCTTGCTCGTCGCTCTCTACGACCATTGCGTGAGACTGAGCAAAATCGTTAGACGTGAACCAGTCTGGGCGGCGAGTTGTGCGCCCTGAGCGACGCGGCACCGCCTCGAAATCTATACCAATATCTGGAGGACCAGGCTCTCTACCATCTGCGTGAGCCTCAGCCGCAGCTTCAGCCTCAGGTTCAGCCGGCTGATGGCTTTCACTCGAAGACCTTAGTCCTTCCTGTCCACTATGTACATCATGAGCTATAGCTATATCTGTCGTCCCTGCAGTCTCCTCCACAGCGGTAACTCCAACTTCTAGAGTATCCACTGGCGGGTTCACTGGCAATTGTAAACTTCCGACAACCTCAGTGGGTTGGTCAAGTGATTGTAAGGGCAACTGTGACTGGCTTTGTCTAGTCACTCTAGTTGGTGCCTTATACGACAAACTGAACTCAACCTCAGAGTCTGACGTATCACTGAGGTCAACGTCCTTGTTACTTGGTCGTTTGCTAGGCGCGACTGACACCTTTGCGACACTGCCAGACGCAGTGTCAAGTGAACCGATAGGTAATAGCATATTTCTATGCAAAGTCCTGATTTTCCCGCCTTCCTTCCGTACCTTGTATACAGGGATTGCGTCATTGGGCTGTTTTAGCACAATATAGGCCTCATCGGACCAGCGATTAGCCAGTTTATGGGGTCCTTCCATCCCAGTCACCTTCACCAGCACCCGATCCCCCGCAGATAACGTTACATTGGTAAGTAATCGACGGGCATCATAATTACTTTTCTGTCGTCTTGTTGCGTATCTATCCGACACGCTGCGACCTTGTACGCGTAATCTAATCGCGCTTTTAACTTGTTGATTCTCAGAATAGCTCACCCTGTTCATGACGCCATTTGTGACAGTTGGCGGCCGGCTATGAAAGCAGGCCACCGTCACGAGGAAATGAGAACAACTGAGGTGGCGGTCAAGAGGTTTATTTACCTGTATGGTGAATAAATACAGATAGAACATAAAACAAATGAATGATCAGCCGTTGACGGTCTGTCCACGGCTACGAATAGAGAGGAAGTGAAGTTTATTACACGCTGCTTACATGAGAACTGTATCGTCACTGATGTGCATAAGACTAATACTATTATATAAACAATAAGATACCGTTTAAACTAGTTCTCATAATTATGGTAATAATGAACGAGAGTATGAGTTGAAAGTGAAATGAAAATGAGAGGCACATACCTGTATGGTGAATAAATACAGATAGAACATAAAACAAATGAATGATCAGCCGTTGACGGTCTGTCCACGGCTACGAATAGAGAGGAAGTGAAGTAAGTTAGGCTTTCAAACCAGCGTACACATGCCACTTCTCTCTGATGACCAATGAGGGATGAATATGGTGTGACTGACCAATGAGATGTGGTTATAGCGGGTAGTCATGACTACATGATAACAATTATGGAGTCACCAAGTGAGAGAATGAAACTATGGAAAGCCAATGAACTAATGTTATATTGTTATAATGCTATGGAAGACCACTCAAATAATAATCCTGCTACACATTTATCGATACATATCAGAGGTTGACCATGTAGAAATAAATTGATAGCAATTTCAATTTGGTGGAAAGGACGCTTTTTTTGTTAGCGTGCTCTTTAATGCCCAGCGTTCTAATTTAGTTTTAAAAAATCGGGCGCCATATATCTGCTTCAAATATAACAGAAAATTTGGTATCTATATAAATTGCAAATATATATGTCGAAACCAATTTCCGTCGAGTGATAAACATATCACAGTATTATTCAGATCCAGTAAACAATCATCTCAGGTTTGGGTTACAGAGAGCAAAACGGTGTGGCGATATAATGATCCACCCTGTAAAGTTTGCTAAATTTTGTATCCTTCTGAGACCAGTTGTTTGGGATTTTATATTTCCATTTGTCGCTTGACACCGCCATCAGTTTTAAACGACGAAGTAACACGGAGAATGACGTATTCCGTTACAGTTTACAAAGGAGGACATTTGATATTGTTCATATGAAAACCCGGATAGGATTGGCTGATGAGACACAGTGGGTAACTTGGGGGAGCACTGAGGAGAAATGGATAGCAGTTTTTTACCGCCCCCCTCCCCCCCCCCCCCCACTCCCACCCCCGCCCTTCTCCAGCATTAGTTATCATCACACGTCACGCGGCGGCGCAGCACTGAATTCCGAGAAGAAAGAAGAAGAAAACAATCCGATACGACGTCACACCATCTCAGCTCCCTGTGAAGTATTACAAAAGGAAACAAAATGACAAACGAGGCTTATAGACTCTGTTTTAATGTTTATTCTAAAGCTCACAAGTGAATACGAGGCGAAGCAAAAATAGCAACGTTGCCGCTTCCCAGACAGGTGCAATGGATTTCTACCTAACTAGTTTTATGATATTTGATGAAATAAACTCATGGTACCTTGTACTCCCTGCACTACGCAGACACATGGGCAAAAATGACGTTTCCTGGAATAAAGGTAATTCCATATATTCATGTACATGCAATATATTTCTCCCTTTTTCAATGCCATAATAATAAAGGTCAACTGGTGCACACATGATCATGATTAACAGGTGAGGTACCGCCAAGGAAGGATATTCTCATATTGTAAATTCCTATTTGTTTTGTCTTGGTTCAATTTACTAGTATCCCCATGTCGTCATAATGTCGTTATACATGTCGTTATACATGTCGTTATACAATTCGTGATAATGTCGTTATACAATTCGTTACAATGTCGTTATAAATGTCGTTATACATGTCGTTATACATGTCGCTATGCATTTCCTTATAATGTCGTTATACATGTCGTTATACATGTCGTTATACATGTCGTTATACATGTCGTTATACATGTAGTTATACAAGTCGTTATACATGTCGTTATACATGTCGTTATACATTTCCTTATAATGTCGTTATACAAGTCGTTATACATGTCGTTATACAAGTCGTTAGACATGTCGTTATACATGTAGTTATACACGTCGTTATAAATGTCGTTATACATTTCCTTATAACGTCGTTATACAAGTCGTTATACATGTCGTTATGCTTGTCGTCATGCATGTCGTTATACATTTCGTTATACATGTCGTTATACATGGAGTTATACAAGTCGTTATACATGTCGTTATACATGTAGTTATACAAGTCGTTATACATGTCGTTATACATGTCGTTAGACATGTCGTTATACATGTAGTTATACAAGTCGTTATAAATGTCGTTATACATTTCTTTATAATGTCGTTATACAAGTCGTCATACATGTCGTTATACATGTCGTTATACATGTCGTTATACATGTCGTTATACATGTCGTTATACATGTAGTTATACAAGTCGTTATACATGTCGTTATACATGTCGTTATACATTTCCTTATAATGTCGTTATACAAGTCGTTATACATGTCGTTATACAAGTCGTTAGACATGTCGTTATACATGTAGTTATACACGTCGTTATAAATGTCGTTATACATTTCCTTATAACGTCGTTATACAAGTCGTTATACATGTCGTTATGCTTGTCGTCATGCATGTCGTTATACATTTCGTTATACATGTCGTTATGCATGGAGTTATACAAGTCGTTATACATGTCGTTATACATGTAGTTATACAAGTCGTTATACATGTCGTTATACATGTCGTTAGACATGTCGTTATACATGTAGTTATACAAGTCGTTATAAATGTCGTTATACATTTCTTTATAATGTCGTTATACAAGTCGTCATACATGTCGTTATTCATGTCGTTATTCATGTCGTTATACATGTTATGCAAGTCGTTATACATGTCGTTATACATGTCGTTATACAAGTCGTTATACATGTCGTTATACATGTCGTTATAGTGTCTTTATACATGTCGTTATACAAGTCGTTATACATGTCGTTATACATGTAGTTATACAAGTCGTTATACATGTCGTTATACAAGTCGTTATACATGTCGTTATAAATGTCGTTACAGTGTCGTTATACATGTCGTTATACAAGTCGTTATACATATCGTTATACATGTCATTATGCATGTCGTTATTCATGTCGTTATACATGTCGTTATACATGTCGTTATACAAGTTGTTGTACAAGTCGTTATACATATCGTTATACATGTCATTATGCATGTCGGTACACCTGATCCACCATCGTCCAGGTGTCTTAAGGGAGGATGCAATGGTTGGAATACCAATTTATTCGAAGAGATTGGACTTGTTTATCATCATGTAAGTGCATTTTCTAATGATGTCCGTGCAATGCTATATATGTGTTACTCATTTTCTCCAGCTGGTTATGCTTTACTAACCCTTTATTTCTTTGCCTTTGCCATGCAGCTGATGGAAACCAAATCCGCTCGCGCCTTTGCGATCCACGCGTCATTCTGATGTGTAATAGAGACTGGAAGCTTAACATTATTTGTTATCCAATTTGATTAAAGCAGCCTACTTACATGCGCCATCTTATAGTTTTTACATTTTAGAATCAAGACTAAAATTATATCAAAATTATGATGCATATATTTTTTATATCTCGGTGACACTGTAAATCAACAATTTCAACATAAACTGCGCGGACTAGTTTATCGCGCGCGGACGTGATAGCGAGCCGCGGTCGACATCATACAGAATACCGAACAGCGAACTGGCGCGCAGGGATATAAAACCGGCCGTCAACTTCTGCTCCGGTGAATACATTTGCTTCTCTCCGGAGGCTTTCATGGTTTAAAGTCAAGACAGTATATACTAATTGGACACGGAGAAGAGTGGTCGACTCAACTTGATTAGTAACAGGTGTAAATGTACAAATGGCTTCACATATGAAATACACACGTCGACATTCAAGGCGCATTCAATACACATGTAGCTAAGAATGTAGGACTCAACACCTTCGTCACAATCGACAACGAGGCGACAGTTGTTAATTATGGAATAAAATACATTCGTTCTATAATAAACATTATAATACGTCTTTAGTCTCAACTAAGATGGCCTGACAACACAATCGGATGGATATCTTACGCAGAAGGGCGGGTGCCGACCATCCTAAAGGTACTTCTGGTGTATTTTTCAATAACTATTTAACTTATAAATATGGTAATATACATGAAATATACATTAAAAGAATATCTCCAATGTCACATTTGTTTCCCCAAGATGCGTCAGGGACTTTTGCATCCAACAGAGGGGTGGAGGGGTTGACAATCTAGGAGGGATGGGCGAGAGGAAGCGGGTGGTTCGGATCCGTGTAACCATGGGCGATAATAGACGTTCCAGGGTCACGTGTGCACCTAACATAAGGCAAGTGCAGATCGGGCATCAACCTATGATGGCCACGAGGGGAATGCATTAATTATACCCGGGGGTATTGTGGCGGCGGTCCCAACTATCGTCATTGTGGGCCAGCCACACTGATGTCCCCGACATCCCCACCCAGCCTATCTAAGGCACCAAACCCTTTGCGTATTAATGCAGTCCCACCACGGCCAGCAGCACAACCGCCACCGCCTTCACAACCAGCCACCCTCAAGTAATTTTTAACGTGTATCTTGGATTGGGAAGGAGCGTCGCCATGGCACCGCCTGTCCCTCCGTTCTCTACTCCTCAACTGCACTGCGTCCTCACTCTATCTCCAGATCACTCAGGCTTTCCATTTACTCCATCTGCCACACTCTGTATCTCCCTCCCCCATCCCTCTCTCCATCATTTCTGCTCTAACCCCCTCTCACTGGCCGCCCCCCTCTCCATCCCTTCTACTCTCCCCCTCTCTCTGTGTCTCCCCTGTCACGCCCTCTCTCTTTCTCTTCTGTTCCTCTCTTTCTCTACCTCTATCACTCTCTCTCTCTCTCCCTCTCCCTCTCCCTCTCCCTCTCCCTTCCTCCCTTCCTCCCTTCCTTTCACCCTCTCTCCCTCTCTACCTTTCTTTCTATTTCCCCACCCCTAGCCCTCTCTCCCTCTCTACTTCACTTTCTATCTCCCCACACCTCCCCCTATCTCCCCCTCCCCCATCTCTGCCCCCCCTCTGACTGCCTTGCCTCCACCCCACTCTGCCCTCCCCCCCCCCCTCTCTGCCTCCCCCTCTCCCCTCCCCGTCTCTGCCAACCCCTTCTCTGCCCCTCCCCCTCTCTGCTCCCCCCCCCCTCTGTCTGTCTTGCCTTCCATGTCTCTCTCTCCCTATTTTCCCTCTCTGCCTACCCCCCCCCCCACGTCTGTCTTGCCCCCTGGACCCAGTTGACTGATGGTTGCTTATATCCAGGTCGTCCCGTCGTATGTCAGAGACATCTGGCGGCGGAGATAAGACAGACGGTTCCTCCAAGTACCAAAATCAATATCAAACGTACAGCCGTCTCATACATCACAAATAGTTTTCATGGCAACATAAACCCTTTTTTTTAATGGCTCGAAAGAGTTGTACATAGACGAAAAATTCAATTTATGCGAAGCTGCTAGCCTGCGATAATGCAAAGCATGCGAGAGCGGTGGATTTTGTTCAGCCGGTAAAAACATCAAATTAATGATGCAATTATATCATGTTGTCCCACTCAACCATGGATCATAACAAGTGCGTTGGGGTTGAGGATTGTGGCGTAAGGTGGGCGGGGGGATGGGGGGGGGGCGGCGACCTCCTCATTTCATTTCACTGCCCAATTCCGTACGCCGCACAGGGCGATGCTGCTCGCTACTGGCCGAGAAATTCAAATTCCTCGATGCGTAGACGATGTTTGCGCTTGACTCGCATGGGTAATACCTTGACCAGATAACGCCACAGTTCCACGTGGTGTCTACCGCGTTCGGCGCCAAAGTGAACCTCTGATTACCCTTCATTGAGCAGTAGCTTCGAACTATGAACTATGAACATATCCCGATTCAAGACCCCGCATCCAGAATCCTTCGGAAAACAAGGCGTGATCGGTACATGCCGTTTCACTGGTGCACTTCGGCTTGGTAATTTTGTTAGTCCTCTAATCACCCGTGGCCAGGATCAGTCATCCTGATTTCAATTTCAAGCAGCGAGAGGGGGCCGGCCCGATAGCTCAGTGGGTTAGAGCGCTCGCATTGAGTGCTCTGGCCACCTGAGGGCCTAAGAGCACGTGGATCGATGGTTCGAGCCCCGCTGTGGTCATGTCTGTGTGGTCGCAAGCTTCGTAAAGAGTAGGGGGTTACCCCGGAGACATGGCTCCCCTTCCTTCTCCTATTGACGCGATATTACCAAAAGTGGTTAAAGCGCCCTGAATGTACAACCAACCAACCAGTCGAACTTTGATACACACTGCAAAAATCTATGTCACCATTGAATCGACAGAAATGTAATTGCAAGAGCGGATATTGATGTTACGGAGGAATCTCTCCTGTAGATTCGGTACAAAACGTGTCCATGCAATCTGGCCTAATAATTTGTTTAGCCATTGGTTAGGCATTCATTTATGCTACCCACCCACATAATCTTCACTAACTTCATTTACCTTTAATAATTCATCAACTTTATTAATTCATCAAATTAATTCTATTCATCAACTTTATTAATTTATCAACTTTATTAATTCATCAACTAAATTCTATTCATCATCATATATCATATATCAAAAATATAAATTATTCAAATGTATGTAATAATCACATTTGTCCGCAAATCAAATTCATCGATTTGGTGCACAGCTCAAGGATATGTTGAATCAGTGAATCGGTGTAAATCAGAGTGTAGTTGGTGCCGGCTACCTGTGATGGTCCAGTGATCACGCTCTGCCTTCGACTCACTCCGCTAGGGCTCCATTGTATCTCTGTTGTCGCCTTCGTCCTGAATGCATTTTCACACTCGATCGCCAGGGCGGCGCTGCGCAAATTGAGAGGAAAAATGCGTCACGCATTTTTTACAAAACAGTGCTGGGACCCAGCCTAAGCCTAATAACACATGAAATTAGGTGATGAAAGGAAAGAGTTCTGTCACAATTAGAACTTTTTCGAAAGGGTAAAAGATGTGTTTTGCTGTAATAAATACACAAAGCTCGCCATTTTTATGTTTTATTCTTGAAAATTTTTATGTTGCAAGGAATTACAGCTGATTTGACCGTTTTTCAAGAATCTTGACATTTGCCCTCGGCCTACAGCAGCGGTAAAAGCGGAGCTTGCGTAGCGCCACCGTGCGGGGAGCTTGTCCAGTGATGGGAAACCCGAGAAATTTCATCCATCCCTTTGTGACGTTTATTGGCCTAATTTAGCCTTGATGCGCACTTAGGGAGGGAAAAGCACCCATCAGTTTATGTCACGTTTGATCCAGTGAGCGTGCAGGTTCTATGTATAATCCCCATTTTGGCACTTAATTCACTAGATAGTGGCCTCATCAGGCAGACTAACGCCGGATAAACAGCTCGTCTCAGCTATCAGTCACACGTTAAGAGCATCATATAAAAACCGCTCTGTTGTTGAAAAAAAAATTGCCAGCAAACAACACCTTCCGCTTGTTCAACGTATTCGTGGAATCAAGCTCCAGTTGACTACTATAACAAGACAAAACTAAATAAAAGAAGCTGCATCAGACCAGCGATAACTGTGATAATTCAAGCAAAACTAAACTCGTGTGGCACGTTGGTTGTGTTCCGTTTGCTATGGCTTTGGCCTGAGCGTTGAGCCCGGCATGGCGGCTGATGCCGCATCACCATTAATTAATCGTCGGATAGATGGTGAAGGCAGAAGAACATGACAACCGCAATACACGGCTTGTTCCCGTGTTTTCTCCTCTCGTCATGTTCAGTTTTGTTCCCAGCTTTCTCACCTCCCGTCTCCACCCCCCCCCCCCCCCACCCCGCCCCGTCACCCCGCGCATCACGCACCCCCCCCTCCCCTGCAACCCCCTTCCCGCCACCAACAACAGTGTTTTTTCCTTTTTTTGGTTACACTTCATGTGTAATGATGCTAAGCGACGGACATATCCCGCAATGCATATGGGAGATAGACGAGGAGAGGCGGGTGGGGGCCGCCGGGTGTGTGTGTGGTGGGGGGGGGGTGCATGACGGTGAATTATGCATTGACATTACGCATGGCCAACACGATGCCTTAACAAAAAAGACGTACATGTACTGGGAAGGCTGAACGCTTCTAGGGGAGGCGTTTCTAAGGCGACGACTGTATCATCTAGCTGTCATCAGTGCAGGTCCAGCAACCCTACTGGAATGTGACCCCCTCCCCCTCCCGGCCCCTTGACACCTCCCCCATCAGCACTCTGTCCAGCGTGCCTTGATGAGACATTGGGGCTTGTCTGGGTCCGTAAACCATGTCCATAGATTGCGGGTTATCCTAACATTTATTCCCTACGTCTAACAAAATCTTGATATTAGGAAATCAGTTCTTGGTATCGAGAAATCAATTCTTGATATCGAGAAATCAATTTTCGATGTCGATAAATCCATTGTTGATATCGATAAATCAATTCTTGATATCGATAAATCAATTCTTGATATCGAGAAATCAATTCTTGATATCGAGAAATCAATTCTTGATATCGAGAAATCAATTCTTGATATCAAGAAATCAAATCAAGAAATCAATTCTTTATATCAAGAAATCAATTCTCGATGCCGAAAAATCAATTTTTGATATCGAGAAATCAATTCTTGATATCGAGTAATCAACTCTTGATATGGAGAAATCAATTCTTGATATTCATAAATCATAAATTAATTATTGATATCAAACATTGATTTCTTAATATTCTTGATACCAGAATAGAATTCTTGATTTCAAGAAATGAGCTCTTGATGTTTTGCAATGTTATGATGATCAGCCATGTCCATGTCACTGATATTAGCTGTCATAAATGTCTTCACGACACGAACACATGTATTAATAACGTTCCCATGAAGCCCCGTCGTATTAATTGAAATGTAACTCCAATCTGCAGCGAGGGAGCCAAGAGCATGCTAAGTATTTTTGATTAAAATTTACAAATTAAATATAAGTTGTTTTTATTTAATAGCTTTACAAGGACACAACTTGAAGTGAGATTGGCTAATTACTTAGGCTGAAACGTTGATTTGCATTTGAAACTCATTGGACCAATTAGAATAGCAGATCGGCCCGGTTGAGATTCGATATGTTACAGTGGGTGTTATATTTCACATAGATATTATACAACGAAGTCCATGGTTGGGTGGGGGTGGGGAAAGGGGGTTACGTCCATGTAATGAGGTGGATTTGTTCAACGATGATGTTTAATTAATTTTGTAACATAAATAAGAAATAAATAACTGTATAGGGCTATATCGCGGATGAAAAAAAGGCGTCGATTTGGCTTCAATTTAAAAAAAAACACACATGATCGTAATGCGATCTGCAACATTCAGGACGAATCCTGCGTTAGTTAATCATATCACTATGTCTCCAAATCCATGGAGGCAGAATGTCATTCTTCTGATCAGTGATATCATTTACATGTAGGACCAACACTCCCCCAGGCCCAGCACACGGGTAGCAAGCGCGAGCGCTGTGCGATGTAAGCGAATACATTATATATATATATATATATTAATTCACTGCCTCTGATTGTGAGAGAAAAGTTCTTTACGCATAGTTGGAAGGGTGTAATTTTATATGTCAAGAATTATCTGTGCAACAGTGAATGTTCACTTGTCAACTGCTATATTTGCCAACGTGTACCCTAAATAATCTTCCATTCAATTGTGTGAGATCCATTAAGTGACAGTGATTAAATGATTATTATTAGGAATTATTTTTATTGATTATATTACAATGTTCACCGGTTTGCATTATTTCCATGCAGTAGTAGGTTTCTTAGTTCTTTTTCACTATTTCTGGGCCTCTTAGTTCAATTGTGTTTTCCCTGAATCAGGGTGGCTCCCATGATAGCGGCCTCCTAGGCCTTAATGGGAGTCTCCCGACCAAGTTATTTCTTTATTTCAGTCTCTCATAAAATATAACCTTGTTGCCACATATATTTGTCTTGGTCAAATAAATGTATTCTGACTCTGACTCACAATATATATATATATATATATATGATACATACATGTTATATAGCATGTACACGACGCATCTTTTGTCTCTGGTCGTGTGAACCTTTCGTCTCACTGTCCCAGTGCAGAAAGGAGGCCCAGGACACCAATCGTTTCAGATATGTTTTATAAGAAATGGAGACCACTATCAGACTGTTTCTCTGTGCAATACTAAGCGAATAATGTCATGTTTATGGGGGGTTTACGGTGTATGGTCTCTTCGATTTCTGCTTTGTATGATGTATAAGTGTATTATAGTGACATGAAACAAATTATATGAAGATATACGTGACAAGTTTGCATCATAGCTTCAGACAATAATGATATTCGTGGACAGCGATTGCTGTCTAGAGTATTCGAGAAACGTCTTCGTTTATTACAATATGATTTGTGTGTGTTCATGCTAAGAGAGTATATCGGCGCCAACCCTGGTGATGTGATTTTCGTGGCTTTAGGAACAAGAACCATTCGGGTGAAGTATTTGTGTGCAGATTATAGTGATTGGTCTTTGGGTTACATGATAGAGTAGATGGTTTTATATTCAGGACGCTTTAAACAATTCTGGTCATATCGCATCAACGGGAGAAGACAGGGAAGAGCAGAGCCATGTCCCCGCGGGTAACCCACTACACTTTGCGGAAAAAGACATGGGATCTCTATCTTGCCACCCCACAGACATGGCCACATCGGGGCGCGAACCACCGATTCTGGGCGGATCTAGAAAAACTGGATAGGGGAGCCGGACTCAGGATCGGGTCCAAATATGCTGGATAGGGGTGGGCGGGGGGGGTGGCGGTTTCGGTTTTCATATGTTAAATGATTTTTAATAAATTTTGCCTCTAGAATAGGGGGCCGCGGCCCCCCCTGGGTCCGCCCCTGCGATCAACGTGCCGTTAAGCTCTCAAGCGGCTCAATACGAAAGCTCTAGGCCACTGAGCTGTCGGGCGGCCCTCAAGACAGACTAGACAGCTAGTCGTAATATTCATATTCAAAGGAGTACATCAGCATTGAGAAGTTTAAAGTCCGGTTGATTATTGAATAACTAGCGTCTGATGAGTGGCGTGGGTAAACGGGATCTATTTGCACACCTTTTAACAAAATTCAAGACTCATTTGATTAAGCTCATTGCAGGCTCTGGTGTCTTCAACTTGAGACTGATCTTGACATATTGGGCGCCTGTGAGTCTGACATGTTTTATCTCTCTCTGTTTTTTTTAGTTCCATTCTCCACTATCCGATATATCTCATTTTCTCTTACTGCCCAAGATGTGTCACCCTTCCGGTGCCTCACCCCTTTTTTTCTCTCTCTCTTTCTCTCTCTCTATCGTTCTCTATTATCTATTCTCTATATATCTATATGCCCCACCATCTCTACATCACTTTCTTTATTTCGACATATCTCTCCACTTCACTTTATTCTCTCTCTATTTTTCCATTTCTCTTCCTTGCCTATATATATATCTTTATATCTCTTCCTTCTCTCAGTCTATCTCTTCATTTCTCATCCTTCTCTCACTATAACTCCATTTCTCTTCCTTCTTTCCATATATTTCTTTATTTTCTTCCTTCTCTCTGTCTATCTCTTCATTTCTTTTCCTTCTCTCACTATGTATCTTCGCTTATCTTCCTCCTCTCTCTATCTATTTATTTGTCTTTCTTGTCTCCTTTCACCATCCCTCCATTTGTCTTTCTTGTCTCCTTTCACCATCCCTCCATTTGTCTTTTTTTTCTCCCTTCACCATCCCTCCATTTGTCTTTCTTGTCTCCCTTCACCATCCCTCCATTTGTCTGTTTTTTCTCCTTTCACCATCCCTCCATTTGTCTTTTTGTTCTCCTTTCACCATCCCTCCATTTGTCTTTCTTGTCTCCCTTCACCATCCCTCCATTTGTCTTTCTTGTCTCCCTTCACCATCCCTCCATTTGTCTTTTTTTTCCCTTCACCATCCCTGCATTTGTCTTTCTTGTCTCCCTTCACCATCCCTCCATTTGTCATTTTTTTCTCCCTTCACCATCCCTCCATTTGTCTTTTTTTTCTCCCTTCACCATCCCTCCATTTGTCTTTTTTTTCTCCCTTCACCATCCCTCCATTTGTCTTTTTTTTCGCCCTTCACCATCCCTCCATTTGTCTTTCTTGTCTCCCTTCACCATCCCTCCATTTGTCTTTTTTTTCTCCCTTCACCATCCCTCCATTGTCTTTTTTTTCTCCCTTCACCATCCCTCCATTTGTCTTTTTTTTCTCCCTTCACCATCCCTCCATTTGTCTTTTTTTTCTCCTTTCACCATCCCTCCATTTGTCTTTCTTGTCTCCCTTCACCATCCCTCCATTTGTCTTTCTTGTCTCCCTTCACCATCCCTCCATTTGTCTTTCTTGTCTCCCTTCTTGTCTTTCTTGTCTCCTTTTACCATCCCTCCATTTGTCTTTCTTGTCTCCTTTCACCATCCCTCCATTTGTCTTTCTTGTCTCCCTTCACCATCCCTCTATTTGTCTTTTTTTTCTCCCTTCACCATCCCTCCATTTGTCTTTTTTTTCTCCCTTCACCATCCCTCCATTTGTCTTTTTTTTCTCCTTTCACCATCCCTCCATGTGTCTTTCTTATCTCCCTTCACCATCCCTCCATGTGTCTTTCTTATCTCCCTTCACCATCCCTCCATTTCTCTCTAGTTATCTCTTTATTTGTCTTCCTTCTCTCTAGTTATCTCTTTATTTCTCTTCCTTCTCTCTAATTATCTCTTTATTTCTCTTCTTCTCTCTAATTATCTCTTTATTTGTCTTCCTTCTCTCTAGTTATCTCTTTATTTCTCTTCCTTCTCTCTACTTATCTCTTTATTTCTCTTCCTTCTCTCTAGTTATCTCTTTATTTCTCTTCCTTCTCTCTAATTATCTCTTTATTTCTCTTCTTCTCTCTAATTATCTCTTTATTTCTCTTCCTTCTCTCTAGTTATCTCTTTATTTCTCTTCCTTCTCTCTGTTTATCTCTTTATTTCTCTTCTTCTCTCTAATTATCTCTTTATTTCTCTTCCTTCTCTCTAGTTATCTCTTTATTTCTCTTCCTTCTCTCTAATTATCTCTTTATTTCTCTTCTTCTCTCTAATTATCTCTTTAGTTCCCGTTCCTTCTCTCTAGTTATCTCTTTATTTCTCTTCCTTCTCTCTATTTATCTCTTCATTTCTCTTCTTCTCTCTAATTATCTCTTTATTTCTCTTCCTTCTCTCTATTTATCTCTTTATTTCTCTTCTTCTCTCTAATTATCTCTTTATTTCTCTTCCTTCTCTCTAGTTATCTCTTTATTTCTCTTCCTTCTCTCTATTTATCTCTTTATTTCTCTTCTTCTCTCTAATTATCTCTTTATTTCTCTTCCTTCTCTCTAGTTATCTCTTTATTTCTCTTCATTCTCTCTAGTTATCTCTTTATTTCTCTTCATTCTCGCTAGTTATCTCTTCATTTCTCTTCTTCTCTCTAATTATCTCTTTATTTCTCTTCCTTCTCTCTATTTATCTCTTTATTTCTCTTCTTCTCTCTAATTATCTCTTTATTTCTCTTCCTTCTCTCTAATTATCTCTTTATTTCTCTTCCTTCTCTCTAGTTATCTCTTTATTTCTCTTCTTCTCTCTAATTATCTCTTTATTTCTCTTCCTTCTCTCTAGTTATCTCTTTATTTCTCTTCCTTCTCTCTAATTATCTCTTTATTTCTCTTCTTCTCTCTAATTATCTCTTTAGTTCCCGTTCCTTCTCTCTAGTTATCTCTTTATTTCTCTTCCTTCTCTCTATTTATCTCTTCATTTCTCTTCTTCTCTCTAATTATCTCTTTATTTCTCTTCCTTCTCTCTATTTATCTCTTTATTTCTCTTCTTCTCTCTAATTATCTCTTTATTTCTCTTCCTTCTCTCTAGTTATCTCTTTATTTCTCTTCCTTCTCTCTATTTATCTCTTTATTTCTCTTCTTCTCTCTAATTATCTCTTTATTTCTCTTCCTTCTCTCTAGTTATCTCTTTATTTCTCTTCATTCTCTCTAGTTATCCCTTTATTTCTCTTCCTTCTCTCTCTTCGTTTCCCGTCTTTTTCACTCTCAATGCCAATCGTTCGTTTTATTATTACACACTCTCTCTGTCTTGTTCCTCCTTCTTAACCCCCCCCCCCCCTTCCCTCCCTCATATCTCCACCTCGGAATTTCATCTCACATTTTTCCCCTCGTGTATTTCTGCCTCATCAGTCTCCGACGATGTTACGTGCCCATCTCGAAAACTAATTATCTTCATGCCTCTCCACCGCTCCCTGGGCTTTTTTTGGCTGCGCCACCCCGCCTCAAACCTTGTCTCTGGCTGGCACATCACCTCAAATGCATTTCTGTTTATGCATAACTGGAAATCCCGCCTGCCTCGCCCAGAAGCCGTCTGTGGGAGCTAAATCTTATTCCGCCAGGCAGTTATAAGCCCAGCGGGGGCTACTGAACACGTTGAAGTGAATATAATTACTGTTTATTGATAGGACATCTCTTTGAAGCCAGGGGAATTGACTGGAGGTTATGAGTGAATAAAAAAAGAAAGGGGAGGTGCAAAAACAGGTCGAGTGAAAGATGTGACGGGAGCTGGTTGGTCTGAGCAAATAGGGACAGGCTGAATGTGGCCCAGAGGTCAGGGGCGGGGGCTGGCATGGCCTGCTGAGTTGTCTGGGCTGGTGAAGGGATGGGCACTGCCACACCCTCTGGGGAAGGGAGAGTGCACTGAGCATGGCTTGTAATGGACGATCATTGCACCTAACGTGACCATTCAGAACCAACCGTTTCATCCAGTCGGGAATCCCCCCCCCCACCTCCACCCACCCCCACCTCGTTGCTCTCTCTCACCTCACAACCCCTTTTACGTCTGTTCTACATCGGCACCTCACAATAACACCCCCCCCCCCGCCTTCCCCATCTTCAGCCCCAGCTCCCCATCCTTAGCCCAACATTCCTCATCCCTAGTCCAACACTCTCCATCCCTACCCTAACATTCCCCATCCTTCGCCCCACATTCCCTATCCCTAACTGAACATTCCCCATCTTTAGCCCAACAATCGCCATCCCTAGCCCAACATTCAACATCCCTAGCCCAACATTCTCCATTCCCAGCCCAACATTCCCCATCCCTAACCTAACATTCACCATCTCTCGCCGACATTCCCCATCCTACCCCGCCCCAATCTGTCATGGTACATCCTGGAGTCCCTGCAATATATCTCACTACTGGTGGGGTGGGGATATGGATGGGGATTTGAATGGGGATGGGGATGGGGATGGGGATTTGGATGGGAATGAGGATGGGGATGGGGATGGGGATGGGGATGGGGATGGAGATGGGGATGGGGATGGGAACGGACTGACGATGGTAAGGCCCCTGATCTGTCAACCGATGGACGACACTGACCGCTTCAACCCCTCTCTCTCTCTCCAATACCCACCACTTAATACGTCCTCCTCCCTCCTTCACCACCCCTGTCGTTCCTATTCACCCGCAGCACTCGCCCGGTGCTGGCTCAAGCCTTTCATCTTATTGTGACAATCCGGCCGCCCCCCCCCCCCACCCCTTGCACCCCTCTCCCGCACCCCCACCCCCCAGGGAGCGAATGATTAATTCATCCGTAATACGCCAGAGGGCGGTAAGTCGCCCCCCACTGCGCCCGCTTGGCTGGGTCGGCGTGGAGTAAACACGTCCTGATGGCAAAAACACCCAGTTCTAACAATAAGGGAAATGTATATTTCTTATTATAGAACACCCGACTGACATGGCCACCGGCATGTCTACCTGTTTGTGCCGCCATTACAGACAATGATTGTCCCCCGCCGTGCCGCCAATATACCGATCCAGGCTGTCAATCATTCATTGACGTCACGGTTGCTCTTTATCCAGTCATGTGGCAAAAACAGGTCTTCGATGTGCGTTATGTCCGACAGACAACTCCGACAAACAAAGAAGCCTTTTTTTGCATTTTTAGACATGAATACTTTTCACTTGTACCTACCATCAGCTATTATTGTCAATTTCATACTCACGATTAACGAAAAAGTGTCGGAGCATGGATTCGGCAACAGATCTCCCGGCAGCTGCAACTGTCGAATTCAATGCAATGTGCACGGTACTCACGTGACAGTGAGTGACACACACACACAAACAAAACGCTGGCCGTGTGATTATATCTGTTACACATAGAGCGATCCACACTCCGATACCCGCTAAGCTTGCCTTGCTCGTGAGTACGCAAGTTACAACCATAGCCGATGGTAGGTACAAGTGAGAAGTACTCATCTCTGAAACTGACAACAAAGTGACATGGTGCTTTGTTTGTCCGACTTGTTTGTACGACATAACGCACGTGGAAGAAATATTTTAACCCCGTGATTGGATAAAAACAACGGTGTTGTTACAGATGGAGCTGTATGTCTTTAAATATACCCTGTTGTCGCAGATGGTGTTGGATGTCTTTAAATATACCCTGTTGTCACAGATGGTGTTGGATGTCTTTAAATATACCATGATGTTACATATGGTGTTGGATGTCTTTAAATATACCATGATGTTACATATGGTGTTGGGTGTCTTTAAATATACCCTGTGGTCACAGATGGTGTTGGATGTCTTTAAATATACCATGATGTTACATATGGTGTTGGGTGTCTTTAAATATACCCTGTGGTCACAGATGGTGTTGGATGTCTTTAAATATACCCTGTTGTCACAGATGGTGTTGGATGTCTTTAAACATACCATGATGTTACATATGGTGTTGGATGTCTTTAAATATACCATGATGTTACATATGGTGTTGGGTGTCTTTAAATATACCCTGTGGTCGCAAATAGTGTTGGGTGTCTTTAAATATACTCTGTTGTCACAGATGGTGTTGGATGTCTTTAAATATACCATGATGTTACATATGGTGTTGGATGTCTTTAAATATACCATGATGTTACATATGGTGTTGGGTGTCTTTAAATATACCCTGTGGTCACAGATGGTGTTGGATGTCTTTAAATATACCCTGTTGTCACAGATGGTGTTGGATGTCTTTAAATATACCATGATGTTACATATGGTGTTGGATGTCTTTAAATATACCATGATGTTACATATGGTGTTGGGTGTCTTTAAATATACCCTGTGGTCACAGATGGTGCTGGATGTCTTTAAATATACCATGATGTTACATATGGTGTTGGATGTCTTTAAATATACCATGATGTTACATATGGTGTTGGGTGTCTTTAAATATACCCTGTGGTCACAGATGGTGTTGGATGTCTTTAAATATACCCTGTTGTCACAGATGGTGTTGGATGTCTTTAAATATACCCTGTGGTCACAGATGGTGTTGGATGTCTTTAAATATACCCTGTTGTCACAGATGGTGTTGGATGTCTTTAAATATACCATGATGTTACATATGGTGTTGGATGTCTTTAAATATACCATGATGTTACATATGGTGTTGGATGTCTTTAAATATACCATGATGTTACATATGGTGTTGGATGTCTTTAAATATACCATGATGTTACATATGGTGTTGGGTGTCTTTAAATATACCCTGTTGTCACAGATGGTGTTGGATGTCTTTAAATATACCCTGTTGTCACAGATGGTGTTGGATGCCTTTAAATATACCCTGTGGTCACAGATGGTGTTGTCGATTTCAATGCAATCTGCACGGTACTCGTATGAGTGACACATGCACACACACACACACAGAAACGCTGGCAGCGTGATTATAGGGTCTGTAACTGGCGTCACAGACAGCGCGCCTCACCTCTGGGTACAACGCGTCAGCGGGTCCCTATACTTTACTATGGGCCTCAAAATAGACTCACTGATGTTTTGGATATGAATCCACTGTTAGTGTTGAACACCATATAGACTGACCTTTATACTCATACTAGTTTTTAATCGAAAGACGCTGGTTTCCTGTGCGTTTCACGCCTTTACAAAGCGCACCCTATGTTCTGGGTATGGGGCGGTGAAGTGTCCTGTACCAAAAACTGGATTCGCTGGAGGTGAGCGCGCGCTGCCTTTGATGTCACTTACAGACCATATTATCAAATACCGTTACAAATTGCTCCCTTTCGTCATTACCCGGAGGTCATACCCGGTCACGCCGACGGCTCATTGACCAGGAGACATTATGCCACTCTCAGAGCATTGACACTGTCATCACAATCCGCAAAAAGCTATTACCTCTCACTATCATGTCGATACGCAACCATACATATATGTATGCGAATTATGATGATATAGATATGGTTAAGCAGGCCATTGGTGTAAATATTGGATAAACCAATAAGACAACACAATCGCAATGAAACTGCTGTTAATGGTCTGTTCTTGATGTCCCAGTCATAGCATATTTTGCGATGTCGATATCAATGCAAGTTTAATTAACAACCATTAATAGACATACAGCGCCATTTAATCAACAAACATGCAGTATTTAGATGCCCACCCCGTGCCATGCAAATGGAGTGGCTAGCCCACTTTGTTATTGACATTGGGGGCATGGCTCACTTCTATCCTCTTCTAATTTGTAACCTCCCCCATTTTTCGATTAAAAATGAAAATAGGAAGAAAAATCATATAATACTAAAGCTATAGCGAGCGCCTTATAGCGCCCTCCTCAAACTCAATAAGACCTTGAAGCAATATCTTCTGCCATTTTTTTGTATTACCAACCTCTTCTCTATGTCAAATAAGTACATTCTGCTTTAATATACTAAAGCTATAGCGAGCGTTCCATAGCACCCTCCTCAACCCACGCAGTGAAAACTTAAGCGGCCCAGCTGGTGACAGCGATACATATCTGTCAGTGCGTGGAATTTGAAGTATCGCCTGGATGAAGAGCTTTCGTTCATTCGTTCGGATTTCATCTATGACAGGATTGCTTATAAAATGTGAGTAATGGCATGTCAGCTGTGACAGCCTATAGGGCACCAGTGCGGCGGTTCCTCACTTGTGTCACGTACAGGCTCAGTGTGTTAACCGGTACAGGTCGTTAATTTGACGAGCATGACACATCGTCAATATTTAGTACACCTAATCCATGGGCATGCACCTAAAATGCTATATCAGGTTGATATATCCTATTCATAATGCTACCAAGTCTCACTGCATATAATAATAATATATATATATATATATAGTTATGTACTATTTGCCACTTGTGCAACACATATACATAGCAACAACCTTGCTATGGTAAACAGCACTCTAAGTATTAAGATAACACGCTTATAACTATGCCCTTAATACGGTAAATAGCACGCTTGGTATGATACGGTAAATAGCACTCTTTGTATGATACGGTAAATAGCACGCTTGGTATGATCCGGTAAATAGCACGCTTGGTGTGATACGGTAAATAGCACGCTACGTGTTACGGTAAATAGCACGCTACGTATTAAGATAATACACTTATAATGATGCCCTATCATATGAAACTCTCTCCCTTATGATAAGTTGGTTGGCCCCTATTTTGGGCGTTATGGGTTCAACCACAACCGGCACGAACATACCGTTAAGAAACCATTAGCTACAACACCACCGTGATGGTCAAGACATTAAACTGACTCTCACGCTGTCGGTATTTCTGTCTCGTAAGTCTTTTGTCGTACGGTTCTCCCGAATAGACGTTTTTCATCATGCATCCCGCCCATTGCGGGAACAGATTACAGCCACCGCGAAGTTTATGGCAGTGTGGATCGTGCTATATCAGTTTTTACTGTAATTAGTAAGCACCAGATGGGGTCTCGACTGTTTCTGGTTTGGTGATTTCCTTTCGTTCGTTTTTATAGGTCGCATAAGTAGTCATTTCACCAGTGAAGAACAGCGATAAATCAGCATCAAGTAGGGAACACACAAGACAGGGGCGGGGGGTGGGATGGAGTGGGGGGCGGGGGGGGGGGCTATAATTCAGAGTGAAGCAGATAGACTGGTCACGTGCAGTGCCATACTTCACCGCACGGGGGCGCCAGTTTGTAGCGAGCTGCACTAACACCACAGCCTGTCGACTGGAATAAACAAAACAATCTACATGTTGAAGGCGTGCGACATTCGTTGCGTGCAGCCACCTAGCGGAGCGAGATATAAGTGGAGAATGGCGCGGCGCATGGGTGGTCTGCCCATCGGCGTTAACTTCGCGTCTCCGCGTCAGAGGGCGCTGCCTGTCTGCTGTGAACATCGTGGGTCGCTGCCCGTGGGATTTCATTGAAGACACGCCTGCCATCTGTAACAACATGGTATATTCAACGACATACATCTGTAACTGCAGGGTATATTCAAAGATATCCAACACCCTCTGTAACAACAGTGTATATTTGAAGACAAACAACACCATCTGTAACAACAGGGTATATTTAAAGACATCCAACACCATATGTGACATCAGGGTATATTTAAATACATCCAACACCATATGGGACATCAGGGTATATTTAAAGACATCCAAACACCATATGTGACATCAGGGTATATTTAAGACAAACGACACCAGTTAAAAACATGCAACCCCTGTGACCTGTAACAACAGGGTATCTTTAAAGACCATACAGTACATTTATCTTGAATCCAGGTGCGGATCCAGCAATTTCAAAGGGGGGGGGGTCCGCTGAAGATTTGCGACCGGGGGTTCCAACCATTTGTTTGTGGGGGTCTACGCCTCAGAAGGCCTAAATTATGCATTGTAAAGGGGCATTCCTCATCAAAATAGGGTCGGGGAGCCCGACCCCCTGGACCCCCCCTCCTGGATCCGCCTCTCGCACCATCTTAACAATACATGAACAGGTACATTGTAAGAGATAGAACACATCTGTAGCTACGAGTTATTTTGAAATGCATACAACGCCATCTACAACGACATGTACATCTTACGACACAAACCGAAGATGTAACTACAGGGTGTGTTAAAGGCATACAGTACTGTATACAACCACATGTGCACTTTAAGACTGCTTCGTAACTACCGTGTATGTTTAAGATATAGCACCATTCCCTTACTTATACAGTAATATTTCCCCTGGAGACAATTTGAAAATGTCTTGAACGGAGAGGTTGTCTGACTAAGCTTGTTGTATAAGACCATATATATTAATAAATTACATGGCGTGATAAACCACTTCGAACCCGCTTCGATCTGCTTTTTTATTAAAGTAAAACGAAGTAGCGGTCTGCATAGACCAAATCTCGTCGCGCTGTGTTGAATCACGCGTGGATATCTGTGACGTGCGAGATTTGTAATATCTCTACCTGCGAAGCCCGAACATGCATGGCGGGTGGCTATAATAATTCACTTCGTAGAATCTAATGGAAGATGGGCCCGATGAGACAGTATGGTTCAGTTATGTCATTAATATTCCTTATTATATTGGTTTTACCTAAGACGCTTTTTGACCTTTGTAGGTCATATCGTGACAATGAGAAGGGTCAAAGCGGAGACGAAGCAAGTCTCCCGGGTGACCCCCTACTCTACCCTTGCGAACAAAGGATATTGATCCTGCACACACATTTTGCTCAGGTGAGGTTCGAACCACGCACCCGCCCCGCCATCGAAGCTGGTCCATCAGAACACACTCGACAAAGACGGAACACGTTTCCCGGTGGATCACGGGTGAGCTGCAGAAATTAATTAAGACGTAACCTCATCTAGCGTTGTTGCACTCTGTATATTGATTGATGAACAGCCTGGGTTTGTTCTTTAAACATTATTCATTTAAGCGTCGGGGGTTCACGATGAAAGCGACGAGGAGGCGGTGGAAGGAAGGATTGACGGATAGACTCGTTTATTCAACTAACGGGGGGGGAGCGGGGTGGGGGGGCAAAAGTTATTCCCGTTCCTCGGACGTGGGCTTTCCTTTTCATCGTGAACTGGGAATGAGGAAAATAATTCTTAGTTGAACTGGGAATCGAGTATTAGCCGACCGCCGTGATCAAGGATTTTCACTTATCTTGAACTGGGACATATATTACATAACCGTGAATCGGGAAATCGCCATATACTGTCATGCACTCCGCCTTTCTTTGTATGAGGAGAGTTCTCGTTTGTATCCATCGTGACCTGGCATTAAAGACATTTATCTTCGTGCCCTGGGATTAAAGACACTTATTCTTCGTGCCCTGGGATTAAAGACATTTATTCATCGTGATCTGTGAACACCCCCCCCCCTATACTAAGAGTACATAATAACAGGAAATATCGATGTTTGTCAAACCTAATATTTAAAATCTCACTGGGCCGAGAGGAGCATCTAGTTAAGACCATGTGAGACCGCACTAGAACCATATAATTGATTAAATTTGCTGAATAATGACTCTATTTGAGTGAAACAAGAACGGAAAGTCGGACTGAGAAAAAAAAAAAAAACGAGTTACGCAGTTAATATTGCAAACATACGGAAAGCATATGGCAGGCTCAATTTCAGAATAGGATACCTCTATGCTTGGCATACAAACAGGTATGGATCTTTGCTGATTTCCGGGATTTTCCAGGAAATTCCGTAAGTTCGAAACGGCCGAGGCAGAATATATTGCCTCGAATAGGACATTAGCATGGAGCGGAACGAGATATTCGGCCCCGGCAGTTTCGAACTTACGGGCCCAGCTCAGCAGTCTTCCCCGGCAATCACCGCCCCGTCATATGGAATGTCTTCCACGATCGTTT
>OZ025265.1:21698138-21791452 GCA_964019135.1 Arenicola marina
GATGTAACTACAGGGTGTGTTAAAGGCATACAGTACTGTATACAACCACATGTGCACTCTAAGACTGCTTCGTAACTACCGTGTAGGTTTAAGATAGAGCACCATTCCCTTACTTATACAGTAATATTTCCCCTGGAGACAATTTGAAAATGTCTTGAACGGAGAGGTTGTCTGACTAAGCTTGTTGTATAAGACCATATATATTAATAAATTACATGGCGTGATGAACCACTTCGAACCCGCTTCAATCTGCTTTTTTATTAAAGTAAAACGAAGTAGCGGTCTGCATAGACCAAATCTCGTCGCGCTGTGTTGAATCACGCGTGGATATCTGTGACGTGCGAGATTATGTAATATCTCTACCTGCGAAGCCCGAACATGCATGGCGGGTTGGCTATAATAATTCACTTCGTAGAATCTAATGGAAGATGGGCCCGATGAGACAGTAGGGTTCAGTTATGTCATTAATATTCCTTATTATATTGGTTTTACGTAAGACGCTTTTTGACCTTTGTAGGTCATATCGTGACAATGAGAAGGGTCAAAGCGGAGACGAAGCAAGTCTCCCGGGGTGACCCCCTACTCTACCCTTGCGAACAAAGGATATTGATCCTGCACACACATTTTGCTCAGGTGAGGTTCGAACCACGCACCCCCGCAAGCCATCGAAGCTGGTCCATCAGAACACACTCGACAAAGACGGAACACGTTTCGGGTGGGCAGGTGCTCCAGCTGAGAGAGACTCACCCATAGGGGAGCACAGTGATCCAGGGCGATGCGTTACAAAAAAAACACACACTGACGGTAAAATATGATTTTACGACAGACTAGTTATCCCCGACTCATTAGACCCCAATTCAAGCCTAAATGATGCGATCTATGGATGAAATGAAGCATTCGAAATCGATGACACAGCGTCGGTTGACAAGAGGACTGATTATCTATTATGTGTCCCATTATCATCTCTATGCAAGACGTCGGGCACTTCATGGTAGGTTGGTCGGGTGCTTGACTCTGATAGCTCGACGAAGACGAAACGATGATAATGAAACCTCAACATTTTCCGCTGCGTTGATATTTGATCGGTCAATTCAGAATTTCGTAGCAAGTACAAATGCCCCATAATTGGATTGTCAGTAACATGTCAGTGCTCACCTTCACAATGAATGTAGTCAATTGATGTGCTCTCTAATCATGCAGGCACTATATCTCATATTAAGCTATTATATTAAGTTATGTTTTTATCGACATATATACATGCAAATCAAGACAACAGTTTGTTAAAGCCGAATATCAGACTTTAAAGTGATAGCAAGGTATTTATAAACCAAACGTACATACATACGAAAATTGCCTTTTCGTCTTCATAATCCAGAATTTTTATCATCATTTTGACATGGTTCTTATTCAAAAATCCACCGCCTCGTTAAGTATTGGTTTATTTTGGACCCGGTAATTGCTCGACAAATGTTCCACTTAGCGCTAATTAAGTCTATGGGCCTGGCTTAAATTTGGCTGATGAATACGGCCCTGTCCCTGGCCTGGATAAGTAAAATTAACGTGAAGGAAATGAAAGATGAGACGGCTCCACATCAGTCATAACTATGCATCCCAGTCGACATAGTTCCATTGACAGAAATGTTGTTATGTTCCTGCCTTAATGCTTGGCAATCGACACGTGTGATTTCTATTATTTTCCGCCAGAATTCCTGATTTCATCCCCTAATATAGGATAGGGTCACGTGACTGGAATGACATTATCCCTTTGCGGTGGCCGTATCAGCATAGGAGGCTGAAGCACAATCAAATAAAATGAAAGAATGAAATAGCGGTAGGTACAGAGCCTGATATAGGCGAGTATTGACAAATATGACTTCTTGGCAATTGGAAAACCAAGAGCTTCTGTCACAGGTGTTGCATTGTATGGACCGCAGATATAGCCAGGTGATAAAACCCTAATGCCAGTCGGTGGAGTGTGTTAAAGGAGGCAACCATATTAGCCCTTGTAGCTGGCCAAATTGCTTATTTGCTATCCGTGCGTCAACCCTCTAAAGCGCAGATTTTTCAGACGCCCCAGTAGGTCGCAATTATTTGTTGAAGTGGCCGCCTGTCGAGGAAGCCAGGCTTTCCGGGCCACAGCCCTCTTTGTAGGCGGGGCTGGCGTTAGCTAATCAGAGAGCGAGTCCCAAAGCGGCAGTGACGAGAAAGGTGCAGTTTTCCCAACTTTGCCCATACGTACCACGTGCATGGTCACCCATGACGTCACGCTCAGAGGAAAGATGGCGCGGCGCTTGAATTTACTACGGACAGGATTGAAAATTTATTTATTTTAGCCGTTTGAGATGTGTCGTGTTTTGCAAAGTTGCGTTCCGGACCGAAACATCACCAAGGCTTCCCGATTATAATAACGTATTTACTCGCTTCAATGGCCATCTGTACATTGGTTGGTACCCAAATGGCCCGTCTTCGCCTTCGACTAAACACGCTGTGCATCAGAAGAGGAATAGAGAATGTCCATTTGTATCATGATTGCTAGCGGGTCAACCCCGAACCCTAATAGGCAAGCCATTGCGGGCTATTGTCCAGTGCGATCTGCTCATGCCAGCCGCAGCGGCCGTTATGTGGTTCGAATCCCACCTTTGCGATTAAATACCTATATTTTTGCAGGTTAAAGACCCCATGTTGTTTTTCGCAAAGAGTAGGGGTTTATTCCGTTAGACATGGTTCCTCTTTACCCTGATCATTCCCACCGTCGCGATATGATCTACAGAGGTAATAGCGTCCAGTTCAAACGTAACTCAACTAACTTTATATTGTTGGAACAGTAACGCTCTCACTTGAGTAAAATTGTGGCTATAAGACTAGAAACCTGTTTAAGTCAGATATATACGCCATTTCAATGTTTGAGAAAGTCTAGTTTCTCTTAAATGAAATGGCGTTTCCTAGCATAATAACCTGGGTCTTTTTTGTTTTGGTCCAACTTCCATGTTAGATCCCACGGAATGGATTATGTTAGTAACTGGTAGACGGGAATCAAATGTCAGTTTTGTTGGCATGGTGAGGCCAACGATGATAACGCAGCTTGCGGAACGCCACCATGCGGCAGAGATTCAACCCCGGGAAACACCGCCGCCATCTTGAAATATATGCACGACGTCTTTCGTGACTTGGGAATATCGACTCTTTCGATTGGAGGAGGCTCTTTGACACGTGACCATTCGCTACAGGGTCGCGGAGGTGGGGGTTGAGGGGAGGCGAGGTGGGGGATCGTTGGGTGGGTATGTGTGTGTGTGGGGGGGGGGGGGCATAGAGGTTCAAAGGAGAGACAGGAGGGCGCAATGTAAAGTGTAGAGTAGTATGCCGGGGGTGGGGCGGGGGGTTGTGTCGTTGGGTGGGTATATGTGTGTGGGGTGGGGTTGGTTCAAAGGAGAGGCAGGACGGCGCAGTGTAGAATGTAGAGTTGGATGTGGAGGGGGGTTAATCGACATCATTCTCCAATGAAGGACATTGTCTTGACAGGTTGATTTCGAGTGGTCGGTCCAGATCTGGCCAAGGCCTTCTTCCTCTCCTCCTTCAGTCGTGGTCTGACCTCCACGTCTTCCGGTGACACCCTCAGCTAGAGCGATATCAAGATGCTCGACAAATTCTTTAATTGTCTTTTCTCGTCCGCTTGTCATCTCTACGTTATCGGTCCCCCAAGACAGCAGCTCCGTGGATGTATGCCCCGCTGTAACCTTCCCATATTGCGGGAGAGGTGTGTGGGGGGGGGGGGGGACTGCGTGTACTGACTGCTGGCAGAGGCAAACGTTAGCACATCGGTAAGATCCAGGGTTGGTGCTGCTCCGTTTGCCAGATCCAGATATATGTTACGTACCCCCCTAAGATTAGCCATCCGCAAATCATTGCACCACTTAAGAATCGAGATATTTTGTTTCCATCACACCCGATAGGCTATGTCAGTGCTTAAGAATATGACCGCCTCCTCCAACCGCCTCTTCCGCTCCCCCCCCCCACCCCCCCTCGTTGATACCCTGGATCATTGTACCTGATCTATATATATATATATATCACCCCAATGATCAATCTATCCGTCCACTTATAACCTACAGTGATTGCTGACTAACGGCGAATCGAACCACAATGACATCTTCGAGTGGATGTAACTATGGCGTCCTGTCGAAAGTCGGTGCGCGCCGCGTGTTCTCAACAGCAGTCTACGGTATAGATGTATCATACCAGGGGGCGCCTGTGGCTTATGAAACAGATCAATGCAATCCGTGGATGATGGACGTATAACGGCAGTATTGGACAACCCCAGGTCAGTTAGGTACAGATGAACCATACCAGGGAGCATCTATGGCTTATGAAGCAGGTCAATGCAGGTCTGAATGATGGGCATATGACGGAAGTATTAGATAAGACAAGATGAAAAAGTTTTGTTTAACGTCTGTATATAAAAGTCAATTTACAATAAACATGAACACAAGTTCTATCGACCTCTAATGATAAAATGACATGAGGTGATTATGTAATGTGATAATAATATAATATAATATAATATAATATAATATAATATAATATAATATAATATAATATAATATAATATAATATAATATAATATAATATAATATAATATAATATAATATAATATAATATAATATAATATAATATAATATAATATAATATAATATAATATAATTTAATAACAATAATATAACAAGCATTCCATCAGCTCTTTAAACATATTAATCCTTCCACCTTAGCTATGTTGCACAATGTGTACGAATTGCAGGCACACAAAAACACGTGACGTTGACAGCATTGTTTGGAATTCTTTCGCAGATTTGTTGAACTGTGTTTCCTTGTTGAGTATATTCCATATAACTTGCTGCTTTGATACTTCACTGAATACTGGTCATAAGCTGTTGTTTTAAGCACACACGCATAGTTTTTCAACACATAATTTGGGTAACTACGTATAGTCGAAACTACATATAGTCCAGTTATTATGCAGGTAATAATATATATAGGGGACCTCCAAGGATACCCCGAGACGCAAAAATTGCTTGATGATAAATGCAAAAGCTGCCTTTCAATATATTTGACTCTCATCTTTTAACATAATTTATCTCTCAGTAGCGTGACATAAATTTGTAGTGTGTGACACCTAGATACATGAGATCAAGTAATTCCATTGACACACAGGGGCGGATCTAGGAATGTGCCAAGGGGGGGGGGGGGGGGGAGGGTTGCTCTCTGAAGACTTGGAATTTTAACATGTATGTTAACATGTATGTTGTATGTTATGGTTCCCAAGGGTGGGGGGTGCAACCCCCCTAACCCCCCCCCCCCCCCCAAGATCCGCCAATGGACACACTCTCTATAATTTATGATGATTAATACTTTATGACACCGCAATAACTGAGGACTGCGGAGGCAAGCGCCAGCGGGTGGGGCGCGGGGGATGGGGGTGTCCGTATATACGAGGTATGCGATTCCTTTCATGGTAATATGTTGGTGTTATGGCAAGCCAATTGATTATGGCTGGGAGGGGTGGGAGAGGAGGTGAGATGGAAGGGGGTATTAAACCCTGTTTAATGACACCCCATGTACCGAGAAGAGAGGTGTGGATGTCGGTATAATACTTTAACACCGAACCCGATATCAGGCTATCCATTATGTATGAGCTTTATGCCTCGGCGCATCGTGCTAATCAACTCCAACATTTTTTTAGGCTCTGTTTTCTCTCTAGTTCTGAATGGCTGGCTCATTTTGCCACAGACTCATAGCAGTTGCTTTGTTGTTCTGCGCAATTACCTGCGATAGAATCACAGCAGGCAGGTCTGGAAAACACAGAAAAAATGTTTTTAATCTCATCTCATCTCATCTGTGGACGCTGAGACTGCCTGGTATCACGTCACTGCTCATTCAACCAGGGAACCAGCTGGACTGGTAGCGGAGTGTAATAGGACATGAAAATTAACGTATTGGGTTCTGGTATAAATATATATACATTTGAATAACGATGTCATGGGTTATAACGTCTCACCTAGAAAGATTTTCGTGTCAAACTCTTACCCCCTGTTTTTCTCGTCATTCCCACAATAAAAACGTTCCTCAGTCTCATGTCAACAGAAAATGTAGGGTTAGTAAGGTGCTTAGAAAGGTGCTTACAAATGTGCCGGTGTTTGTGTTTAATACGTTCAAACATCATAGCCTACTCTGCTGATGCATACATAAATGCACATTATATATATATATACTAGTCGTGCACATATTTTGGGCACGCGGCCCGTTGAAGTGCAAAAAATGTAACACTATTTCATATTTCTAAATTTTATTTTTTTTGATACTTAAAACTCAATTTATCTGCGGATATTTGGCGCAGATCTACTTCCGGAAGAGAATAATATGTCGTGGAATATAACGTCTTTCCCAGTACACTAGCATTGGTAGATCTATTTTGTTGTCAAATACAGAGGCGTTGAAAATTTTAAATATTTTTACTGTTAAGCAACTTATTAATCTCACGTATGTAAAAATAGGCACAAAACAGACTACAATCCCATATCATCGCCTTAACATGTTATATTGCTCTTCACAAGTGTATCATGGCAATGTACTTCTGCAACAAATATGCCGCCATTGCCAGATTTTGATAATCGCATCAAGTGACATTTATGAATCTTACACATTAGATGGCCACAGTAACAGTTACAAAACTGAGCATTATGCCTATTTATTACAGTGCCGCCAATTTCCTATCAGTCAGATAATGTGTGCGGACGGTTTTTCCGAAATAGTTCGCTAAATCATAATGCAAGTAAAAAAATTCTATTTGACCAGCTTTAACTTCAGGTAAGCGATGCGGGGTGTCTGATACCGTAGCATTGCGTAGCAGTATGTGTCAAGCTAGATATTACGTACCAGTTTAACGAAATATAAAAATAAGGGATTGAAATATGGATCTTTATAGCCACGATGGATGCTAACTTCAGTCGTAAAAGTGGCATCATAGAACTATTACTGGATAGAAATGAGCCATATCTTCTTACGTAACAGCTGCTATATATGTTCGGCAGGGACGTCTATGATGCGCCAACGCTCGGACGACACAGCCGTAATGCCCGGGTGTCAGACTACGTGTGTCATCGATGGGTTGGCAATTTGTATATTCAGGACGCTTTAACCACTTTTGGCCATACCGCCTCAATTGCGAAGAAGGACATGGCAATCTTTATCATGCGATCACACAAACATGGCCACAGCGGAGCTCGAACCACCGATCCACGTGCCGTTAGGCTCTCAGGTGGCCAGAGCACTCAAGGCGATCGCTCTATCCCACTGATCTACTGGGCCGGCCCCCGCGTCAATGGGAAGAGGAAGGGAGAGTGAAGCCATGTCCCCAGGGATAACCCCCTACCTTTATCGAAGAAGGACATCGAACTCGAACCACCGATCCACGTGCCGTTAGGCTCTCAGGTGGCCAGAGCACTCAAGGGGAGCGCTCTAACCCACTGAGCTCTCAGGTGGCCAGAGCACTCAAAGCGACCGCTCTAACCCACTGAGCTCTCAGGTGGCCAGAGCACTCAAAGCGACCGCTCTAACCCACTGAGCTCTCAGGTGGCCAGAGCACTCAAGGCGAGCGCTATAACCCACTGAGCTCTCAGGTGGCCCGAGCACTCAAGGGGGAGCGCTCTAACCCACTGATCTCTCAGGTGGCCAGAGCACTCAAGGGGGAGCGCTCTAACCCACTGAGCTCTCAGGTGGCCAGAGCACTCAAGGGGGAGCGCTCTAACCCACTGAGCTCTCAGGTGGCCAGAGCACTCAAGGCGAGCGCTCTAACCCACTGAGCTACCGGGCCGGCCCCGACAAGTCTCTGAGAGGCAGAACACTCAAGGCGGTTATCGACGGGACGAGATGCTCCGGTAATATCGCCACAGGTGCGTCAGACAGAGCGGACGAATGCAGGATAAGCCTGAGACACAAAGCTTGGCTGGCTCCATACGCCGCACTCCACACAGTCCGCGCCCGCCTTGAGGGACATGAGACTGGTATCGAAAATATTGACCATGCATTACCTGGGGACCACTTAGATTGTGGATCTTTCTGTTGTAGAAAATTAAAGGTACCAGCTCTGGTCAAGTGGGATAGCAGCAGCAGATATTTGAACGCAACGACCGAACACCAAACATTTCATCGCGGTTGGTTTTCATAATTTTTACATTGGCTTTCATTAATTTTTATTGGTTTTCAATGGTTTTCATTGGATTGATTTTCCATGGTTTTAATTGGATTGGTGTTTAATGGTTTAGATCGGATTGGTTTTCCATAGTTTTAATTGGATTGGTAGGTAGGTAGGTAGTTTTTTTGTCAAAAAGGCCATCAGGCCCATGGGACATAACAATGAACATAAATACATTTGTCACAAACTAATACATTTTCCTTGTTCTTAAATTTACGGCTGCGCACCGACACGTTTTTTCCAAAGTGTGCACAAACATCGCTAATTTTCTTAGGCTAAACATATCTCCACTTGACATCAACATAATAAAGTTCGCGTATGTTGGGGGATTCCAAAAAGCGTTATCTATATGTAAAAGTCTGATATCCATAAACTTCGGGCAACACAATAACACGTGGTACTCATCTTCTATAACAACGACATGTCTTACAGCACAGTATTTACAAATTCTGTTTTCAAGTAACGTTCCATCACGGCGACCTAATTCGATAGAAAGGCTATGAGCTGAGCATCTAAACGCGAAAGAGAGTTTAGCAACATTTACTCTGAGTAAATATACTTCAAAGGAGAATTGTTCCTTAAATGCACAAAATACACTAAGGCGACTTTGATCCCTAACCTTCATAAGCCACTCTTCAATAAAACGGGTTTCTAATCTCTGGTTTAGCTCAGCAATAAATAGACTTTCGTCATATACTGATTGGTTTATCCATACATCATTAAAATCATATTTAGACAACAGAGCCTTCACTGAGCTAGCCCAGGATGATCTACTTTGATTTTCAAATTCTTTAAGCATGTTATAACAGCTTTTGGCATACCTATTATTTGGCATCCGTAATATCTTTAACCAGTACTTAATACGCTTAACATTGTAAATTTTTGCTAAGGGTAACCTGCCACATTTCTCTAATGCGGCGGCGTCCGATGTTGACCTGGGCAGTCCCAATAAGCTCTTACAAAACCTAGCTTGGACTTTCTCGATTCCTTATACACTTGATAACCCCAGATTTCGGCTCCATACCTGAGAATTGGCACGATAATTCTATCAAACAAAGTAAATGCAGCTTCTATAGGTAGACCGTTAAGTTTCTTATCAAGCTTGTAGATAGAGGCCAATGCTCTGTTGGCTTGACCAGTCAGTGCAGAAACAGCTTTCGACCATCTAAGTGTGCTAGTTAATACCAGGCCTAAATATTTATACGACGATACAACTTTTAGCCGTTCACCATCGAAAAACCATCGTTCATTTGCTTTAACTATTGCTTCTCTCCGAAATACCATTACTCGCGTTTTGTTCATATTCACTTTTAAACTCCACTTCTTACAATATGCCTCTAAGATATTTATCGTTTGCTGCAGACGTCCTACAGTATCCGCGCAGTTTGCTAAGTCATCGGCAAACATGAGTGACATTATGTTTGGGGCATCATTGCTTACGTAGATACCTGGGCAGTTAGAATTTGATAACATGGATAAATACTCTTCTATATATAAAGCAAACAGCAAGGGACTTAACATACAACCCTGTCGTGTTCCTATTTTACACTGAAAATAGTTTGTCAAACTAGAATGAGTCTTAATACACGATTTCAAGTTAGCGTACATATCGCGAATAACCGTCATTATATTACCATGAATACCTTTACCTAGTAGACTAAACCATAACAGACTATGAGGTATGCTGTCGAACGCCTTTGAAAAATCAATAAATAGGATATAACATCTGCCTTTCTCTTTCGTTACATACTTTTGAATTATGGACTGCAAGACAAATATTTGATCACAAGTCGAATATCCTTTTCGATATCCCGCCTGCTCTTCTGACCGTAGCTCGTTTGGGTCGACCAATATAGTTAATCTCTCGTTGATTAATTTAGTGAATAGCTTACTGAGGGCAGACAGTAAGGATATACCTCTATAATTTCCCATGTCAGACCGTGATCCTTTCTTATGTACCGGCAATATCAGGGCTTTACACCAGTCTTTCGGAAATTTCCCCGTTTCCAGCATCAGATTAGGCAGTCGAACAAGATATGGTAACAACAGTTCGGCAACCCCTTTCAGCATTTCATTCGGTATTCCATAGGAACCTGCAGCTTTGCCGTTGAATAAATGTCGTATACAACCTAGTATTTCCTCAGCATCAAAAGCTCTATTCAGATGATCTCTTTCCAAACTTCCTTCCTGTTCAACATCACACTTAGTACATACATCATCATGATCAGCTTCCAAAAAAATGGAATTTGTTTTCGCAGTCGGCACATTTAATAACTTTGCGAAGTATTCTTTCCACTCCTCAGGTTTTATGGTAGAACTACTCCTACTGTTCAATCGCTGGATACAACGCCAATAGGTAGTACAATCAGTAGAGCTATCTATCAACGACTGCTGTAAGACTCGTGCATGTAGTAGCTTTTTACCTTTACAAAGGTTTTTAAATATTCTCCGAGCTCCCTTATATTCCTTAAGATGATCTTGCGAATTTGAACCGCGAAAGAGGTCCAGCATATCTAGTTTGTGTTGCTTTGCTCGACTGCAATCTGCATCCCACCACTCAGGCTGACACTGTTGTACGCTTACTCTCATTATACGCCTGGCTGGTCTACGCATCGCACTCCCACTGAACTGCAGAGTATCGACTATCAGTTTGACAAGCTCGTCTGTGTTATTTGTATCACAATGTTCATTAAATATGCTTTCAAACTCACTGTCCATAGACTCTGAAACTTGCAAACTAAATTCTTCAGAGAGATCGGCATTCCATTTAAATATATCGTGAGACTTCAGACCCGTTGTCATGCACACTCCAGTTTCTCTGTCATCCATATCTTTAATTGGATTGGTTTTCAATGGTTTGCATTGGTTTGCATTGGTTTGGTTGGGTTTCATTGGTTTTCTTTGGTTTGCTTGGTTTTTATTGGATTGGCTTTCATTGCTTTTTATTGCTTTTCATTGTTTTTTTTATTGTTTTTCACTGGATTAGTTCTCAGTGGTTTTTATTGTTTTTGGTAAGCGACTTAAACTTATCGCGACAATGTGAAGGGTGAATGAAAAGGTCGGGTTTGAACCATGCACCAGCCTCCTGGACTTGGATAGCAGAGCGTTGAATGCCAAACCATTGGTATTTGGTTACATGACCTGAGCGCCACGTGCCGCAGCCATATTGACGCCAGTCTGTACAGCTAGTGTGAAGGTACAGCGCCACCATGCGGGAGAGATCGAAAACAACTCCGACAGGAAGATTGTAAAATTGATCACAGGGATTGATGTAGCTTTTTTTTTAGGCTGTCCAATGCTGACGCCAGCTTTCTGTTAACTCCACATGGCAAAGGGTTAATGATGGTCAGTTTATCGCATGTAAGTACATTGCAGAAGCTTCACTAAAATCCGTGCATGTCGTCACTGTAGAGTATCGAAAGTGTTTATTCTGTCTAAACACAGTGCCCCTAATGATCAGTCTGAAAGACACACGAAAGGGGCATATTCGAAAAAAAATCGACCTTCGACATTGACCCCCAAATTCCGACAATGAGGACCTGAAAAATCGACATCGACACAGATTATTGAAAACAACGACACTAAACTTAGTCAAAGAGCGACATTCGACACAGAGAATTTTGATAAATTGACACTGGGCACTGAACTCCCGCTTTCCGGCCCCTGAAGACCAGATTGACTACGGCTCTGGTGGTATCAATTGTGTACGACCTTACATTGTCACGTAATGGTATACATCGGTATACATCTGAAAGAGAGAAAAGTACCCTCTCGTTACTGACCCCTTATTTAACCCCCATGAACCAAACATACATTTCAGGTATGAGTATGTCAACCAGAATTAAATGTCTATGTCATAGTACAACAGGACTGGCTATCGACGCTGCAACAGCGTGCACCTTCAGGCTTGAACACGTAATCCACTCAATGTTGTAACCTTGAGTATTACTGGAACGAGAAAAGACCAACTTACAACGCTGGGTCGTCTTGTCAAAAAAGGAACAGGACTTGGTAGACTTAAACCAGCCCGCAACCTCCTCGCGGGCCCATGCGGTATCAAACGTAACCGATAATCAAGTTAACCAATAACTCTGTGCGCATCACCCCTCACATATCATGGGGTGTGGGGGTAGGGGAAGTAACGTGCTGGACTACAGACCAAAAAGGTTGTGGGTTTAAACCCAACTTGTGTCTGTGGCCGTGTCCTCCTTTGTTCTCATTGCCTCAATAGCCTAGCGCATCCCATTGGGGCCCAACAGTAGACAACAGGCCGCAAATACACGCTGGGAAAGAAATAAACCCTATATTATCGCCTAATTGTGTCAACATATGCTGAAAGGAGTCATAAATAACTGTCAGTACATGAAGGCGCCACCTCGTTGTGGCTAAGTAAAAAAATCGCCTAGTGCCATCGACAGACGGTGTCGGAGTGGTGATTACAATAGATTGCCACAAAGCGTCCTCCCTGTGACCCACTGTGGGGGTTACACCCGAGGCGGCCGGTTCGTGCCTTGCTCTCTACGCCACCAGCTTGACGCCATTCCGAGTCCTCCTGTTTCGCCGTGAGAGGCGCCACCGGGCGCCGGGTCAAAGAAATCCGCGTCGATGAGTATAACAAAGGGAGGAAAAACTTCGACAGAGACAGCTGGTAATGAACGCGGTAGGGTACTCGCAATGTAATGAAGATCTCCTTGGTTGGTGACCAACGGGGAGCCACCAAGGAGAGACAGCGGGAGAGGTAGATAAAGACGGAGCAAGAAGGAGAGAGACAGCTGAAAAAAAAGAGACAAAGGAACAACCAAATAGGAGAACAAAATGGAAGGAGCAAATACGGAACGAGATGAAATTGGGGCTATTGAAGAGGCGTTGTAAGGAAAGACAGGGCGATGGTAGATGGGTGTGCGGGTGGATGGGGTGGGGCGGCGACCCCTCAGATGGTTCTCAGCCCAGGCGAGGCAACCCAACTACCAAGAGAGGACGAACCCACAGGCCGCCTGAGGGGTAGGGACCTGAGGGAGTCCCACACGTTGCCAAAGAAATATATGGCATATAATTCCCCTTGAAATATCTGCATTTAGTCCGCAGCCATCCGTGTAGTAAGAGTGACACCCGGGTGGCTCACAGGCGGATGTGACGTTCCTGCAACGTTTCTGTAACGTTCATACAACGTTCCTGCGACTTTCATACGACGCTCACGGCCCGTCCATCGATCCAAAAGATTGCAAGCGTCTCGGCGAAAGTCATTTGGTGTGCGAACAAGGGAAGCTAGCCATTCACACAGGGCAGCAATTAAACTGCGAATATTAAGCTTGTTTTCTCTTCCGGTGTGTCTCCCAGATAGCACCAGAATAAGTGTCTGTGTCCTCCCAGACCAATTCCATTAACTTGCATAATGCATGCTCGTACATCACCCTTAACGATGGAAGGTTGCTATTTTTTTCTTTGTCTGGGATCGTATAGCTGTCTCGTCCTTGTTTTTTCTTATTCCATTTAGTCCTCTCTTTTTTTCTCGACATTCAGGTGGAAATATACAAGCCGTTTCTTTTCGTTCCCATTTACCACTAAATAAACGCCTTTAAAGGCGCAGTATATTACAGTGTGTGGCAAACGATGTGGCCGCACCACTTCAGGCCCCTGTGGCCCCATTATGTACCAGCAGACGGTGGCATAACCCGGAGAATGAAACAGCCAAACCCATGATGGGTGTGACATGCCATTGGGGGGCACCCTTGGTCTGGTGGTTAGCGCGCTAAGCTTTGCAAATTGAGCTCTACCATGATGGCTTTCCACCATGTCGGAGTTGAGGGGTTTGCTCCAATAGCAAGATAGCAAGCTAAGGAACTCGGCTATATTCTGCCCTCAATCCTCCCAAGGGACGTGACATGGCCACCATTGGTTAGAGTATCGTTCGCACGCCAACCCTGTACTGTGTACTGATCACATGGTACGGTATTGCTGAATAGGGATTAACGGGGCAGGGGGGCGTGGGGCGCTATGAGAGGGGGTAAGGAATGAAGCAATTTATGCAGGCCCCGTGGTAAAATAATGTTTCAACGTGGCATCGATATTTGGCGAAGAAAGATCCATCCAGTAGATTTTGGTGGCAACCGGGCAACACACTTGCATACACCACTGTTTTTTTCTCAACGTTACGCTGAAAAACGCAATACAATTGTGACGTAAAATTATCGATCAGCGATATATGACTTAGTATTCACTTTTACACGTGTGTATGTTTGTTTTGGACATGCACGAGCTTTATCCACCCCACTCTCCATTATCTATCATTCATGTTGTATCCCCTATCTTTCGTCCTCAAGCATCTATCCTCACTTATCCATTCTCCAGCCTCCAGCCTCCAGCCCCCAGCCTCTATCCTCAACCCTACATCCTCCAGCCTCCAGCCTCCAGCCTCCAGCCTCCAGCCTCCAGCCTCCAGTCTCTAGCCTCTATCCGCAACCCTCCCGCTTTCAATCTCCAGCATCTGTCTTCCATCCTCAATCATCAAGTTTTGATCCATAATAACTTCTACATTTGACAGATACATGCGAAGTTTTGATGAACGTTGTGTTGGTTACTATCCGATACATCGCCTTAGACGGCGCACATTAAGTACGATACGATCAGACAGACGACATGTTTAACAGTCGGCAGAGAAGGCAATTCGACTGGATTGCTTTCAACCCTTGTCAGAAACATAGGTTTCCGGGCGTTGACATTGTATAAAGCATTCATAATTTAAGACCGGAAGCGTTGTTGAGTGCGAGGGGCGGGGAAAGGGTTATGAACGTGGCCGACAAAATATGCCATTAACCACCAGTAAAACCGGATATAAGTGACGTGCAGGTCTTTTCCATCGACCCAAATGCCCCCCTTTACCCCCCGCCTCCCCCCTCCACCCTCCCAATCTCCCCACCAACACAAACACGGCTGCTGGGGGTACAATTCCACTAGCGATCAAGAATGAACTATCACACCATGCTCTCGCCTACAGGAGGCGCTGTGGTAGTATTATTGCTATATTTAGAGACTCAACGAAGCATAATGGCTCATTCTACAAGGCTTAGCGCGCTAACCACCAGACCAAGGGTGCCCCCCAATGGCATGCCACACCCATCATGTGTTTGGCTGTCTCATTCCCCGGGTTAGGCCACCGTCTGCTGGTGCATAATGGGGCCACAGGGGCCTGGAGTGGTGTGGTTTGTCACACATTGTAATGTACTCCGCCGTTAAAAGCTTTTATTTGGTGCTGAACGGAAAAGTAAAAAAAACGTGTATTCGTTTTCACGTCAATGTCCAGGAAAAACAGAGAATGAAAACGCCTCAGAAAAAAGCAAGGGCGAGACATCTACGACGAAATAGCAACTGTCAATCGTTAAGCGGGATATATGAGCATGCATTATGCAAGTTGATGGAATTGGTCTGGGAGAGAGGACAAAGACACTTATGCTGGTGCTATCGGGAAGGTACACCCAAAGAGAAAAGAAGCATCATATTTTCGCAGTTTAATTGCTGCCGTGTGTGCATGGCTAGCTTTCGTTGTCCGCACACCAAATGGCTTTCGCCGGGACGCCATTTGACCGATGGACGGTGCATATGAACGTTGCATGAACGGTGCATGGACGTGGCAGGAACGTCGCATCCGTCTTTGAGCCACTCCTCGGGATGCCACCCTTAACGTATTTTAAGGGCAATTATATGCAATCTATTTCCTTGGCAACATGTGCGTCTAACTCGGGCCCCCACCCCTCAAGCGGCCTGTGGGTTCGGCCTCTCTTGGTAGTTTTGTCGCCTCGCCTGGGCTGAGAGCCCTCTGAGGGGTCGCCGCCCCACCCCAACCACCCATACACCCATCGCCCTGTCTTTCCTTACAATGCCTCTATAATAGCGCCAATATCATCTCTTTTCCACATTTACTCCTTCCTTTGTTTCTCTCACGTGGTTCTTACTTTGTCTCGGTATTTGTTCCGCTATCTTTCTCTCTCTCTCGCTCCGTCTTTGTCTACCTCTCTCGCTCTCTCTCCTTGGTGGCTTCCCGTTGGTCACCAACCAAGGAGAGCTTCATTACATTGCGAGTACCCTGCCACATTCATTACCATCTGTCTCTGTCACCCATGGGTTTGTCCGCCCTTTATTATACTCATCGGCGCCGTTTTCTTTGACACGGCGCCCGGTGGCGCCTCTGACGGCGAAACAAGAGGACTCGGAATGGCGTCAAGCTGGTGCCATGTAGAGCAAGGCACGAACCGGCCACATCGGGTGTAACCCCCACAGTGGGTCACAGGGAGGACGCTCTGTGGCAATCTATTGTAATCACCACTCCGACACCGTATGTCGATCGCACTAGGCGATTACATAGCCACAACGAGGTGGCGCCTTTATGTACTGACAGCTATTTATGACCCATTCCAGCATATGTTGATGCCATTAGGCGATAATTTATGGTTTATTTTTTTTCCCAGCGTGTATTTGTGGCCTACCCAGACGTCTATGGGTGACATATTCCAACGCATATTGATGGTTTATTCCAGCGTCTGTTGGTGGCCAATGCAATCGTTTATTGATGACCTATTCTAACGTCTGTTGATGGAATATTCTAACGTCTTCAGCGTCTATTGGTGGCCAATTTAATCCGTTCTGCCCTTCCTTCTCCCATATGACCAGAATGGTTTTGGCTGGAAGATGATATTCTTCATTTTTTTCCTAGTAAAATTTAATTCCTTAGTTGACTCTAGTGCCAGCGGCCTTAAATGGCTTTAACTAAAGTCTCCTCGACTAAGTTTGATTTATACTTAGCCAAACACTGTTGGTCTATTTTATCATGTACACACTTTGCTGAGTGCACGAATCCATCCATTCATCCATTTGTTGAGTGCACGAATCCATCCATTCATCCATTCAAGTTAGATTTGTGAAATTAAAGGAAGAAAGCAAGATTTGTTAACCTTCTCGGGAGACTAAGACGTCTGTCGATATATCACGTTGCCATGCCAACCCCATATCTGCCGTGACGCAGATAAATCTTTCCGAATCAGACAAGAGACTAAGGTTGCAGGCAGTAGGTTGGATGATGCAGGACTAGACTGGAAGGTGGAAGATGGGCGACAGAAGCTGGACGGCCGAGGAAGAAAGACAGATGATAGTAAATGGAAGATAGATGATAACGTACGAGCAGAAGGTTAGTGGATAAAAGATGAGAGTAGATGATAGAGGATAGAGGATGGAGGATAGAGGAAAAAGCATAGAGGACAGAGGACAGAGGATAGAGGGAAGAGGATAGAGGATAGAGGGAAGAGGATAGAGGATAGAGGACAGAGGACAGAGGATAGAGGGAAGAGGATAGAGGATAGAGGGAAGAGGATATAGGATCGAGGATAGAGGACACAAGAAAAGGTTAAAATGGTAGAGGACAGAACATAGAGAAAGAATAAAAGAGGATAGAGGATGGAGGATTGAGGATAGAGGCTAGACAATAGAGGATATGGAACTGAATATTGATGATTTAGGATTGAAAATGAAGAATGGGGGATACGGGATAGAGAATGGAGCACAAATGATGGAATGAGGCTGATGGAAGGAAGAGGCTGGATGATAGAAGATAGCAGGGGGTGGAGGAAAGCTGACACAAAGTTATCGCTTGACCTGTTCCACCAACTTCTAATAACCCTGGCTTCGAGCCATAGATACGTATCAACGGAAAAGGCCATATTTTTCTTCCGGACCGCTCATCCATCTCCCACGTCTGTGTTCTATATCAGAAGAGCGAATGATAATATCCCCTCAGGGACCCAGAGGTATTATTCATATATTACCCTCAAGATTAATTTGACCACACGTCGCTCCCCCTAGAAAAACACGGTTATCAATGGAAACGATTTTGTCTGACATACAATCCTTCATTCTGGTCCCGATTTGGGGCTTTTTAATATTTGGCATTATAATGCTTGATATTGCATCTGAAGAATATAAGGCATAATTCGATGCAAAATGTGCCGGTATATCAATGCGGTATATCTTGGTGCGACCTTGCGTCGTTTGTCCATGGCTGATTTTTACTGATCATTTCTAATTCAAGTGCTGCAGGTCGCCAAGCGCATTGCTAAAATCAATTATTAGATTAATCGTTAATTCGATGTAACTATCAACAGACGGCTTAACGGCAACCAGATGGCGATGACATGAAAAGCTTGGGGTCGATATATATCGAGCAGATAACAAAACACAATCGTTAAAATATCTCCTTATTTTTTTTGGCTTACGTTTCTCACGCAATACGTCCTCTATGAGGAGGGCCCGGTGGTGAGGCTTGAGATGTATGGGGAATACAGTAGGGGTCTTTGTTCAAGCCCCTCTGTGGCAGCTTATGTCATGGCTACCGTACGCGTGTCATTGTCGCGAACCGAGCAGAAAATGGAGTGCAAAAATGGAATTTTCTTCTTTCCTACACGACATGTCTTTTTTTGTCTTTACCTAATACCACCATCTGCGAAGCGTGCGTGAGAGGGACGGAAGGGAAGGGGTGTGTGTGGGTGTTAGGGGGGGGGGTAACGGGGAGGGTTAAGAGGGGGGGGGTGCGTCATGGAGGAGGGGGGTGTCGGTTGCGATGTTGGGACGGAGGACACCCCGCGTGACTCACCTGGCGGTAGAACTGCCGATGTCTGTGGGGAGTGATTGGCCGGGCGTCTAATTGCCGAAAGGAGCAGAAAGGGGGTCGATAGCCATATAGTCGAGGACTCCCTTATGAATCCGATGGGTGTCTGGGGGGGCGGGGGGGGGATTGTGGGGGATGGGGGCGGTCCTAACGCGCCAACTACACCCGGTATATGGCGGTGCACTAAGCAACTGTCAAATGAGGCGATGGTTTCATAATCCCTAGCCACTTCCGCCAACCTCGAGACGAAAACAAAGAGAAAAAAAAACATTTTGCGACCCTCGATGCGGCGCGAGTTAATGAAGAGAGATGACTCCCACAAGGGTGGTGAGGGAGGGGGCGGCACGGTTAGCAACCGCTCCCATCGACCCTAACGACATCTAGCGGCTCTCTCTCCCTCTCTCTCGCCCTCTCTCTCTCTGTGTTCAGCATACGTGTTCATTTTCTCCCATGACGGTAGTCTTCACGGTGTTTAGGTTATTAAAATCAGAATGTATTATCCCTGCGATGTTGTTGCCGGGCATTCGCCGACCCTGGGCGGTCACGTGACATAGTAAAGGGGACAGCTGTTCCCGCTGCACTCGATTTTCATGTTTTTTCTGGCATCTATGATATCAAGTTCAATACAAAACGAATACACATATATTCGGTCTATCGATTCATTGGTATGTTATGTTATCGTTAGATTGTGTTACCAACGCCTTATGTTATGAAATCTGACAACTATATTTATTGCATCTCGCTAACGTTACAGCTGTTCGTTCACCGAAAGGTGTTATGTTCTAGTCACTTTCCGGTGTTAGGCCACTAGAGCGCAGACCAATAGGTGCTGGGTTCGAATCCGGGCTCGGGGACTCAAACTTGGGCATGTTTAATTCATCCATTCGTCCTGCATCGTCCCCGGGGTTTCCTTGTGCCAGTTTTGCCCTTGTCTGCTCAAAATCGGTCTAAAAGACCCTTTCGTTTTGCTTTAATTTGTTTATTTTTTTATTTATTACCAATCAATGTTACTATACTTGCGCGAGTAACATTGCATAAGACAGAAGACATAATTCATTTCGCTTTTATGCCAATTCATGGTAAGAGAAATATGTCCGGCCTTGTACTTTCCTGCCTGGATTTCATGAACACTCTATCGGTAACTACTACGCCCTACCGTGAAATATATATGTTTATATCCTCAAATTCTTGCAGTCATAGCATATCGGCGACTTAAAAATAATTGTATCAAAAATCATTTATCTAAGCGTGCAATAATAGGCGATTATTATACCTTGCATACTGTGACCCGATCGGTCAACTCTGTGCATTAATAACACATTAGTTCCTCTGTCGTGTGGCTGTCGGTGGCATTGCAGCGTCATCAATTCCGCAGTTGTCGCCGCTCGGGACGTTACCGGAATATAGCCCATCGGATGTTCTTTATGGGAATCTTTCCATTTAATTGGTTCCCGTAGCGGCCTGGCGTGGAATCCCGCGAGACAACCGCCGAACAACGAGATTTGGACCAAGGCAAAACTAATATATTTTAGCGGAGAAGTATTAGGCGGTGTAATTAGTGAACCAGGGGCCGCATTTTCTTTCTTTTTTTCTTTTTTTGCCATCTTGGATTATGCTCCTGGGGACGATTCCGCCGCGCAGCAGCCTTCCGGTGTCGCATAGGAATAGTGGCTGCGATAAAACTGTCTTCTGGCCTTTTTTTTGTAAGATTGGGTGTTTCTCTCTCTGATCCACGTGGTCGTTTCGAGGTGGGGGTGGGACGACGTGTTAGCACGTGTACTTGGGTGCAATGAAAGAGGGAGGAGGGGGGGGGGGTCTTAGCAATGGTGTTATTGCTTACTTCCTTCCTTATGGAAATTAAGAGCTTTGAGGTTAAATTTTGTTACCACTCTGACTTGCCAAACCAATACGCTACTCGGTTCTACAACAATGGAAACTCGATAATGATAACAACATGTGAAAACACAGTAAGCAATGTAATGTTACTAACCAATGAAACATCATTTTGTTTCTTCACCCTGAAGGACCTTAGACTTGCACACCGACAGGGCTGACAGAAAACATTGCTTTAGAGATTAGTTCTAATTGCTTAGCCACTTCTTCTTAGAGCACCGATAATACAAGAATACGGTTCATGTATGTATGAATATATTTGGTTTATGCATTTTATACGAGAATATTAGTCTTATAGAAACCAACTGAGGTGCAAAACATATCTAATCAAAATATTCATTTTCTACCCTTATTACACCTATGTAAATGAACTATAACAGTAGTAATGATAATATTTATTATTATTAATGCTATTTAGGAAGAAGAAAATCTCTTTCATGAATTTAATTTCCTGTATGTTTAATTCCTGTCAATGACGTCATGAGGCACACGCTGTGCCCTGTCACTAGCCATATAATGCCAGACCCTCTTCACGATAATATATATAATATCTTAATCCTAACATTAATCGATCCGTTAAAGGAATGTGGCATGTAATGGGTAACCTCCCTACCCATGTGTTAAGCCTACTTAATGCATTATTGGCTGAATGTCCCTACTTACGTCAATGTACCAGATGGATTGTGCATTAACCAAATGCAAAAGAATATATAACAATATTCTGTGGCGGTAGTCTCTCGCATTTCTTCCCTCCTAACCCAGAATCCTCAGCCAACATTTCTTCTCAAACATTACGACGAACACGAAGAGCGTCAGTGTATGTGATGTTGAACATTGCTATTTGTATTTCATTGATATTTAAAGTCTGTAAGTTAAAACTTAAACTATATTTATTTTTTATATACCTTTTTTCTCACATATGGTACCTCATATAGAGGGTATTCTGGCTCATGTTTGGCCTTTTTCATGTGGCTTGCGCCGGTAAGAATATGTTATTGTGTTTAGTGCAATGTAGTTATATATGTATGTCTTATGTTCGACGATAGGCTACCAAATAATGTCGTTTTGAGTTTGCATTTATACATTATTCCCTTGCACGAATTTGTGGTTACATGTCGCAACGGTATATTAATAACAGTTTCTCACGATAATCATTGTATTAATAATTAGGATTATCGATTAAGATTGAGTACTAGGAGTAGTAGTATTAGCAGTGATAGTGTAAGTAAATATTAATAGTATTTTCATGCGAAACCATAACGATATACTTCTTCACTTACTTCACTTCCTTACAGAAAGGGAGAGTACCCGTGGGATGTTTCAAAATAGAGTTGGTATATTTATTACCAGCTCGTGATTACTACTGTTCAGAGAAAATATTTCGGCATCAATTTGATGCGACAAAACGATTAGTTACGCGATTTTGCAAATATTATAATGAAATTGTGTTTTAGAGTTTCATGCATAATATATCATTTGCGACAGAATATACAACAGGCCAAGATTCCATGTCCATAATAATATGTCACCGAATCTTATTTCTCATAAAAAGGTCGATTAAAGATATGGTTTGTCCGCAGTTCTTAACGGTACAATTTCACCAGTGTCATGCTGTTAATACACCAAGGAGCCATCTGTTGAATTCGCATCCCGAACGGTCGTTCCGGGGATGGACCAGAACAGCTACTGCTCACGCGAGAGCTCCGATCAAGAACAAGAGAAGTCCCGAGACTCCCCTCTACGTGGCGCTCCTGTTGCTCGTCGGCATTCATGGCATACACAGCCCAGACAGACTGCGACCTTGTGGCGGGCGGAGAAGCAAGGGAGTCCGTTGTTAAACCGGGAGCAAACAGCGGCGAAATGGCGAACTGACGAGAGACTCCTTGTTTGAAAGAAAGGGCAAATTGCCGCCCCTCCCGGGGGCAAGTCGACATGCCTCACGAGTGAAATGTGAGTGTGTTTTGACTTGCGGCGGCATTGCGCTGGGTCACGTGAACGACGGTAACGGCCACCGCAGACCCGCAGTAAATAATTCACCGCGGGGCAGGATACAGCATTGAATCATCTCCACCTGCTTTTTTCACTGTACAGTTGTGTGGTCGTGTGGAAAGCAAATATATATTTTAGAGTGAAACAAAAGAACATATATGCCACTTAAAATGCGAGATACCTAGCTAATTTCGTCATAGCCATTTACACGATATTGTGAGTATGATTGGCAGGATATAGCAAATAATTATATGCAAAGGAAGACATTTGTTTTGCTGTTACAAGCAGCATTGAGCACACAGCGCATCTGCTACCACGTGACCAAGGGCATGGAACTCTCAACTTCCGGTTGTACTTTGGGCCATAGACCACAGGTTCAATACCGAGGGGGATTCCAAGCTGCACATAGCGTATTATGAACACTGTGGGGCCGCCTCGATAGTTCAGTGGGTTGGAGCGTTCGCCTTGAGTGCTCTGGTCACCTACGAGCCCAACGGCACGTGGATCGGTGTTTCGAGCCCCGCTGTGGCCATGTCTTTGAGGTCGCAGGATAGAGATTTCATGTGCTTCTTCGCAAAGAGCATGGATGGTTATCCATGGGGACAAGGCTCCACTCTCGTTTCCTTCTCCCTTTTTGACGCATTTTGACCAAAAGTGGTTAAAACGTCTTGAATATACAACCAACTATTGTGAACACATACTGTATCCAGTACCACTGGAACTGGGACCCGATTGTTGGGTGTGTGGTGGGGGGGTCTCCCTGGTGTAGTGGTTAGCGCACTAGACCGCAGTTCACTAGGTCCTGGTTTCGAATACGTGGCTTGGGCGCCTAATTTGGGGTTCATCCTCAACGTCCCGGGAGGTTCCGTGGCCCAAAACACCAACATTTCATTTCATTTTTAGATTGTTGGGTCGTCCTTGGATCGCATTGTTTCATCATAGCTCACATATGACTCACGCCTACCATTTTCTACAATCATCTCCGCAATTTTGTTGGTTCCAACATGAATGATGGATCGATCGTTGGTAGAATGATCTCACCTACATTGCTGGAACCCCTTCCTGCTTATTGTTACTGTGCGATGCGTAACAATGTCATTGTAATAATGACCTTCATTTGAAAATGAAATTCAACAAAATGGCCGTTTACTCCGCCTTTGTGCACATGAAGATTACATTGCCATTGGAGATGGGGCGGACATGGGATAGGGGGAGGCGGGGGGGGGGGCACAATCCGGATCCATCCATACCGCTCTCCCTTCCACCATTCTTGTTCAACCTAATTCTCCCCCGCCCATCTCCCACCTCTTCCCTTTCCTACTTTTCCCTATCCTACCGCCCCCCTCCCCCCCCCCCCCCCAACTCTCCATGTCAAACCAATTCGTGCCGTCCACTCGGCCCGCCTCTGCACCCCTCCCCCCCCTCCTGTGGACCCTCAAATTTTTGTCATCCTCATTCGTCCCAAAAACTATCTATAGATACAATAACCGCTAATGATTCTGAGAAAAGGTTGCAGGAGAGAGTCAGGCTTGGCACAACCTATCGACGGGAAGTGACGCGTGAGTTACGTGCGTAATTTTGCACGGAACATTCAGCAGTTGAACCGAGCTCCGTTGAACTAACTCCTCGAGAATTTTTCAACGACCACCGCTGTCTGCCGTGTGGGTTGCCGCATTGTGCGCCTGCCTGCTCGTTACCAACGTGAAGGTAAAACTTACTTCGCATGTTTTGTGCGCAAATGTCGACTCACGTGGCGGGACGCAGAGTACATGCATTCAGGTCATCCTTCCTGTCTATTCACTGGCTTTAAAAGCCTAAAACTGGACAGCGCACCACGGCCAGACGGTGACGAGAGGGTGCACAGCTGGCTGCCCTGAGAGGCAGTCAACCGATGGGAGTAGGTTTCTAGACGTCGCCATAGAAAGCTTCCCCGTCTGCCCTTGTGGAGTATGGCGGCGTGGCGCGGAGTGCGTGCAACCGGATACACGTACCGGCGAGACAGCCGCGTATTATGTGGTGTAATATTATGGCCCGTAACTTTGGATAATTGGAACACCTGGCGGTGATGATGTAGGCCATGGAGGATCGATTCAGACAAACTTACAGACAAACGGACATAACAGGCTGTGTATCTGTTTACTCCAGTGGTTTCAGTTTATATTTCTACTTCAGGATTCGTTAATATATGATCGGACGGTAACGCCATCACCATTGACTTGTTCTTTTCGTGTTTTTTTGTTGTTTTTTTAAATTATCCTGGCATGGCTTGAATAACGCGGTGTTGGCCATTGCCCTCCATGTCGCGAGACGGAGCGGGACTTTGTCAATGTGATCATTTCCGGAATCACAGACGTTACGACTACACCACCTTTATCATTAGATAAAGAAGTAAAACGGCTTAAAAATGAATAAAGAAGTAAACCGGCTTAAAAGTGTCGAAGAACTGGATTTAACTTAAATAACGGAGTGTTGAAAAGAAGAAAAAAAATCCTCTTGATAGCTGAATATATAACCTTATTTGGTTAGCAGGAAGTGGTATTAAATTAGCAAAAAGTCAAAAGCGAAAAACGGAAATGTTATAAAAACGATCCTTAGCAGGGTGGCGACTGCTCCATTAGGAATAGCCGTCGGCTTTTAACCCGAAATGAGGCCATTTCAGCCATTTCCCGTGAATAGATGTCTCCTCGGTGGTGAAAATCACCAATTACATGTTTGAAAGGATCCAACACTTATGACTGTCACAGTAGACTCGATCAAAGAACTTCGATTTTTTACCTGAATTTAATCAGCGTTTATTAAAAAACATGATCATGGATTTCTTTAATCCTTTGTGGCTGTAATGACTCTGTACTGTGTTAGAGATGAGACCAATGATACATTATAGACAAGCTTACCGAAGCGAAAGCATGTCGTTTAGTCTCGGTTAAATGCGGTTTAGATTTTGCTTGTGGTCAAAGTCGATGCTGTAAGCCATTCTCGCGCGATCTAAGCTGGAATCCCACGTCATCTGAGCACAATATGTCCATGCTATTGGATACAGACTTTGCGTTCATAAAATAGTCAGCAAAAGCAATACTTCGCAATGCGTGAAAGAGTTTCTACTGTATGAAGAGAACTATAGGTAATTAATATTTGGGTGTACACTTGTTGTAGCCTTCAGCTACAGGCTGTCGAGGGCCAGCGTCAGATTCAAGGCAATTGCCTTTTCTGTTTTTTAGTTAGTTCAAATTTGTTTTTCATTCTTCTTCATACATCCTCTTAGCACACTCTCCTCATCTTCGTAACCCGTTCTAACTGTAAAATATATACAACGTTTCAGAACTATCTTGTTAATATTAATACCATATTTGGTTTTAGGCCATCAATGGCTTTCGATAGATTATTTCTGAGACGACCCAAAACAACCCCTAATAATCATATCCAATCCAAATAATAGATACTCAACGCATACATAGATCATATAGTGTCCTTACGTTTAACTAATGATAAATGGTCATAATATTGATACAACAAAACGTTTCTACTTACACTGCTGGCCTAACGCTCGTCGTTTTATCTGCATTTACATGTTGTCCCTCGGCCGGCGTTTAACTTCCGCCTTCTTTCTTGCTCGACTCCAGAACGAGGTTCTAAAACAACTTATTTTGCTACAGCTTACTTTCTCAATATTTATAAAAATAGTCCCTGTAGTTTAACTCCATCATACCCGTAGGGTACATTATGTCAATGGCACTGGGTAAGACCGCCCAGAAACAATACGTGTTTTGTCAGTATATTGAAGTCAGTAACAAGGCATGGGTGCTTATCATGTTAGTATAAATTATTTGCATTCAGCGGCGCTTCTGGGGGGTTTGGGGTTAGTGGGAGATTTTCTTAAGGGACGGGGCAAGACTCTGGGCCGATATAAGTAAAGGGTGGATGACCCCCGAATGAAATCCATGCGGATTAAACTATCACAGACTCATTTCTCTGTTTAGCAATATTCTAAATGCCAGTAAAACAACCCAAAGAATCGCAAAATGTACACATAGCATAAAACAGTCTAGACGTCATATGATGTACTGCCAAAGGGCATCGTTAGTAAGTGGAATGTTTCTTAAGTTCCTGCTCATAACAATTGCGTCGGAACGTCGAGAAAAAAGAGCCAAGCAAAAGGGCAGAAGGCGGTCGCAAAAGGAGAAAAACAATCTTTGTTTTAGTTTAAGGTCGAGATCGTAAATTCCTGTCGTTCAGGAAATATGAGAAACATACTGTAATACTGTAATAACGACACCCTTATATACAGAGAGGGAGAGAGAGAGAGAGAGAGAGATAGATAGAGAGAGCCAGATAGAGAGATTCCTATTTTTAATTTTCATGCCGACTTTTCCAGTGAAACTTCTTCCAAGTTATGGCGTGCTGAAGTGTCATTTTATACGTTATTCCTAGAAATAGGTTGCAATATACTTGCGCCACTCGTATTCATTCGGCAACTGTCGTCGCTCCATTCCAGACATTCGATCGTTGACTGACAGACATTCGATCGTTGACTGACATTTACAGCTATCCGATTCATTAGTACTTGGGCATGGTTTCCTTGGCGTTAATGCAGATGATTTAAACCCATGGGTACTGCAATAATTCCCCTGGTTGTCAAGCTAAGCAAAATAAGTATTTGGCGTGTAACGATATGAGACAAATGAACAAATAAAGCAGCAACAGGGCAATAGAACTAATGATATGCGTAACAGATTTGTTTTATTATGTCTATAATTTATGTTTTAATGTATTTACAATAAAATTGTGCAATCAATGTTTTTATAACAAAACACTTTCACCTAACCAGAGTAGATATTCAAATTCAGCATGGCATTTCGACCATTTTAAAACCAGATTCTCACCAGCCCTCACGCGCTAGAACGTCTCTATGCCTTTCTTGTGCGCTTGTCCTGTAAGTCAACTTTCAGATGTTTTTGGTAATTGGCTATAGCAACACTATTTTGATGCATATAGTATCATCGTAGCATATGTGGAAGAAACGATATATTTGAAACAGAAAGAGTAAACACACTAGAGTTGTGATTGGTGATCTAGAGGTATCATCATTGTGATCTAGAGAACTGTTGAAAGACACTCCCTGGAGGTAACCACAATACGTAACACAGTAATGCGAAATTTGCAAAAATAACATTCTGAGAGGGAATCTCATTGGGGTCACGTGTCCTGTTACTATGTTATATATCCCTATAGTTCAAGTAGACGGTGTTATTTGTATGTTGCTGCCAATCCTGTATCTATATATGTCTATAATCATACATTAGTGAAGTTTCAAGCACTTTTGCACGACCACCCAACTTGCCATGGGCACCCGCCTCAGTGCACTGATGAAGATTGCGGTTGCGGGTCGCTTAGTGGACAGCGGTAGAAAGATATCCTGTTTTTGTTGTCCTTTTTTGCACTTGAATTGTTACAGTCAACAGCTGAACAGTATCATTATTTGGTTCTAAATGCATCGATGTTTCAAGTTTATAAGTCAAGTTCACTTGTCACATTCATGAGAGGTGTTAGGCCGACAGCTTGTTCCAAAGACGCACCGCTCGCATGTAAACAAAGTGTTGGTTCAGCGGAAGGTATTCGTCAGTGACGTCAACGCCTTGCTCGTGATTGGTCACGTGTTCAAAACATGTCGACACCCGCTTGATGGGCGAATATGTGTATTTTATACTGTTGATGTGCGATTTTCTCGATAATGCTTTCTTTTTAAATAGAACAATTAACGGCAAATAAATTTTATGCCAACAGAGTTTTATTTTTGTATCACATTGCAGCCCCCCGGTGTTTTCTTTAAATATAGAGGATAATCGATGGAGGATATACAATGTGTAGAATCCGCTGTGTTGATAAAGAGATATACAGCATGAGAGTAGATGGCTTCCATTAAAGATATGGATTAAAACGTGATGATAATTTGTATTGTCTCGCCTTCGGTGTGACGACAGGCGTCACTTCTGTATTTTACTTGCACTATGAACACGTCACCAAGGAAAAACACTAAATATCACTTCACATTCACATTCAGTTGAAACCGCCGCCAATATGTTACGCACGGTATCTGGCTGGTCGTCACCACCGACGACCTATTTCCGCGGACAGTTGGACACCAGTATCTGTGCATAACTTGTTTTTACAATGCGACCTATTTGTACTGATCATTAGGTTGAACTGCACTGACGACTAGTATATACCCCGATACAACACCCCACCACTCCGCGCCCTTCAAGCACCACCTTACCCTCCAGAAGCCCACCACTATCCTCCAACCCTCCCCTGATGGAGTGCGATTAAATTGAAACAGCGATGTAAGCTTTTTCAGTAGTTCGGTTGTGGCATTTATTCCTGGATTTCTCGCCATGGCTGGGTGCCTGGAACAGCGTGACAGCGTCGACACATCAACCTTTCCGACGAGTCTCGGTCGGTTTTTTCCATATATACAGTGCTAAACATGCACTGGATATTTGGCCTTTTTTCAAACTGTATATATATCATTATAAACGATCGGTATTACACTGTAACGTCCCCGCATACATGGATGAAATGGAAAGGCCTCTTTAGACAAAAAAATTAATATTAATATGGCAAAATAAAAATTCAACTTCATTATCGAGAGGTGTCATTTAATCTTTGAGGATGAGACCAATAAATGTAGCCTAAATCTCTGGTTAGAGCTCTCTGACCTTCTACAAATCAAGCATTGCTGTGTTCAGAGAATTTCGTTGTCGCAAATATCTACCTCCGGAAGGCCCTTTAGTTATCAAATTTTATCATCAAAGATACATCCTATCCCAATGTTTTCCACAGCAGGCTCATACGTCATTTAAAGTTCCATTGACTGAATTGAATGAAACGAAGCGATGCTTTCACTTCGACCTACATAGGGTTGGAGGGTGGGCGATCTGAGCATCAAAATCGCACTCATAGTCCATGTTTCCGTTTTACCCTCACCACGTTAAATCTGATTTATGGCTCTGGACATAAAACAAGGGACAAACCGACAGTGACAGTTCATCCCTATGAGATAAACAATATTCCTCCATGATGAATTCGTCCCGTCGTGTTCCGCCATGTGGTTAATGTTTCACAAAAAGCTGACGTCACTTGCGCTTAGATACCGATGATGACCACGAGTCAGGGACACTCTCTGATGTCATCTGCGGTGATCGTTTAACATAACGGATTAGCCGGAAAACTACACCAATCGAGGCGTGATGGAAGACAGGTTGTCCCTGCGGTTCGTCAGGGTGGTGTAAATCTGATCAAAATGCACACAAGCGATTATGTCACAAATGTCGATTTGGCATTTAGTTTATCATGTGAAAACGATCGGCGGTGGACGCCATTCTGGTATTCATCAGACGTCGCGTCTTCCCCCGACACCGATGCAGGTGAAACAGTGCAGGAGATCGTTGGCTGTCCTTTACCCCGTACAGCTAATCATTGTGCGTCAAAGTAAGCCATGATATTCAAATATCACTTATTTGAGCTCGTTTTTTTTTCTTTGACGTCGCTTGTATAGTTATAGAGATAAGAAACGGACTAGGATTCACGCAGCTAATAGATTTATTCGCAGGTCAATCAGCAAGTTATTTTTAGTGATTCATGGAAATGAGGAGTCATTTTTACCCTTTTCGAAGGAGCTAACATTTTTACCCACAAGCTGATGGATATGGTCAGTGAATCCGAGCTCTCGACATAAAGGTCATTGAACCAATGGCAATACAATGTTGGTGCCGCCGGCCGCCCCTGTGCAGATGAAGGCTAGATGAAACCTTTCAGACAATGGGTGGCCACATAGTGCCGGGATTCGAACCCGCGACCTGTTGATCTGTAGATCCATTGCAAAGAGTAAAGAATTACAGCAGGATACATGGCTCTCTTCCTCAATACTGGTCAATCTCGCGCTATGACCTATGCTAGTTTACACAGCCTCCATATTGAACTAACCAGCAATATTAAAACACGTGAGTGGCAATGGCCATGAAATGTTCCACATGTTCATGGTATTATCATGAACACATGTCACGTGAACCCTTCAAACACCTGACACCAGTCACATAGCGTCCGGTCATCAGATCCGTATCCAACATCCGGGTCTTAGTATGACCGGCATGTTACATAATAAGGTTCAGTAAAACAACAATTTCAACATAAACTGCGCGGTTTATTTATATCGCGCGGACGTCCTAGTGAGTCGCGGTCGACATCACACACAGAATACCGAACAGCAAACGGGCGCGCTGGGATATACAGCCGGCCACCAACTTCTGCTCCGGTGACCAAATTGCTTCTCTCCGGAGAGCCCACAAGCTTTCACGATTTAAATTCAAGACAAAAGATACCTATTTTACATGAAAAGAGGTTGATAATACAAAAAAAACAGAATATATCACTTTTATGTTGTCAACATATGGTGGAAAGAGTCATAAATAACTGGGGGCCGGCGCGATAGCTCAGTAGGCTAGAGCGCTCGCATTGAGTGCTCTGGTCACCTGAGAGCCCAACGGCGCGTGGATCGATGGTTCTACCCCTGCTGTGGCCAAGTCTGTGTGGTCGTAGGATAAAGACCAAACGTCTTTTTTCGTAAAGAGTAGGGGGTACCCCCGGAGACATGGCTCCACTATCCCTTCCTTCTCCCATTGACGCGATATGACCAAAAGTGGTTAAAGCGTCCTCAATAACCAATCAGTCATAAATAACTGTTAGCACCTGAATGGCCCAAATCTCTGTGGCTATGTAATCGCCTAGTGCCATCGACACACGGTGTCGGTGTGGTGATTACAATAGATTTCCACAGAGCGTCCTCGCTATGACCCACTGTGGGGGTTACACCCGATGCGGTCGGTTCGTGCCTTGTTCTCCATGGCACCAGCTTGACACCATTCCGAGTCCTCCTGTTTCGCCGTGAGAGGCGCCACCGGGCGCCGTGTCAAAGAAATCCGCGTCGATGAGTATAACAAAGGGAGGACAAACTCATGGGTGACAGAGACAGATGGTAATGAATGCGGCAGGGTACTCGCAATGTAATAAAAAAATCTCCTTGGTTGGTGACCAACGGGGAGCCACCAAGGAAAGAGAGCGAGAGAGGTAGATAAAGACGGAGCGAGAGACAAAGAGACAGCGGAAAAAAATACCGAGACAAAGGAAGAACCGCGTGAGAGAAAAAAGGAAGGAGTAAATATGGAAAACAGATGAAATTGGGGCTATTATAGATGCGTTGTTAGGAAATACATGGCGATGGTAGATGGGTGTGTGTGGTTGGGATGGGGCGCCGACCTCCCAGGGGGTTCTCAGCCCAGGCAAGGCGACAAAACTGCCAAAAGAGGGCAAACCTGACGGGTGGGGGAACCCGAGTTAGACCCACACGTTGCCAAGGAAATAGATTGCATATAAGCCCCCTTGAAATGCCTGTTTTTAGTCCGCGGCCATCCGTGTTAAGGATGGCATCCCGAGGAGTGGCTCAAAGACGAATGCAACGTTCCTGCAATGTTCCTGCAATGTTCCTGCAACGTTAATGCATCGTCCATCGGTCAAATGGATTGCAAGCGTGCCGGTGAAAGCCATTTGGTGTGCGGACAAAGAAAGCTAGTCATTCACACACGGCAGCAATTAAACTGCGAATATGAAGCTTCGTTTCTCTTCTGGTGTGCCTCCCAGATAGCACCAGTACAAGTGTCTTTGTCCTCTCTCCCAGACCAGTTCCATCAACTTGCATAGTGCATGCTCATATATCAACCCTAACGATGGAAAGTTGCTATTTTTTCGTAAATGTATCGTCGTGGTTTTATCTGTTTTTTCCTGGACAATGACATGAAAATGAATACGCGTTTTTTACGTACCCGTTTAACACCAAATTAAAGCTTTTAAAGGCGGAGTATATTATAATGTGTGGCAAATGATATGGTCACACCATTTCAGGCCCCTGTGGCCCCATTACGCACCAGGAGACGGTGGCATAACCCGGGGAATGAGACAGCCAACACATGATGGGTGTGGCATGCTATTTGTCTGGTGCTTAGCGCGTTAAGCCTTGTACATTGAGCTCTCATCGTGTAATATATGTATTTTCCGACAAGAGACTAAGGTTGCAGGCAGTAGGTTGGGTGATACAGGACTGGCCTGGAAGGTGGAAGATGGGCGACGGAAGTTGGACGGCCGAGGATGAAGGAGTGATGATAGCAAATGGAAGATAGATAATAGCGTAGGAGCAGAAAGGATAATGGAGGATAGAGAATGGAGGATATATGGTAAAGGATAAAACGTGGACAAATGTTAGAGGATGGAGGATGAAAGATGAGAGTAGATGATAGAGGAAAGAGGATAGGGGAAAGAGGACAGAGGGCAGAGGACAGAGGACATAGGACAGAGGATACAGGGTACAGGATACAGGATACAGGATACAGGATACAGGATAAATGAGAAGAGAATAGAGGGCATAGGATAGAGGACAGAGGATATATGATAGAGGATAGAGGATCAGGATAGAGAAAGAACAAAAGAGGATAAAGATGGAGGATAGAGGATAGACAATAGAAGATATGGAACTGAGTATTGATGATAGAGGACTGAGAATAAAGGATGGGGGATACGGGATAGAAAATGGAGCATAAATGATGGAATGAAGAGGCTGGATAATAGAAGATAGAAAGGAGTGGAGGATAGCGGACACAAAGTTATCGCTTGATCGGTTCCACCAACTTCTAATAACCCTGGCTTCGAGCCATAGATACGTATCAACGGAAAAGGCCATGTTTTCCTTCCGGACCGCTCATCCATCTCCTACGCCTGTGTTCTACATCAGAAGAACGAATGACAATTTCCCCTCAGAGACCCAGAGGTATTATTCATTTATTACCCTCAAGATTAATTTGACCACCCATCGCCTCCTAAAAAATACAGTTATCAATGGAAACTACTTTTCTGACATACAATCCTTCATTCAGGTTCCGATTTGGGGCTTTTTTTCATATTGTTTTACAGATAATAATATTTGGCATTATTTGTGCAAGGAACGGGACAGGGCAGGGGGTCGACGCAATGGTTTTGTTATTGTTTACTTCCTTCCTTATGGAAATTAAGAGCTTTGAGTTTCATTTTGTTTACCAGTAATGCCGAACTAATATGCTAATCGATTCTACAACAATGGAAACAATGGATAATTATAAGAACATGTGAAAACACCGTGATCCATGTAATGTTACTAACGCAGGAACCTTCATTCTATTTCCTCGTCCTAAAGGAACTCGAACATACAGACCACGATGGCTGACTGAAAACATTGCGGGAGAGATTAGTTCTATTTGTTCAGCCATTTCTTCGTAGCTCTCTAAGATGAATACATAATTAAATTTAACACAAGTATTCTAAGAGAAACAAATAATATAATTTAGTTTCTTTACAATCATTTATGCAGCTTTTGGCATGTTCAATTCCTCTTAGCTGTCATGAGGCACTCACTGTGACCCTCACTAGCCATATCATGCTAGACCGTCTTCACGATAATATATATACTCTCTTGATCATCAAAAAACAAAACATGAAAAAATTTAGCATGTTATGGAAAACATCACTACCTATGTGTTAAGCCTACTTGATATGCATATGGCATTGCGTCGAGTGCGAGATGGGTTTATCTCAGCACAAGTCTCCAAAATCCAGCCTGAGCCTTTAGGCGAAGGCAGGATTTCGGAGATGCCTGCGGAGATAAACCCATCTCGCACGAGAAGCAATGCCATATGTATTGTCTCGCTCGAATAAAACTTTAAACGTCGCCATTAAGTCAACACGGAGATCTAACGATGACAATAATACTCACGACTGCAACTAAATATTTGGTCAAAATCATAACAGTGGCGCTCAATAGCACCTGTAACTAAGTGATGCGCGCGACGTGTTTCCCTGGAGATATGACGTCGTCAAAGTTATTACGCCTCTGCGGCGGAGGTAGGCCTAACGAAAATATTGTTTTAGGCAAAATGGTATATATTTCTTAACATGAACCTTCTGTTTCGTAAATAGTAGATATTATTTCTATAGTTGGAGTTCATATGATTTAGGTCTATAGCTATTAAGTTCGGTGGGTTTGTTGGAACTATTTATGTAAATATCAGTTACGCGCATTGACACCGCGGTGAGCACTGAGTGACAAGATCTGTAACGTGAATGGCGGCAGCAAAACAACGCACGATTGGAAAACTAAAATGGATTTTACAAAGTAAGTTTTAGCTTTTAAACCGCCAAACTTCGCCACATTAACTAATTTATCGAACTGTAACATAATATGATAAAATCTCAATTTCTGACACGTATACCGGGATGGGTTTTTCCCGGAACTGGTGTCAACATTGGCCACTGACAACAGAGTGCGAGAAAATACATTATTGACTGATACATCTAGATTAATATTCAACATTAATCTCACTTCGGCTTGCCATAAAGAATATCTTTGGCGGGATGACGTATACCATGCACGTGCTTGTGGCATATCATTCGGTTGTTTAGAAACTCCCATTGTGACGTCATGTTTATAACATTTTGACGTCATAACTACTCACTATGACAGCAGCCGATAGGCGGTCTTCAAGAGCGCTCTGCTTGGCAACAGACATTTAGCCCGTCGCTTTTAAATAAACTTTAATTTGAAGTATAGATCCAGTGTTAACATTGAATAATTTATTCGCTAATTTTGTGGGCCAGCTGATTTAATTATTAAAGACATGACATAATAGGCTTCGACCTTTCTTTGCTTGAATATATTTATGTACAGCCACAGGCACAGTAAATCAGTGGAGGGGGGAGGCCGGGGGGTGGGGGGGTAGGGGGCCCCACAACGCATACTAAACACACAAGGTGTCCAACTCCCGCTCGAACTGAGCGACAGGCACCCGCTTCAACCCCCAATATCGCACCTTTATCGCGCTTGACGGGCCCCGTAAATGCCTAAGTCCGATTTCTAAGTAATTTATTTATTTCATCAAAAAGTAAATGAGACCTGTACTGCCGTCTAGCCGCGACAAATAAAGAATTATGCAACGACAACAACCAACTCCGGAACAGATTGAGCAAAAATGGCTGACATCGCGAGAATTCGCCTGCGAGATCTCAGGCACAGTGCACGATATGACGATTGGTCAGCTTTCACATGACGCTCATGTGGGGAGGTACTCATAAAATCTGTCATTTTGATTAATCACATCATAGGGAGATGCTATGCTAATGTTCGTTCCGATTCAACAAATTTTGAAGTTGCATCCCCTGTGTCACGTGACACATTTTTCGACTGCCAACCAATCAGATTCATCTCGCTGACTGATGTCAGCCATTTTTGCTCCCCCCTCCACTGATTTACTGTGCCTGTGTGTACAGCTGATATTTACTCCGAATCCGAAAACGGCTCATGGGGGTTGTTACGCGAAAAGGCATTTCTGCATCAATGGAATCAGACAAAACACATACAGACATAATGCCATTGTGTTGGGAGTCTCGTGCATAATATATAATTTGTATCACCATACATGTATATTTGTTGTTGTGTAGTATGAATTCAATCATTATGATAAAAAAGATAGATTAAAGATACGTTTTTTTCCGCCATCCATATCGGTGTTTTCACATCTGTTGAATTCGCATCCCGAACGGTCGTGCCGGGGATGGACAAGAACAGTTACTGCTGACGCGAGAGTTGTGATCGAGAACAAGAGAAGTCCCGAGACTCCCCTCTAGATGGCGCTCGTGTTGCTCGTCGGCATTCATGGCATACACAGCACAGACAGACTGCGACCTTGTAGCGGGCGGAGAAGCAAGGGAGTCCGTTGTTAAACTGGGAGCAAACAGCGGTGAAATGGCGAACTGACGAGAGACTCCTTGTTTGACAGAAAGGGCAAATTGCCGCCCCTCCCGGGGGCAAGTCGACATGCCTCACGAATGAAATGTGAGTGTGTTTTGACTTGCGGCGGCATAGCGCCGGGTCACGTGAACGACGGTAGCCGCCACCGCAGCCCCGCAGTAAATAATTCACCGAGGGGGCCGGATACAGCATTGAATCATCTCCACCTGCTTCTTTCACTGTGGGGTTGTGTGGTCGTGTGGAAAGCAAATATATATTTTAGAGGGAAACAAAATAACATATACGCCACTTAAAATGCGAGATACCTAGCTAATTTCGTCATAGCCATTTGCACGATATTGTGAGTATGATTGGCAGGACATAGCAAATAATTATATGCAACGGAAGACATTTTTTTTTGCTGTTACAAGCAGCGTTGGGCACACAGCGCATCTGCTACCACGTGACCAAGGGCGTGGAACTCTCAACTTCCGGTTGTACTTTGGGCCATAGGCCACAGGTTCAATACCGATGGGGGATTCCAAGCTGCACATAGCGTATTATGAACACTGTGGGGCCGCCTCGATAGTCCAGTGGGTTGGAGCGTTCGCCTTGAGTGCTCTAGTTCCCTACGAGCCCAACGGCACGTGGATCGGTGTTTCGAGCCCCGCTGTGGCCATGTCTTTGAGGTCGCAGGATAAAGATTTTTCATGTCCTTCTTTGCAAAGAGTATGGGGGGTTACCCATGGGAACAAGGCTCCACTCTTCTTTTTCTTCTCCTTTTTGACGCAATTTGAGTAACGTCTTGAATAACGTCTTGAATATACAACCAACTATTGTGCACATACTGCATCCAGTACCACTGGAACTGGGACCCGATTGTTGGGGTGGGCGGCGGGGGGGTTCCCTGGTGTAGTGGTTAGCGCACTAGACCGCAGTTCACTAGGTCCTGGTTTCGAATACGTGGCCTGGGCACCTAATCTGGGGCATCGTTCCTCCTTCATCGTCCCGGGAGGTTCCGTGGCCCACATTAGCCCGTGTGTGCACAAAAGCGGCCCAAAACACCCACATTTCATTTCATTTTCAGATTGTTGGGTCGTCCTTGGGTCGCATTGTTTAATCATAGCTCACATATGACTCACGCCTACCATTTTCTACAATCATCTCCATAATTTTGTTGGTTCTAACATGAATGATGGATCGATCGTTGGTAGAACGACCTCCCTTACATTGCTGGAACCCCTTCCTGCTTACTGTTACTGTGCGATGCGTAACATTCTGCTAATTGTCATTGGAATAATGACTTTCATTTGAAAATGAAATTCAACAATATGGCCGTTTACTCCGCCTTTGTGCACATGAAGATTACATTGTCAATGGAGATGCGGCGGACATGGGATAGGGGGAGGCGGGGGGGGGCACAATCCGGATCAATCCCTACCGCTCTCCCCTCCACCATTCTTGTTCAACCTAATTCTCCCCCGCCCATCTCCCACCTCTTCCCTTTCCTACTTTTCCCTATCCTACCGCCCCCTCCCCCCCAACTCTCCATGTCAAACCAATTCGTGCCCTCCACTCTGCCCTCTTCTGCACACCCCCCCCCACCCCCCTCCTGTGGACCCTTAAATTTTTGTCATCCTCATTCGTCCCAAAAACTATCTATAGATACAATAACCGCTAATGATTCTGAGAAAAGGTTGCAGGAGAGAGTCAGGCTTGGCACAACCTATCGACGGGAAGTGACGCGTGAGTTACGTGCGTAATTTTGCACGGAACATTCAGCAGTTGAACCGAGCTCCGTTGGACTAACTCCTCGAGAGTTTTTTCAACGACCACCGCTGTCTGCCGTGTGGGTTGCCGCAATGTGCGCCTGCCTGCTCGTTACCAACGTGAAGGTAAAACTTACTTCGCATGTTTTGTGCGCAAATGTCGACTCACGTGGCGGGACGCAGAGTACATGCATTCAGGTCATCCTTCCTGTCTATTCACTGGCTTTAAAAGCCTAAAACTGGACAGCGCACCACGGCCAGACGGTGACGAGAGGGTGCACAGCTGGCTGCCCTGAGAGGCAGTCAACCGATGGGAGTAGGTTTCTAGACGTCGCCATAGAAAGCTTCCCCGTCTGCCCGTGTGGAGTATGGCGGCGTGGCGTGGAGTGCGTGCAACCCGATACACGTACCGGCGAGACAGCCGAGTATTTTGTCGTGTAATATTATGGCCCGTAACTTTGGATAATTGGAACACCTGGCTCTGATGATGTAGGCCATGGAGGATCGATTCAGACCGGACAGACAAAGTTACAGACAAACGGCAGTTACAGGCTGTGTATTTTTTATTCCAGTGGTTTGAGTTTATATTTCTGCTTTAGGATTCGCTAAAATATGATTGGAAGGTAACGCTGTCACCTTTGCCGGGTTCTTTGCGTATTTATTGTTCTTACCCCTGGCATGGCTTGAATAACGCGGTGTTGGCCATCGCCCTCCATGTCGAGAGATGGGACCGGGTTTTGTCAATGTGATCATTTCCGGTATCACAGACGTTACGACTACTCGACTTTCATCATTATATTGGAATAATCTACTGGAATATTGATCAGTAATGCTCATTTCAAGTCGTCTATAATGTAGTAAACTCGATTGAAAGTGCCGAAGAACTGAATCTTTTACGTAGCTTATTAAATATTAAATATCGGGGTTTAGAAAAGAAAGCAAAAAAATCAAAATATAAATCCTCGGGATAGCTGAATATATAACCGTATTTGCTTCCCAGGAAGCGGTATTAAATTAGCAAAAAGTTAAAACCCAGAAATGTTATAAAAAACGATCCTTTGAAGAGTGGCGACTGCTCCATTAGGATTAGCCGTCGGCTTTTAACCCGAAATCAGGACATTTCAGTCATTCCCCGTGAAGTCTCCTCGGTGTTAAAAATCGCAAATTACTTGTTTTAAAGGATCAAACACCTATGACTGTCACAGTAGACTCGATCAAAGAAATTCGATTTTTTTGCCTGAATTTAATCAGCGTTGATAAAAAAACAGGATTTCTTTAATCTTGTGTGGCTGTAATGACTCTGTACTGTGTTAAAGAGTAGGACAATGATACATTATAGACACGCTTACCGAAACGACAGCGTGTCGTTTATTCTCGGGGAAATGCTGTTTAGATTTTGCTTGTGGTCAAAGTCGATGCTGTAAGCCATTCTCGCGCGATCTGGGTGCAATATGTAAATGTCAGCAAAATCAATACTTTGGAAATGGAAGACAAATGAAAACATATTGCGGAGCACTTGTGGTTCATTCCATTAATTCCACACAGTGCATGAAAGAGGTTCTACTTTATGTGGAGAAATATAACTATTTAATATTTGGGTGTACACTTCTAAACAATCGAAATCTAATAAATTAGCTTATTTTGATTGGGGATATATTTAACCCGAATCCAGGCTTTAATTGCTCGACACAATCCACGCACTCATTGCCTCATGATCTTTACATCATATTTTGTGTACAATTGGTGTTATATTTCTATTGGTATTATCGAGAACGCCAGATATTGAAGTAGGGTCCATGTAACGCACTTGTCTCAACTGCTAGGTTTTCGGACGTTAGCCATTTTAAGGTCGACTCAGTGGGTGGCTCTGATAATTTTCCGGTAACCTTCATTCTAGTCAACTACATAGTGGATAACGCATTATCCAGTTGTGGCAAATTACTAAATACCGTTGGAATAGCGAGCTACAGTCAGATTTTCTGGAAAACCTAAGTAATCCCGCATCACTGTATGCATTGAATGAGTTTAATGAAGCCGTTGAGACAATGAATGTCCCCATTGCTGTATGCCTTATAACCGATCTTGTGCAACGCGCGGCGGTTGACATGAAGGCCTGTCCGAGCCAAACAGTGAGAAGTCGACATACAGACCAGCCTACTTGGTGGGACAGTGATTGCGAGTCATTGAAGAAGGAGCGGTCACGTGCTCTAAACAGGTTCAGGTTATCTCGATCTGACGTGGAAAAGAAATTATATCTGAGGAAAAAGAAATCGCTCAAATATCTTTGTCGTTCCAAGCAGTATAAGAAAAAGAACAGAAATCTTAGCCATTTAGAGGAGACATACCACCAATCAACAAATGTTTGGTCTTTATTCAGTCCATCAATCGAAAGAGAAACTCTTGCCCACCCATAACTAACGATGAGTGGAGATGTTATTTCGAGTCGCTGTATACTGTTGATAAAACCCCTGTTGAGTTTGACGATGAAATTAATGAGACGTTAAGGATTCACGACCAAGAATGTAATTATTGTACTTTTAATGGGCCAGATGTATTGAACGCTGATATAGAAGTAGCTGAAGTTGATGATGTGATTAAACAGCTGCCAAATGGCAAAGCTCCTGGTCCCGACGGTTTGGTATATGTAATGTTTAAAAGTGGTGCAGAAATGCTAAAGGAACTCTTATGTCGTTTATTCAATGTTATTTTAAATACTGGAAAGTTTCCAACGGCATGGGGGGAGGCACTGATTACACCGCTGCATAAAAAGGGGCCCAAAAGGGATGCAAATAACTATCGAGCTATATCACTTCTTAACGTCTTGGGTAAAATATTTACAAAGCTTTTAAACAATAGGCTCCAGATATGGGCAGAAACGAATTAAAAGATTAAAGAAGGTCAGGCGGCTTATCGCAAGGTCGTTCCACGGTTGATCACATATTTGCGTTGCAAAAAAGGTGATAGATTTTACTGCGCCTTTATTGACTTCGCAAAAGCATTTGATTCGATTCTCCACTCGTCGCTCTGGTATAGGGTGCTGAACGAAAGTATTCACGTAAAGGTGTTATCTTAGATCGATGTATTTCTCTCCTGTGTAAAAACCCAGGACGGTTTATCAGATTATTTTGAATGTAAGGTGGGAACTCGACAGGGATGCATGCTGAGCCTGTTTAATTTTGCATGATGTATAAATGAATCGGATAACCGGTTTAGAAGTCCTTTATGCGATGGCGTGTACCTCGATGAAATCCACCCTGGATTATTTGTACTAATATATGCTGATGATCTAGCTCTAGTAAACGATACTGTTGAACAATTAGACGTACTGGGCAAATATTGCAAGGATTATGGGCTTAAAATTAATATGAATAAGACTAAAGTTGTTGTATTTAGAAAAGCCGGACGTCTGGGCAAAACGAGAAGTGGTAAATCGATGGTCAGCGCGTTCAAACCGTCCCATTTTATAAATAGTTGGGTGTAGTTTTTTCATCAACATTAAGCTGGTCGAGGGCGTTAAAGACACTAGTCTTACAGGGTAACAAGGGTGTGTTTTAGGTGAGAAATGTGATGTTGCAGTGTGGTTTTATTCCTCCAAATATGTGCTTTGATTTGTTCGATAAAATTGTAATTTCTATTATTCTATACGGTAGTGAAATATGGGGATTCGAGTATCAAAGCGATATAGAGACTTTGCATGTTTAGTTTTGTAAAAGGTACTTGCGTTTGCCTCCCCAAACTCCATATTGTGCCGTCTTGGGAGAATGCGGACGAATGCCACTTAGTATTATGTACATAACAAAATGCATTAGGTTTTGGTTGCGTGTGGTGCAAAGCGACGCCTCTCGATATACAAAGTCACGCTTTGAAATTTTGTCTCGCTTGACAGCCACTGGAAAACAAACTTGGTCTGCAAAAATTTAAAACCTTTTGTGTCAATACGGCTTTGGGCACGTGTGGCTCAATCAGGGCGTAGGCGATGTAAATATGTTTATCGGTGAATTTAAGCAACGAGTCGCTGATATTGCAATGCAAGAATGGGGTGAGCGAGTTAAACTTACATCCAAACTATCCTCTTAAGGTAAATTCAAGTCACTGTTAGAACCAGAGCGATATCTCACATCTGTTACGACTCCACAGCACCGTATGGCATTAACTAAAATTCGATGTTATTCCCATTCGTTACGTATTGAAAGGATGAGAGGGCAAACTCACAGAAGTCTCCGCCTATGCAACTATTGCCTGTCTAAAGATAACGAGGTTGTTGAAGATGAGTACCATTTTTAAATTCAATGTCCGCTGTACGAAGAACTCAGAGAACAGTATATACCCTATCATGTAAAGTCTCAGCATGGGTTGATTTCATCACTATCCACCTTAAATAAGACTCACCATGTGAATCTAGCTACATTTGTTTACCACGCCTTAATACTGCACAACTTCAGCGAGTAATATGTATATTGATTGTATATGTCACTACAGGTGTTGTTTTTTGTATTTTATTTATTATATGTGCCGTGGGCCGATGGCCTTTCAGTATAATAAAGTTCCAAAATGAAAGTAACGGTGTTCACATGCAACCGTGCCTTTAATTACGCTGCAGGTTCAATACTTCTACCAATTAGTACCTGTAGTTTACCTCGACCATCGTGAAATTACATAGAGCGGGATTTATTCCTAGGGTACACCGTAACAATTGTACTGGGTGAGACCGCCCAGAAACAATGCGTGCTTTGTCATTAGGTTGAGGCCAGTAACAAGAAGTGTGCGCTTATCACGTCAGTATATATTATCTGTATTCAGCGGCGGATTTAGGGTTAAGGTTGAAGGGAATTTCTCTGAGGGACGGAGCAAGACTCTCGGCCGATATAAGTAGAGGGTGGGTAACCCCCCATCTTCACTAGCCTCGTTTTGGTGGATCCGAATAGATGACGTCAATGGAAAATGTTTCAGTGGAAAGAAGTAGAGAAGAGGCAAGTACCTGAGACCAACACACCACGTACATACGAACGTCAGACCAGAGCCTTCACTGATACTTCATCTAGGCTATTTCACAAAGAACAATAATTGCATTAAAAAAGTTGTTTTATTGATTATTTTGTTCCGATTATAGCGATGCGGAGCGATCGAATGAGACAGACATCGCTCTTCGATATGGGGAAAAAACGCTTTGAAGACCATGAACCCCTCCCCCCCCACCCCACCCCCATTCCACCCCGGCCCCCTTTCTCCAAATATCCCTACCCGACCCCGACCTGCTATGCTCTCACCGTAGTCGCCGTCTGGACGGGGGAGCGCTTCACATGGACAGACAAAAGTCGGAAGTCTGGCGCTAGGTTCATTGACTTCCTGTCCTCCGGGGAGCTTCCGGTTTAGCAGAAGGCGAGAGGGAAGTGGTGGAGGGACGGGACGGGGAGGGCATTGCAACCATTTCAAAACCCGATTCTTACCAGCGATCATGCGCTCGAACGTCTCTATGCCGTTCAGCATAACTTTTGTGTATTGCACAAGCAGGTTATCACACAACTTAAGGTAAAGTATATGCCAGCAACGAAGTTTCATATTGTGTCTACACATCTTTCGTGGTTGTATTTATTAAAGCCGACAATTCGGATTGCGTTCACCCTAACAAAGTGATTTCAGGGTTTTATTTATGACATAATCTGCACAAGATCAGGCTTGCATGGCCCGGTATGGCCTTTCATGCTAAAGTGCCGTACAAACACAATCAAACCAAACAAAATCATTTCTTGTGACTGTATTCAGTATGGTGACCCAGATATTGTAAGTGTGTTTGTCAATGTGCGCCTGTCTTTTAAGATCCAAGTAAGTGTATAATTCAAATTTCCGTTTTTCTTTTTCGTAATTGGCTATACCAACAATATTTTGTTACATGCAGTATCATTGTACCGTATGTGCAAGTATCAATACATAAAAGAAATAAACACACTGGGGTTGTGATTGGTGATCTAGATGTATCAAGAGGTATCATTGTAGCGTATGTGCAAGTATCACTACATTTGAAATAGAAGGAATAAACGCACTAGAGTTGTGATTGATGGTCAGGGATAGAGAGATCAGAGAGGTATCAGCAATGTGATCCAGAGAACTGTTGAAAGACACTCCCTGGTGGTAACAACAATACGTACCACAGTAATACGAGATTTGCAAAAATAATATTGTGACCGGGAATCTCATTGGGGTCACGTGTTCTGTTATTATATTATATGCCACTTTAGTTCAAGTAGACGGCGTATTGGGTATGACACTGCCAATCCTGTATCTATGTAATGTGATAACACAAGTAAAGTGAACAAAACACAAAATCGCGGACGTTGAACGTTGATTCTGTCATGATCAAGCTTAAAAGATAGAGGATAAACGATAGAGGATATGCAATGTGTACCTGCTCTGTGTTCATAAATAGATATACAGCATGAGAGTAGATGGCTTCCATTGAAGATATGGATTAAAACGTGATAATAATTTTTGTTGGCTCGCCTTCGGTGTGACGATAGGCGTCACTTCTGTATTTTACTTGCACTATGAATACGTCACCAAGGAAAGCGCGCTAAATGTCACTTCACATTCATATTCAGTTGAAACCGCCGCCAAAGCTACGCACGGTATCTGGCTGGTCGTCACCACCGACGACCTTTTTCCGCGGTCAGATGGACACCAGTATTTTTGCTTCACTTGTTTTTACCATGCGGCCTATTTGTACTGATCACTAGGTTGACTTGCACTGGCGACTAGTATATACCCCGCTAAAACCACCCTCCACTCTGCGCCCCTCTGCCACCACCTTCCCTCCAGAAGCCCACCACCTGTCTCCTATCCTCCCCTGATGGAGCGCGATTAAAATGAAACAGCGATGAAACCTTTCTAGTTGTTCGGTTGTGGTATTTATTACTGGCTTCCTCGCCATGGCTGGGTGCCTGGAAGAGTGTGACAGCGTCGATACATCAACATTTCTTTCCCCACGAGTCTCGGTCGGTTGTTTTCTATATATACAGTGCTAAGCATAAAATGGATTTTTTTTTTCAACTGCATTTATACCATTATAAACGATCGGTATTACGCTGTAACGTCCCCGCATACATGGATGAAATGGAAAGGCCTCTTTAGACAAAAAAATTAATATTAAAATGGTAAAATAAAAATTCAACTATATTATCGAGAGGTGAAATATAATCTTTGACCATGAGACAAATAGGTGTGGCGTAAATGCCTGGCTGTGGCTCTCCGCATCGCTGTGTTCAGAGAATTTCGATATGGGAAATATCCATCTCCGAAAAGCCCCTTGGTTATCAAATTTTAGCATCAACGATATACTCCCGTCGTTTTCTACAGCAAGCTCATATGCCATTTAAAGTTTCATTGACTAGATTTCATGAAAATAATTGATGCTTCCACACCGAACTACATAAGACTGGTGGGTGGGTGATCAGAGCATCAAAATCGCCATCATATTCCATGTTTCCATTTCACTTTTAGCACCTTAGATTTTATTTATTTCAGCTCCATGGCTTTGGACACAGAGGCGTATCCAGGAATTTGAAATTAAAAAGAGATCCACCAATGTTTTGACGACAGGAAAACTTGCGACTAAGGGGGTGGGTCCTCGTCGCTTCCTCAAAAGAGGAGGGGGGTCCCCGCCGCTTCCTCAAAAGGGGAGGGGGTCATCCAAACCTCAGATTGCCTAAGCTTTGCATTGAAAAACGATATTCTTCCTCTGTAAAGCGGCGGGTGGGGCGATCCCCCTGGATCCGCCCTTCGAACCTGAACAAAGGACAACCCGGCAGAAAGTGAGAATTCATCCCTATGAGATAAACAATATCCCTCCATGCTGAATTCGCCCTGTCGTGTTCCGCCATGTGGTTAATGTTATACACCAGCTCACGTCACTTCCTGTTAGATACCTTTGGTGACCACGAGTCAGCGACACTCTCTGACGTCATCTGCGGTGATCGTTAAACATGACGGATCATCAGAAGAACTACACCAATCGAGGGTTGATGGAAGAAAGGTTGTCCCTGCGGTTCGTCAGGGTGGTGTAAATCTGATCAAAATGCACACAAGCGATTATGTCACAAATGTCGATTTGACGTTTAGTTTGTCATGTGAAAACGGTCGGCGGTGAGCGCGATTCTGGTATTCATCAGACATGTCTTCCCTCGACACCGATGCAAGTGAAATATTACAGGCGGTCGTTGGCTGACCTTCACCTTTGCGGGTCAATTTTTTTGCGGGTCAAACCTTTGCGGGTCAAATTAAGCCATGATATTGAAATATCACCGATTTGAGCTCTTTTGCTTTGTTTGACGTCGCTTGTATAGTTATAGAGATAAGAAACGCACTTGGCTTCAGGCAGCCAACAGACTTGGAAGCTTTCATTCGCAAGTCAGTTTGCAAGTAATTTTTAGTGGTTCCTGGAAATGGACTATGTTTTACTGTTTTCGAATGAGGTAACATTCCACATAGCTGTTGAATATTGTCATTGTCTCCGAACTCTAGACATACAGGTTATTGAACCAGCGGAAATAGAACGTTGGTGCTAATTACAAGCTTCCAGACAATAAAGCTGGGGTTCGGTGGCCGCATATTGCAGGTGCCGGGATTCCAACCGGCGACCTGTTGATCTGTAGCTCAGCCTGCTTATTAACTGAGCTTATAAAACAGCTACTCTCAGCGGGGGTTGATCTGTAGCACATCCTGTTTACCGAGCTTATTAACAGCTACTCGCAGCGGGGGCCAAGTTCCGACATTCATCATGGAAAGTAAGAAGCCATTAGACCATTTAGTGTCAAGCACAACGCTTGAACACATGCGAACACATACTACGTGACCTATTTTTTTTTTTTTTTTTATTTTCCATTGGCTCATCTCATACAGAATGGGTGGGTACAAGGCAAATCGACAAACTTAACAGTAGAAACAGTAAAACGGGTGTCGAACATTTTACAACAGAGTTGTCCTATTATTTTTGCATTATCCCATATCACATCACTCCTTGGAAGCCGGGCCGGTGTAGCGTTATCTCAAAGTGTCGCGTGTGCTCTGCTGGGCGAGTCCAAGTAAAGAGGCCGGTGCGTGGTTCGAACCCAGCTTGTGCCACCACCTGCGGTTATACAGGATAAAGAATCCACGTATTCCATCGCAAAGGGTAGGGATTACACCCGGGAACATTAATGTTTTCCTTAACCGCGATATGACCTAGGCCAGTTTACAGAGCCTCCATCTTAAACCAACCAACAATATTAGTACTCGTGAGTGCCACTGGCCATTTAAATTTCCACATGGCCACATTTCCATGATATTATCATGAACACATGTCACGTGAACCCTTCAAACACCTGACACCAGTCACATAGCGTCCGGTCATCAGATCCGTATCCAACATCCGGGTCTTAGTATGACCGGTATATGACATATGACATAATCCCCGCCAAGCGTCCAGGTTTGACCGCGGCGCTCTCTATAGATCTAGAGATTGCCGCTTCCGCCCGCTAGGGGGCGAGCGGATTGAGTTTCGTCTGGCGTTAGTTAAGCCGCCGGAAGTCGGGGTATTTAGCCAACGGCAGCCGGGGTGGGCACACTCTTCCGCATGGTGGCGCTCTGCAAATTGACATGAGCACCGCCGCAGGCAGGGGCATTAAGGTATTATTTTATCTAAGCGTTTCGTAATGATAATTATCCATTTTCATCCAAATTTAAAATAACATAAAATTGAGTGTATTTAAGCCAATTTATAATGGAACGGAAGGCCAGGGGCGGATCTAAGAATTTGTAAAGGGGAGAGTTGTTCTCTGAAAACGTGCGACGAAGGGAGAGTGCTCTCTGAAAGGTTGTTACCGGGGGTGGGGTGCTCTGAGCACTCGACTTTTGCAGTGTATTTTCAAGTTCCCCAGGGGGGCGGGGGAGTGGGGTGCAACCCCCTCATGCTCTCTCGACATTGTGTTCGAGTCAGTTTAACTGTTCGGCTAAAGTTGAGACCCTATAAGTGAGGCATTGTCCTGAGCTCAGCAAGGCCGCCTCAATAGCTCAGTGGGTTAGTGCGCTCGCATTGAGCGTTCTGTTCACCTGAGAGCCTAACTGCACGTGAATCGGTGGTTCGCGCCCCGCTGTGGTCATGTCTGTGTGGTCGCAGGATAAAGATCCCATGTCCCTCTTCGCAAAGAGTAGGGGTTACCCCGGGAACATGGCTCCGATCCTCCCTTCCTTCTCCCATTGACGCGATATGACCAGAATTGGTTAAAGCGTTCTGAATATACAACCAACCAACCAACCTCCGACCAACAAGACTACTCTGAAACCAGTCGCATAACCGTCGAGGGTTTCGACCTTTGCCCAGCTTCTTTGTAACGGTGGGGGCCGGTTTGGCCCCCGGCATGAGTCGATTTCTTATGATCGCGAGTCAGATCCTGTACATTTCCGACTAAAGGGATAATCCCTCGGGCCCAGATTAGTAGCAATGTCTGCATCATAAACATAAACCGAAAGAGGCACTTCAGTGTGACTATTACGACACTTTGCGGCGCCGGTGGCAAGCTCCCCGCACGGTAGCGCTACGCAAGCTCCGCTTTTACCGCTGCTGTCGGCCGGGGGCAAATTTCAAGATTGGTGAAAAACGGTCAAATCAGCTGTAATTTTCTGCAATATAATAGTTTTCAACAATCAAACATAAAAATAACGAGCTTTGCGTATTTAATACAGCAAAACACATCTTGTACCCTTTCGAAAAAGTTATAATTGTGACAGAACTCTTTCTTTTCATCACCTGATTTCAGGCGTTATTAGGCTTAGGCTGGGTCCCAGCACTAATTTGTAGAAATGCGCGACGCATTTTTCCTATCAATCTGCGCAGCGCTGCCCTGGCGAGCGAGTGTGAAAATGCATTGAGGACGTAGGCGACAACAGAGATATAATGGAGCCCTAGCGGAGTGGGTCGAAGGCGGAGAGTGCGCCGATGGGTGACTCTACCGCTCTCATTAACAGTAGCGGAGCAAGATGAAGACGTAGAGAATAGATAGGGGGCTGCCAGGTATGGTATTGGGAGGATCAATAGTAGGAACGGAATACGTCGAATGCAGCACAATTACATGTTGGCCTATTTTCTGATGGAATTGATATTGATATGCGACGAACTGCTGGGGTTTGGGTTCACATGCTGGTTAAATTGGGCCAAAACACTTCCCCGGACGATGAACTGGGTTGCCGCCAGATGCAGGCGTCATGCAGGTTCGAACCCACGACCTGTTGATCTGCAGCTCAGGTTGCGTACCAAGCTAGGAAGTCTCCCAGCTATTTATAATGATCCGGCTTCGTGGTATTTACCTTTTCTTTTTCTCCTTTCTTCAGTTCTGCCTGATTCTATTGTGTTGATAACTAGCAAGCGTGTTAGTTTTCGCGTTCTGTGATGAATGACACAAGAGGGTTGAGGACCCAACCGTTATTCGTACCCTAAACATGCCAAAATAGGGCCCGCCGACAAAGTCATGAATCAGGCACTCGGCGAGGTTATAGCCGAGACTGAGACTAATGTCTTTCACGGAAGTGGTATCGAGACAGATTTATGACAGCCAAAGTCGGTGGCTAAACACTTCGGTCCGTGGCTAGTCGGAGTTGAGTTCCCATGGCCGTCTGTGTGTCGCAATAGGGGGAGCGTCGATAAAACCATGGCTGGAATTTCAGAGGGGCAAAATCGCTCTTGTCACCACCACCGCGGGCAGACAAAATGACACCGTAAACCAATAAAAAATAATAACAGCGTGATAACCCCTCTACCACGACTACCTTCTCCGCCTGACTCTATCAGTCGGCTTGCGGCTTTCTTGGCATGCCCGCAGCGATCCGCGGTTGGGCAGGCTTTGGTCGCTTCCGGCTGGGGATCCATCCGAGGTACATGGTTCCCTGCCTTCTGATTGGTTGAAATTGGTCGCCGCTTCTAAAAGCCTTTGTTAGCTGGCATCACGTGACAATCACGTCGCGCCGTCTGGCGGAGGTATTAGGGTCGGCGAAGGCAGGCTACTCGGCGCCACCTGGGTGAACATTGGGGGAAGCGGCGTCAACCTACCGGTGTAGAAGGGGGAGGAGTGCTGGACGATGAGGCGGGACGAGGAGTGTGGGGGGTGGGGGGGGGCGGTAGAGAAGACATGCATCCCCTCCCATACTTCACTTGGACACAAGAATACGAATATTATCCCCCCCCCCGCCCTCCCCTACAAATGAAGCAAATGCGGATGTTGAGGATGAAGGGGGTGAAGGGGTGAAAGGGATGAGGGGGGTGAAGATGAAGGGACTGGGATGAGGGAGATGGGGAGGAAGGAGGTGGGAGGAAGGAGGTGGGCATGAAGGAGGTGGTGATGACGGAGAGGATGATGAAAGAGGTGGGAATGAAGGAGGTGGGAATGAAGGAGGTGGAGATGAAGGAGGTGGGGATAAAGAATAAAGATGAAGGAAGTGGGATGAAGGAGGTGGGGATGAAGAGGTGGGAGGAAGGAGGTGGGCATGAAGGAGGTGGTGATGATGGAGAGGGTGATGAAAGAGGTGGGAATGAAGGAGGTGGGGATGAGGGAGAGGGTGATGAAAGAGGTGGGCATGAAGGAGGTGGGATGATGGAAGTTGGGAGGAAGGAGGTGGGATGAAAGAGGTGGGGATGAAGAAGGTGGTGATGACGGAGAGGATGATGAAAAAGGTGGGAATGAAGGAGGTGGGGATGAAGGAGGTCGAGATGAAGGAGGTGGGGATAAAGAATAAAGATGAAGGAGGTGGAATGAAGGAGGTTGGGATGAAGGAGGTGAGATGAAGGAGGTGGGATGAAGGAGGTGGTGATGAAGGAGGTGGGGATGAAGAAGGTTGAATGAAAGAGGTGGGATTATGAAGGTGGGAGGAAGGAGGTGGGATGATGGAGGTGGGGAGGAAGGAGGTGGGGATGAAGGAGTGGGATGATGGAGGTGGGGAGGAAGGAGGTGGGATGAAAGATGTTGGATGAAGGAGGTGGGATGAAGGAGGTGGTGATGAAGGAGGTGGGGATGAGGGGGGTGGGATAACATGTCGGTTGAAGGAGGTGGGGATGAATGAGATGGGGATGAAGGAGGTGGAGATGAAGGAGGTGGTGATGAAGGAGGTGGTGATGAAGGAGGTGGTGATGAAGGAGGTGGGCATAAAGAATAAAAATGAAGGAGGTGGGATAAAAGAGGTGAGATGAAGGCGGTGGGGATGAAGATGAAGAAGGTGGAGATGAAGGAGGTGGGGAAGAATGAGGTGGTGATGAAGGAGGTGGGGATGAAGCAGGTGAGATGAAGGAGGTGAGATGAAGTAGGTGGTGATGAAGATGAAGAAGATGGAGATGAAGGAGGTGGGGAAGAAGGAGGTGGAGATGAAGTAGGTTGGGATGAAGGAGGTGGAGATAAAGGAGCTGGGGATGAAGGAGGTGGAGATAAAGGAGGTGGGAAGGAAGGAGGTGGGGATGAAGGAGGTGGGGAAGTAGGAGGTGGTGATGAAGGAGGTGATGATGAAGGAGGTGGTGATGAAGGAGGTGGGGATGAAGGAGGTGGTGATGAAGGAGGTGGTGATGAAGGAGGTGGTGATGAAGGAGGTGGGCATAAAGAATAAAAATGAAGGAGGTGGGATAAAAGAGGTGAGATGAAGGCGGTGGGGATGAAGATGAAGAAGGTGGAGATGAAGGAGGTGGGGAAGAATGAGGTGGTGATGAAGGAGGTGGGGATGAAGCAGGTGAGATGAAGGAGGTGAGATGAAGTAGGTGGTGATGAAGATGAAGAAGATGGAGATGAAGGAGGTGGGGAAGAAGGAGGTGGGGATAAAGAATAAAGATGAAGGAAGTGGGATGAAGGAGGTGGGGATGAAGAGGTGGGAGGAAGGAGGTGGGCATGAAGGAGGTGGTGATGATGGAGAGGGTGATGAAAGAGGTGGGAATGAAGGAGGTGGGGATGAGGGAGAGGGTGATGAAAGAGGTGGGCATGAAGGAGGTGGGATGATGGAAGTTGGGAGGAAGGAGGTGGGATGAAAGAGGTGGGGATGAAGAAGGTGGTGATGACGGAGAGGATGATGAAAAAGGTGGGAATGAAGGAGGTGGGGATGAAGGAGGTCGAGATGAAGGAGGTGGGGATAAAGAATAAAGATGAAGGAGGTGGAATGAAGGAGGTTGGGATGAAGGAGGTGAGATGAAGGAGGTGGGATGAAGGAGGTGGTGATGAAGGAGGTGGGGATGAAGAAGGTTGAATGGAAGAGGTGGGATTATGAAGGTGGGAGGAAGGAGGTGGGATGATGGAGGTGGGGAGGAAGGAGGTGGGGATGAAGGAGTGGGATGATGGAGGTGGGGAGGAAGGAGGTGGGATGAAAGATGTTGGATGAAGGAGGTGGGATGAAGGAGGTGGTGATGAAGGAGGTGGGGATGAGGGGGGTGGGATAACATGTCGGTTGAAGGAGGTGGGGATGAATGAGATGGGGATGAAGGAGGTGGAGATGAAGGAGGTGGTGATGAAGGAGGTGGTGATGAAGGAGGTGGTGATGAAGGAGGTGGGCATAAAGAATAAAAATGAAGGAGGTGGGATAAAAGAGGTGAGATGAAGGCGGTGGGGATGAAGATGAAGAAGGTGGAGATGAAGGAGGTGGGGAAGAATGAGGTGGTGATGAAGGAGGTGGGGATGAAGCAGGTGAGATGAAGGAGGTGAGATGAAGTAGGTGGTGATGAAGATGAAGAAGATGGAGATGAAGGAGGTGGGGAAGAAGGAGGTGGAGATGAAGTAGGTTGGGATGAAGGAGGTGGAGATAAAGGAGCTGGGGATGAAGGAGGTGGAGATAAAGGAGGTGGGAAGGAAGGAGGTGGGGATGAAGGAGGTGGGGAAGTAGGAGGTGGTGATGAAGGAGGTGATGATGAAGGAGGTGGTGATGAAGGAGGTGGGGATGAAGGAGGTGGTGATGAAGGAGGTGGTGATGAAGGAGGTGGTGATGAAGGAGGTGGGCATAAAGAATAAAAATGAAGGAGGTGGGATAAAAGAGGTGAGATGAAGGCGGTGGGGATGAAGATGAAGAAGGTGGAGATGAAGGAGGTGGGGAAGAATGAGGTGGTGATGAAGGAGGTGGGGATGAAGCAGGTGAGATGAAGGAGGTGAGATGAAGTAGGTGGTGATGAAGATGAAGAAGATGGAGATGAAGGAGGTGGGGAAGAAGGAGGTGGGGATAAAGAATAAAGATGAAGGAAGTGGGATGAAGGAGGTGGGGATGAAGAGGTGGGAGGAAGGAGGTGGGCATGAAGGAGGTGGTGATGATGGAGAGGGTGATGAAAGAGGTGGGAATGAAGGAGGTGGGGATGAGGGAGAGGGTGATGAAAGAGGTGGGCATGAAGGAGGTGGGATGATGGAAGTTGGGAGGAAGGAGGTGGGATGAAAGAGGTGGGGATGAAGAAGGTGGTGATGACGGAGAGGATGATGAAAAAGGTGGGAATGAAGGAGGTGGGGATGAAGGAGGTCGAGATGAAGGAGGTGGGGATAAAGAATAAAGATGAAGGAGGTGGAATGAAGGAGGTTGGGATGAAGGAGGTGAGATGAAGGAGGTGGGATGAAGGAGGTGGTGATGAAGGAGGTGGGGATGAAGAAGGTTGAATGGAAGAGGTGGGATTATGAAGGTGGGAGGAAGGAGGTGGGATGATGGAGGTGGGGAGGAAGGAGGTGGGGATGAAGGAGTGGGATGATGGAGGTGGGGAGGAAGGAGGTGGGATGAAAGATGTTGGATGAAGGAGGTGGGATGAAGGAGGTGGTGATGAAGGAGGTGGGGATGAGGGGGGTGGGATAACATGTCGGTTGAAGGAGGTGGGGATGAATGAGATGGGGATGAAGGAGGTGGAGATGAAGGAGGTGGTGATGAAGGAGGTGGTGATGAAGGAGGTGGTGATGAAGGAGGTGGGCATAAAGAATAAAAATGAAGGAGGTGGGATAAAAGAGGTGAGATGAAGGCGGTGGGGATGAAGATGAAGAAGGTGGAGATGAAGGAGGTGGGGAAGAATGAGGTGGTGATGAAGGAGGTGGGGATGAAGCAGGTGAGATGAAGGAGGTGAGATGAAGTAGGTGGTGATGAAGATGAAGAAGATGGAGATGAAGGAGGTGGGGAAGAAGGAGGTGGAGATGAAGTAGGTTGGGATGAAGGAGGTGGAGATAAAGGAGCTGGGGATGAAGGAGGTGGAGATAAAGGAGGTGGGAAGGAAGGAGGTGGGGATGAAGGAGGTGGGGAAGTAGGAGGTGGTGATGAAGGAGGTGATGATGAAGGAGGTGGTGATGAAGGAGGTGGGGATGAAGGAGGTGGTGATGAAGGAGGTGGTGATGAAGGAGGTGGTGATGAAGGAGGTGGGCATAAAGAATAAAAATGAAGGAGGTGGGATAAAAGAGGTGAGATGAAGGCGGTGGGGATGAAGATGAAGAAGGTGGAGATGAAGGAGGTGGGGAAGAATGAGGTGGTGATGAAGGAGGTGGGGATGAAGCAGGTGAGATGAAGGAGGTGAGATGAAGTAGGTGGTGATGAAGATGAAGAAGATGGAGATGAAGGAGGTGGGGAAGAAGGAGGTGGGGATAAAGAATAAAGATGAAGGAAGTGGGATGAAGGAGGTGGGGATGAAGAGGTGGGAGGAAGGAGGTGGGCATGAAGGAGGTGGTGATGATGGAGAGGGTGATGAAAGAGGTGGGAATGAAGGAGGTGGGGATGAGGGAGAGGGTGATGAAAGAGGTGGGCATGAAGGAGGTGGGATGATGGAAGTTGGGAGGAAGGAGGTGGGATGAAAGAGGTGGGGATGAAGAAGGTGGTGATGACGGAGAGGATGATGAAAAAGGTGGGAATGAAGGAGGTGGGGATGAAGGAGGTCGAGATGAAGGAGGTGGGGATAAAGAATAAAGATGAAGGAGGTGGAATGAAGGAGGTTGGGATGAAGGAGGTGAGATGAAGGAGGTGGGATGAAGGAGGTGGTGATGAAGGAGGTGGGGATGAAGAAGGTTGAATGGAAGAGGTGGGATTATGAAGGTGGGAGGAAGGAGGTGGGATGATGGAGGTGGGGAGGAAGGAGGTGGGGATGAAGGAGTGGGATGATGGAGGTGGGGAGGAAGGAGGTGGGATGAAAGATGTTGGATGAAGGAGGTGGGATGAAGGAGGTGGTGATGAAGGAGGTGGGGATGAGGGGGGTGGGATAACATGTCGGTTGAAGGAGGTGGGGATGAATGAGATGGGGATGAAGGAGGTGGAGATGAAGGAGGTGGTGATGAAGGAGGTGGTGATGAAGGAGGTGGTGATGAAGGAGGTGGGCATAAAGAATAAAAATGAAGGAGGTGGGATAAAAGAGGTGAGATGAAGGCGGTGGGGATGAAGATGAAGAAGGTGGAGATGAAGGAGGTGGGGAAGAATGAGGTGGTGATGAAGGAGGTGGGGATGAAGCAGGTGAGATGAAGGAGGTGAGATGAAGTAGGTGGTGATGAAGATGAAGAAGATGGAGATGAAGGAGGTGGGGAAGAAGGAGGTGGAGATGAAGTAGGTTGGGATGAAGGAGGTGGAGATAAAGGAGCTGGGGGTGAAGGAGGTGGAGATAAAGGAGGTGGGAAGGAAGGAGGTGGGGATGAAGGAGGTGGGGAAGTAGGAGGTGGTGATGAAGGAGGTGATGATGAAGGAGGTGGTGATGAAGGAGGTGGGGATGAAGGAGGTGGTGATGAAGGAGGTGGTGATGAAGGAGGTGGTGATGAAGGAGGTGGGCATAAAGAATAAAAATGAAGGAGGTGGGATAAAAGAGGTGAGATGAAGGCGGTGGGGATGAAGATGAAGAAGGTGGAGATGAAGGAGGTGGGGAAGAATGAGGTGGTGATGAAGGAGGTGGGGATGAAGCAGGTGAGATGAAGGAGGTGAGATGAAGTAGGTGGTGATGAAGATGAAGAAGATGGAGATGAAGGAGGTGGGGAAGAAGGAGGTGGAGATGAAGTAGGTTGGGATGAAGGAGGTGGAGATAAAGGAGCTGGGGATGAAGGAGGTGGAGATAAAGGAGGTGGGAAGGAAGGAGGTGGGGATGAAGGAGGTGGAGATGAAGGAGATGGGATGAAGGAGGTGGGGCGGAAGGAGGTTTGGGATAAAGGAGTTGGATGAAGGAGGTGGGGATGAAGGGGGTGGGATCAAGAAGGTGGGGATGAAGAAGGTGGGGACGAAGGAGGTGGAATAAAGAATGTGGGGAAGTAGGAAGTGGGGATGAAGGATGTGGGGATGGACAGGAGAGGAGGTGGGGATGGGCAGGTGGGGATGAGGGAGGTGGATATAAACGATGTTGATGAAGAAGGTGATGTTAAGCGAAGGAGAAAATAGGGAGGGACGGTCGAAAGAGATGGGGATGAGGGGAGAGGAGAAGGTTGGAGATGATGTCACCTCAGTGCTTCGATCAATAACTACACACACCAAGACGCAGACGCGTCATTTTAAAGGACAGTTTGCGATTGTGCGAAAAAAGGTAGTTCTTTTTTTTCTCAATCTTGATGTCCAGACTAACATATTGCGGCAGACAGTTCCCATCTGGACTGGTGTACGCCAGCCTACCAAGGCACCGCCCCAGGGCTTCAATGCGTCATCCCCTGGTTTATCCCGTAAATGATTACCACTTTAGATTGTCGCGTCTTTGCGGGGAGAGGGGGGCGGGGGGATTTTTTCTTCTCCGTCGAGAGGTTAAAATTAGCTTGACATTTGGTCAGCTTGGCGATCAATAAGGTGGTAACCATGGCGATGAGTAAGGTCACACCGCCCTCACGTCAAGAAATAAACCAACATTGTTGTAACAGCGAGCAGCAAATTGCGAGGATATGATCATGTTCAGGCTACGCACATTATAACCAAATCCGCACATCACGTATATGTCATCTTTACTGCGGTGTCGTCCGGGTAAGACGGTGGGATCCCCTGTATGATGGCGTTCCTGGGTAGCGTGAACATGAACATATTCTCGCAATTTGCTATTTGCTGTTACAACCATATTTGTGTATTTTTTCGCCTGAGGGCGGTGTCACCTTACTCATCGCCATGGTTTCCTTATTGCCAGTGTTCTGGCCACCTGAGAGCCTAACGGCATGTGGATCGATGGTTCGAGCCCCGCTGTGGCCATGTCTTTGCGGTGGCAGGATATGTAATTTGTAAGATGTAAGAGAAGGGGCTTACCCCCAGGGACATGGCTCCACTCACCCTTTTCCCGTATGACGCCATATGAACAAAAGTGATTAATGCGTCCTGAACATACAACCAATCAACCACCTTATTACCATCGATTCTGCGATAATTGCCCCAAGATGAACAATCCAATCTGTGACGGCCAGACCAGGCCACAGTCGTCACATCGATGTGCTGCAGCACGCATATTCCGCAGAAGCAGAAAAAATATGGTAGGAAGAATGGTGTATGAAATAATTTAACTTGGGAACCATCCGGATCAAAGTTTATGAGAGCCTATTCTAGGTGTCCCTCGGTCACAACTATTATCGGGCAAATCAACATGTCGGGGTCTATGGGGAGACAACCCCCCAATAGTCTGCTGGCTGGCTGGTTTTGCCTAACATGGGACATGGCTCGGCTCTGCCCTTATCTCAATTGATGCGAAATAGTTTTCGGGTTAAAATAAACCACGAGCTCATTAATATATTATCAGTGGTGAGCACACTACTATCTCACCTATGGCGAGCTCATTGATATATTATCAGTGGTGAGCACACTACTATCTCACCTATGGCGAGCTCATTGAAATATCATCGGTAATGAACACACTACTATCTCACCTATGGCGAGCTCATTGATATATCATCGGTGTTGAGCACACTACTATCTCACCTATGACGAGCTCATTGATATATCATCGGTGTTGAGCACACTACTATCTCACCTATGGCGAGCTCATTGATATATCATCAGTGGTGAGCACACTACTATCTCACCTATGGCGAGTTCATTGATATATCATCAGTGGTGAGCACACTACTATCTCACCTATGGCGAGCTCATTGATATATCATCAGTGGTGAGCACACTACTATCTCACCTATGACGAGCTCATTGATATATCATCAGTGGTGAGCACACTACTATCTCACCTATGGCGAGCTCATTGATCTATTATCAGTGGTGAGCACACTACTATCTCACCTATGGCGAGTTCATTGATATATCATCAGTGGTGAGCACACTACTATCTCACCTATGGCGGTCTTATTGATATATCATCAGTGGTGTGTACACTACTATCTCACCTATGGCGAGTTCATTGATATATCATCAGCTGTGAGCACACTACTATCTCACCTACGGCGGTCTTATTGATATATCATCAGTGGTGAGCACAATACTATCTCAGCTACGGCGAGCTCATTGATGTACTATCAGTGGTGAGGACACTACTGTCTCAGCCATGGCGAGCTCATTGATATATCATCAGTGGTGAGCACACTACTATCTCAGCTATGGCAAGCCCATTGATAAATTATCAGTGGTGAGCACACTACTATCTCACCTATGGCGATCTCATTGATCAATCATCGGTGTTGAGCAAACTACTATCTAACCTATGGCGAGCTCATTGATATATCATCGGTGCTGAGCACACTACTATCTCACCTATGGCGAGCTCATTGATATATCATCAGTGGTGAGCACACTACTATCTCACCTATGGCGAGCTCATTGATATATCCTCAGTGGTGAGCACACTACTATCTCACCTATGGCGAGCTCATTGATATATCATCAGTGGTGAAAACACTACTATCTCAGCTATGGCGAGCTCATTGATATATTATCGGTGGTGAGCACACTACTATCTCACCTATGGCGAGCTCATTGATATATCATCGGTGGTGATCACACTACTATCTCACCTATGGCGAGCTCATTGATATATCATCAGTGGTGAGCACACTATTATTTCACCTATGGCGAGCTCATTGATATATCATCAGTGGTGAGCACAATACTATCTCACTTATGGCGAGCTCATTGATATATCATCAGTGGTGAGCACACTACTATCTCAGCTATGGCGAGCTCATTGATATATCATCAGTGGTGAGCACACTACTATCTCACCTGTGGCGAGCTCATTGATATATCATCAGTGGTGAGCACACTACTATCTCAGCTATGGCGAGCTCATTGATATATCGTCAGTGGTGAGCAATACTTTCTCGTCTATGGCGAGCTCATTGATATATGATCAGTGGTGAGCACACTACTATCTCACCTATGGCGAGCTCATTGATATATCATCAGCTGTGAGCACACTACTATCTCAGCTATGGCGAGCTCATTGATATATCACCAGTGGTGAGCACACTACTATCTCAGCTATGGCGAGTTCATTGATATATCATCAGTGGTGAGCACACTACTATCTCGCCTATGGCGAGCTCATTGATATATCATCAGTGGTGAGCACACTAGTATTTCACCTATGGCGAGCTCATTGATATATCATCAGTGGTGAGCACAATACTATCTCACCTATGGCGAGCTCATTGATATATCATCAGTGGTGATCACACTACTATCTCAGCTATGGCGAGCTCATTGATATATCATCGATGGTGAGCACACTACTATCTCAGCTATGGCGAGCTCATTGATATATCATCAGTGGGGAGAACACTACTATTTCACCTATGGCGAGCTCATTGATATATCATCAGTGGTGAGCACAATACTGTCTCACCTATGGCGAGCTCATTGATATATCATCAGTGGTGAGCAATACTTTCTCGTCTATGGCGAGCTCATTGATATATCATCAGTGGTGAGCACACTACTATCTCACCTATGGCGAGCTCATTGATATATCATCAGTGGTGATCACACTACTATCTCAGCTATGGCGAGCTCATTGATCTATCATCAGTGGTGAGCACACTACTATCTCACCTGTGGCGAGCTCATTGATATATCATCAGTGGTGAGCACACTACTATCTCAGCTGTGGCGAGCTCATTGATATATCATCAGTGGTGAGCACACTACTATCTCAGCTATGGCGAGCTCATTGATATATCATCAGTGGTGAGCACACTACTATTTCACCTATGGCGAGCTCATTGATATATCATCAGTGGTGAGCACAATACTATCTCACCTATGGCGAGCTCATTGATATATCATCAGTGGTGAGCACACTACTATCTCACCTATGGCGAGTTCATTGATATATCATCAGTGGTGAGCACACTACTATCTCACCTACGACGAGCTCATTGATATATCATCAGTGGTGAGCGCACTACTATCTCACCTATGGCGAGCTCATTGATCTATTATCAGTGGTGAGCACAATACTATCTCACCTATGGCGAGTTCATTGATATATCATCAGTGGTGAGCACACTACTATCTCACCTACGACGAGCTCATTGATATATCATCAGTGGTGAGCGCACTACTATCTCACCTATGGCGAGCTCATTGATATATCATCAGTGGTGTGTACACTACTATCTCACCTATGGCGAGTTCATTGATATATCATCAGTGGTGAGCACACTACTATCTCACCTATGGCGGTCTTATTGATATATCATCAGCTGTGAGCACACTACTATCTCACCTACGGCGGGCTCATTGATATATCATCAGTGGTGAGCACAATACTATCTCAGCTATGGCGAGCTCATTGATATATCATCAGTGGTGAGCACAATACTATCTCAGCTACGGCGAGCTCATTGATGTACTATCAGTGGTGAGCACACTACTATCTCAGCTATGGCGAGCTCATTGATATATCATCAGTGGTGAGCACACTACTATCTCAGCTATGGCGAGCTCATTGATAAATTATCAGTGGTGAGCACACTACTATCTCACCTATGGCGATCTCATTGATCTATCATCGGTGTTGAGCAAACTACTATCTAACCTATGGCGAGCTCATTGATATATCGTCGGTGTTGAGCACACTACTATCTCACCTATGGCGAGCTCATTGATATATCATCAGTGGTGAGCACACTACTATCTCACCTATGGCGAGCTCATTGATATATCATCAGTGGTGAGCACACTACTATCTCACCTATGGCGAGCTCATTGATATATTATCAGTGGTGAGCACACTACTATCTCACCTATGGCGAGCTCATTGATCTATCATCGGTGTTGAGCAAACTACTATCTAACCTATGGCGAGCTCATTGATATATCATCGGTGTTGAGCACACTACTATCTCACCTATGGCGAGCTCATTGATATATCATCAGTGGTGAGCACACTACTATCTCACCTATGGCGAGCTCATTGATATATCATCAGTGGTGAGCACACTACTATCTCACCTATGGCGAGCTCATTGATATATCATCAGTGGTGAGCACATTACTATCTCACCTATGGTGAGCTCATTGATATATGATCAGTGGTGAGCACACTACTATCTCACCTATGGCAACTCATTGATATATCATCAGTGGTGAGCACACTACTATCTCACCTATGGCGATCTCATTGATCTATCATCGGTGTTGAGCAAACTACTATCTAACCTATGGCGAGCTCATTGATATATCATCGGTGTTGAGCACACTACTATCTCACCTATGGCGAGCTCATTGCTATATCATCGGTGTTGAGCACACTACTATCTCACCTATGGCGAGTTCATTGATATATCATCAGTGGTGAGCACACTACTATCTCACCTATGGCGAGCTCATTGATATATCATCAGTGATGAGCACACTACTATCTCACCTATGGCGAGTTCATTGATATATCATCAGTGGTGAGCACACTACTATCTCACCTATGGCGAGCTCATTGATATATCCTCAGTGGTGAGCACACTACTATCTCACCTATGGCGAGCTCATTGATATATCATCAGTGGTGAAAACACTACTATCTCAGCTATGGCGAGCTCATTGATATATTATCGGTGGTGAGCACACTACTATCTCACCTATGGCGAGCTCATTGATATATCATCAGTGGTGATCCCACTACTATCTCACCTATGGCGAGCTCATTGTTCTATCATCGGTGTTGAGCAAACTACTATGTAACCTATGGCGAGCTCATTGATATATCATCGGTATTGAGCACACTACTATCTCACCTATGGCGAGCTCATTGATATATCATCAGTGGTGAGCCCACTACTATCTCACCTATGACGAGCTCATTGATATATCATCAGTGGTGAGCACACTACTATCTCACCTATGGCGAGCTCATTGATCTATTATCAGTGGTGAGCACACTACTATCTCACCTATGGCGAGCTCATTGATATATCATCAGTGGTGAGCACACTTCTATCTCAGCTATGGCGAGCTCATTGATATATCATCAGTGGTGAGCACACTACTATCTCACCTATGGCGAGCTCATTGATAAATCATCAGTGGTGAGCACACTACTATTTCACCTATGGCGAGCTCATTGATATATCATCAGTGGTGAGCACAATACTATCTCACCTATGGCGAGCTCATTGATATATCATCAGTGGTGAGCACACTACTATCTCACCTATGCCGAGCTCATTGATCTATCATCGGTGTTGAGCAAACTACTATCTAACCTATGGCGAGCTCATTGATATATCATCGGTGTTGAGCACACTACTATCTCACCTATGGCGAGCTCATTGATATATCATCAGTGGTGAGCACACTACTATCTCACCTATGGCGAGCTCATTGATATATCATTAGTGGTGAGCACACTACTATCTCACCTATGGCGAGCTCATTGATATATCATCAGTGGTGAGCACATTACTATCTCACCTATGGTGAGCTCATTGATATATTATCAGTGGTGAGCACACTACTATCTCACCTATGGCAACTCATTGATATATCATCAGTGGTGAGCACACTACTATCTCACCTATGGCGATCTCATTGATCTATCATCGGTGTTGAGCAAACTACTATCTAACCTATGGCGAGCTCATTGATCTATCATCGGTGTTGAGCAAACTACTATCTAACCTATGGCGAGCTCATTGATATATCATCAGTGGTGAGCACACTACTATCTCACCTATGACGAGCTCATTGATATATCATCAGTGGTGAGCACACTACTATCTCACCTATGGCGAGCTCATTGATCTATTATCAGTGGTGAGCACACTACTATCTCACCTATGGCGAGCTTATTGATATATCATCAGTGGTGAGCACACTACTATTTCACCTATGGCGAGCTCATTGATATATCATCAGTGGTGAGCACAATACTATCTCACCTATGGCGAGCTCATTGATATATCATCAGTGGTGAGCACACTACTATCTCAGCTATGGCGAGCTCATTGATATATCATCGATGGTGAGCACACTACTATCTCAGCTATGGCGAGCTCATTGATATATCATCAGTGGTGAGCACACTACACATTCACCTATGGCGAGCTCATTGATATATCATCAGTGGTGAGCACAATACTATCTCACCTATGGCGAGCTCATTGACATATCATCAGTGGTGAGCAATACTTTCTCGTCTATGGCGAGCTCATTGATATATCATCAGTGGTGAGCACACTACTATCTCACCTGTGGCGAGCTCATTGATATATCATCAGTGGTGAGCACACTACTATCTCAGCTATGGCGAGCTCATTGATATATCGTCAGTGGTGAGCAATACTTTCTCGTCTATGGCGAGCTCATTGATATATCATCAGTGGTGAGCACACTACCATCTCATCAGCGGTGAGCACAATGCTATCATATCAGTGTTGAGCACACTCCAATCTCGCCAATGGCAGGCACAATACTATCTCACCATGGTAGGCCTATTTGGAGGACGGTATGTGCGTGAGACAGGAGGCTATAACTTAAGGTTATAATATAACCCAACTCGATTTCGATACGGTGTGCCCTTTCGATACAGATAGCAGAGCTTGTTTAGATGAGGGTTATGTACGTGAGACAGGATGCCACGTGACTCAGCTCTCGGTCCCCCCTCCCCTCCCCTCCCCTCCCGCCAACCCCTCCTCCCACCCTCCCTCCATGTGTCTGGGATCCGTGGGGAGTGGGGGGCAGCGGGGGGGGGGGAGGGCTTTTGTCCCCCGATGTTTGTTTCGCACACTAGATGGCGCTTTAGACTGTCAGCCATTTGTTTGCGTAGTGGGGTAACGAGGGCGTAAGTTATTGCTCTGCTCCGGTGAAAAACCCACCGCCATAGAAACGGAAAGGGCAGGCACCTACAATTGTAAATATTGGGGGGGGGGGGGGGGGGCAAGAGTCGTCATTAATTTTGAAAGTGATACGTTCTGCATAGCTTCAGAATCAGAATCAGAATCAGTGTCATTTATATTTCAAGTACAATTATAATACAGTGCGTAACATATAATACATGTACAACAGTTCAGCTTGATCAGGAGACCCCCATTAAGACCTGTGCGGTCGCTTTCATGAGGGCCACCTCGGTTACGATGAGTCCTCTGACGATGTGCGGACTTCTAAAATGAATTATTTTCATGATAGGAGCAAATACAACAAATAATAATCAAAAAAGAGAAGAGAGAAACAAATTATGATAAATAAAAGAAACACGGGAAAAATGAGTGGGCGGGGTTGGGGGGGGGGGGCAGGGGAGGGGCGATTCTGGGAAGGGATGTAATATTGCTTGTGTAACAATTTGGAATAGTACAGTTAGTGCTATAACGACCTAATAGAAACAGCTTTACGGCTGTTGCGAAGGAGGGAAGGCTATGCGTGGATATCTTGTCTGTCACCTGCTGCGGAGCCAAATTCAATACATTGGGTAAACTATTTCGTATGCATCTGCGAGCAAATTAATGGTAGATGGGATGAGTACGATACTGATTACAATGTTTCGTGTGATAACGATGAATGTCGGAATGTTGAGTAGGTGCCATTATGGAAAAACATGGTGGTAGTTTATTATTTTTTAATTTAAAATAAGACTTTAACTGTTGTAGGACGTCAATGTCCTCCGGTTTTAGTATATTTATTTCTTTGAAAATATGTTCAGTATGCGCATTAGACTTGCTACAGGTAATTGTTCTCACCGCTCTTTTGGATCTTTGCTATAGGTTTGCTTTGATATCAACAAAAACTAATAGCCCATAATTAAGACTAAGACACGATAATGTTAATGTATTATATAGCAAAAGTAAGATGTGTTGCGGTATGTATTGCTTAAGTCGGTTTAGTATTCCTACGCGCGCGGCAAGTTTTCTACTTAAGGTGTTTGTGTGAGCTTGCCATGTAAGGTGCTTATCTATTGTTACTCCCAAAAGATTAAAAGAATCAACACATTCTATCTGCATATTGTTTATCTCAATCTGAGGAATTTGTACAATCTTTTGCGGTGTGTGGAATAGCATAAATTTAGATTTTTTAGTATTTAGAGACAACTTGTTTATTATTAGCCATTCATTGATCTTACATAGTTCCTCATTTATTTTGTTTATCCATTCTTCTGTTTGTGAATTAATGCCGAATGTGCTTAAAGTAGTGGTTAATGTTGTGTCATCAGCATATAGTATGGCTTTAAACAGGGAGCTGGCCTTTGGCAGGTCATTTATATATATAATAAAGAGGAGTGGCCCCAGGATAGACCCTTGGGGTACACCAGTTGTAATAGGCAATTGACTCGATTTAGTATCATCTATTTGGACGTATTGTTGTCGTTTATGTAAATAGCTTTCGAGTAGCGAATTTGCTTTTCCAGTTATCCCTTAATAGTTAAGCTTTTGCAGGAGTATGTTATGGTTTAGGGTATCAAAGGCTTTAGACAGGTCTAGATACACATTTGGGGGAAGTTCCCCCCTATCAAGTTTATATTTTGTACGGTCAATTACTTCGATAATGGCTGAGTGGGATTCCCTGAAACCATACTGACTCGCTCTCAGGAGTGAATTCTCACTAAAGTGCTGAAACACCTGAGCAAAAATTATTTTTTGGAATACTTTAGAGATTGCTGGAAGCAACGAGATCGGCTTCTTGATAGGGGTCCGGAAGGTGAGGGAGTCCAGTGTCGATTTTTGAAAATTCGCAGTGTCGAATGTCGATTTTTTACGATGTTTCGTTTCGCTTTCTAGCGAAATTCAATGTCGTTTTCCAACGATTCAAAAGTGTTTTTAATTTTCAATTCAAAAATTGTGTTCATGTCGCTTTTTCAGATCCTCAGTGTCGGAATTTTAGGGGTCAATGTCAAATGTCGATTTTTCAAAAATGCCTGTGTCGCGTGTCACCATTTACCCCTTCCAGACCCCTTTTAATGGAATGTCTCCTATTTCTGGTCGGGACAAAGGAAAATACTTGCGATCCGGGTTTAAAGGATATGTTAAATAAATCGAGTCTGAGCGAGAAGGGGATAGGGCTGAATATTCTTTTATTTAGAAATATGCCAGTTTGTCCTTCACTTAGGGCGAACAATTGTTACAGCATAGCTCACATATTACTCAAACTTACCATTTGCTAAAATAAAAATACATTTCGTGGGCTCCATCATGAAACATGGACCCATTTATGTTATTAAGTAATTATAACTAGTTACCCCCCCCCCCCCCGCCTTCGGGCTGATACTATATAATGACCGGCGCATGGTAGAGGGCATTTAGTGCATTGGCGCAACAAGCCACCATCCGGGCGCCCGATTAATGGCCGGGGTCGATGAGTGCGGTTTTGTGACGTCATCCACAGCTGTTGTCCACAGCGTAGATGGCGACTAGAATTTTGTGCCGTAACATCGTGCCAGTTTCTAGACTACCATTTTGCCTCTTTCATCATTTCTAGCTGCCCTGATAATTATAACTAGCTTTTGGAGACGGAGCCATAAAACCGTGACAGAATTGGCATTCGTCATTCTATTTGAATAAGAAAATAAAATGCGTGGAAACTTAAAAATTATTCATTTTGACAGGTTATCAATAATGAATTATCATGTGAATAACCACATCATGTCATGAACAAAACGTTACATGTTGGATGACTGTACGTCTGTCGATCCTCACGTGCTTGTCAATTCCGACCCAATGGCAGAGAGAAAATAAATGCTCCCCTGTTTCGTCGAGATGCTTAGTTCGGATCAGTGGTGTTCAGCAGGATCAAGACATATGGCGATCTGAAACATGAGAAACATTAATGTTTTGCTACATATTTATGTTTGCAATATAGTAGAATGAGTATTGAAAAAATTAAATTACATTAATTGTCATATGTTCTGAATGGATGGGGAGCGTTCACTTTGCTGTGTCTTTACCCTCGTCTAGTTAGGTTTGTGTATTTCATAAACTGCATAGATTATAATTTATGGATGCATTACTAAGCTTGCAGAAATGTCATTGAAAAAGAAATGGCATAATTTTTCTCGTGTATATGCATGGGATCGATCAGAATCGACACATGCGCAAGCATTTATTTATGTTTACTTATATGTTTACTTTATATTTACTTATATGTTAACCATAAAACATGGATATGTTTTCTGTGTGAAATGTTATTATTATGGTTGATTAATATGTTAATATGTAAATGTCGAAACCAGTTGTGAATAACAGGGCAGAAAACCCCATTATTTTCGGCTTTATTTAGTTTCACAAGTTGTTTGACAAGCAATGCCAAATAGCACTAATCAAATGCATTTTCAGGCTGAGCAAAATGCCAGGATCAGGCGCGGATCCAGAAAGTTGCAAACGGGGGAAGGGGCCCACTTCCGCCCGAATACGGGTCAGTTCGAAAACTTACATTCCGACGAAAACATGAGGGGTTTACAAAATAATTTGGGTGGGGGTTTCCAGTACAAAAGGTTGAAATGTCCACGGTTTAGAAGACGCAAACAAAGAATCCAGACGCAAAAAAAGACGGGGGGGGGGGTGTCCAGTTCCAGTGCCAAGACCTTATTATTAACCCCATAAACACCGGCCGGCTACGCTTTGACGGCAATGCACGTATTGCCCTGCCCTCGCGTCATGTTAAATGAATACGGCCCGCAGTACTTGGCTAAGCCATTAAGCAAGATGCGTGTACCACATCTATCTGTTGATAAAGCCTGATAATGCAACCAGATATGCTTAAATAACCAACGCGTTGCGGTCCAATGAGCTAGATATGCTTATCTTCATCAACATAAAGCTTTAATTTCACCATCAAATCCACACGTAGCAGACGGTTAGCGTTATTCGATCTGATATGGTCTATTTACTGATCAACAATAGGAAAGTCACTCAGTGCATCATGATGGGTGGAAATGTCAACTGAATGTAATCGGTTTAAACTTCAACGTTATTATGTCGATGGCGTTTATTTGCTTTTAAATTTCATATTTTGTTTACCACACATCTTCCCCATTTTTTTTTACTACACATCTGCGCCATTTTGTTCACTTGACTTTTGGGCGGGTTGGTACTTTTTCTCATGAATGCGCAAAGATGTTCTTGGTCATACATTGAATACATTGTCTAATCGTCCTGTAAATGTTGAAAAATCTATGCAGTATTATATTCTGAAGCGACAGTCGTTCTTACCCACAAAGATGTGTGTATGTGGTTGAAAAATGATTTAAACAATATGTCATTTTACTTACCGTGAATTTATACATTAGCCTATATGCAATAAACTTTTGTTTAAATTTCGCTAATTTGCACGATTATCCAGTTTATATTCAATCATTTTATTTTTTCTTCAATATATATAAATTGAACAAAAATATGAAAGAATGTGAGCCCATCACCCCATCCCCAAAACACCCATCGTCAATTGTACACGAGCAAGAGCCATAGCAGTGGGGCGTTCAGGAAATCTGGCAGATATAAATAAATGCTATATGACCCGTATATGGAAGAGAAGGAAAAATGCTTTTAAATTAATACCAATATGTTTGAATGACACGATTTGGGTGATTAACATCGTGTAAAATATCTTGATGTCCAGACTACTTGTGAAGCTACTGGCATACCCCCCCCCCTCTCCCCCTTCACTCCTGCCCCACACCCAACCACCTTTAATACCCGCCTAGCTATCACGTAGCTAGGTAAAGCGACCGTGTTGATAATGAGAGAAATTGCCGCCCTCATCCCTCCTCATTACCCCGTGTCTCGCTAAGGCATTAAGTCTTTAACTCTTTAATCCCTCCCGACTTCTATCCACGCCCCTTTTTACATTAGATCCTTCTTCCGATATAAGCTGCTTTCCAGCTTCTTCCCCTCACCCCCATCAGCCTCCTGATCCACACCTGCCCCCCCCCCCCCCCCACCGCCAGACTCCCTCTTCCTAGGTCCTAGGTCCCATTCCCTCCCACCCCACCCCATCCCCCCCGCTCCGGCTTCTGGAGATAATGACAGATAAGGTCAGCAAGAACGCTTACCGTTGTCAGGCGCACTTTGTCATCTTGTCTGTCACCATGGTAATGGTTGCTAAGGATCCATCACCCAGACTGAGGGCACCTCTCGTCTATGTTGCTGACTGCGGTGGCTGGGGAGGTGGGGCCAGTAGTCTATGGCAGTGTTTGGGTGGGGGAGGGGAAGTTATCGCAGTGTTTGGGGAAGGGAGGTGAGGGGTGGGACTAGTCTATGGCAGTGTCGTGGGGGGGGCATTTTCCTTTAGTGATGAGGTGGGGTCATGGGGTGCGGGGGTTGGGATGTAGCACACATTGGTATAACCCAGAGTGCCATTTTGTTCACTAAATATCTGGCCATTTTGTTCCATAAATATCTGGACCTTTTTGTGCGCTAAATATCTGGACTATTTTTTTCGATAAATATCTGGACTACTTTTTTCGATAAATATCTGAACAATTTTGTTTCATAAATATCTGGACTATTTTGTTCGATAAATATCTGAAAGATTTTGTTCAATATATGGACGATTTTTTTTGCTAAATATCTGGACGATATTTTTTGCTAAATATCTGGACAGGATAATACGTTTTCTCGGAATTATTGGAGATAATTCATAACAACATCATGTGTTTCTATATCAGAAAGACGAACATGTTGTCCATACATGTTTATTGATCCATTCGCATATACCGCTAAAGCGCAATACACACGACGATGACAGATCCCTGGACGGGGGAGGGTGGAGGTGGGGGGGGGGGGATCACTACCGTACTACCGCAGCGGTGGGGCCATCGAAAGAAAATGGTTTGGTTACAAAAAGGCATCCAAACTAGACATTGAGAATCCTGGCCAGTTCACAGTAAACCCATAAAGTATGAAGCGAAGGTCGCCTTTTGGAAAGTAAATCTTTGCTACCTTGAGTCAATATTAACTTTAGGTTAATTAATTATATTATATATGCATATATAGATATTTAATATTTTCCTTGAAAGGCGTTACATCGAGTGCGGAGGTCAGCTAACTACATGATCGCGATGAGGATACAGGAGTCATCAGAGTATTAATAGTGAGCATCGATAACATCGTCATGACCCATTGACCAATATAGTAGTTGCGATACGATAATACACAAACATATTTGGATATATAGCTGATCTAGATATATAGATATACAGGGGCGGTTCCAGGAATTTGAAAACGGGGGCGTCCAAACTTGCGACCGCTGAAGGAGTGGGGGGGCGAAAAATTATAATACCGGGGGATCCACCAATTTTTAAACGACCGGGGGGGGGGGGCGTGGTCCACGCCGCCTCAAATAGCGTTCCTCCTCAAAAAGGGGGGTCCACGCCTCGGATGGCCTAAATTTTGCATTGAAAAACGGCATTCTTGCTCAAAAAGGGATAGGGCCTTGGATGCCCCCCCCCCCCCCTGGATCCACCCTTGTACTAGATATATTGATAAATAGTAAACAATTCAGCAGTTGATATATTATACAACAGCTGTTAGTTGGCAGTGGTTGCCAACATACGGGTCCTCAGATATGTGCTCCCATAGACTGGTAGCTAGTCACGTGGCGTAGAACGGAGATGTCAGGACGGAAAAGGCTGCCCGTTGTAACCGGCGCATTAATACATCACCTTCAAGAAACGTGATCAGTCCCGGAAACAGGCCAAGGCGATCGGAGACATTCCCGCCAGTGCATGGCTCACCGCTAGGGGGCCATGCGAAATCTCAACATGGAATGGCGTGGGTACCTTCCGGGCCTAGGGTTGTGGGGTGGGGTATGGTTTGGTTGGAGTAGGGTGAGGTGGGGTGAGGTGGATCGGGCTTTAAAGTGGGGTCGGGTGGGCAAACTGTGGGGTGCGTTTTGGGCAGGGTTTGGTCCGGGGTTTAGTAGGCGATGATGAAATTGGACCGGAATTTCTCATGGAGGAGGGGGTGCGGTCGGGGGTGGTTTCGAGTGTGGGTGAAGTGTCCCAGGGGGGGGGATGGGGGCCGGATGCAGCCATAAGAAAGGGGAGGGGGGTGTCTGACTTATTACACAATCACATTTCTGGGCGTCCTCTCTGTTGTCAGGTCCCATGCCATTAATCATCGTTGTGGCACTGTCATTTTTCACTGTCCGTGGTCGGGTCAGAGGGTACGCTGTGGAGAATGCTTGCTGGGCGACGAGGGTGGGGCCGGGAGCCTGGAGGGGGTGGGGGGGGGAGGGGTCGGGGTGGAGAAAGGCCAATGGGGTCCGGTGGCTGCCGCGTTAGCGTTAGACAGAGGAGTGGGTGAGGGGGGAGGGAGGGGGTAAACAGGTTGCGAGTGGGGCGTATCGCAAACTCCGCTGTGACATGGTAACCATGGCGAGTCACGTGTCATATGATGAAGAGCTCTGAGCCGCATTGCCCCTTTTTATGAAACGGGGGCGAGGTGGAGGCGGGGGCTGGGATGCCTCGGAGAAATGAGGGTGCTTCGGACGGTCTGTCTTTGCCGCAGGATTCGATTGTACCACGTGGTAAAATGAGGTCAGTGCGATGAGATCGCCCAGTGCGATGAGGTCACCCAGTGCGATGGGGTCACCGAGTGCAATGGGGTCATTTGCTTCGGAGAAAAATTCCTTCCATGATGTGAGGTCACGGCGGGGTCACGTGATGGGAAGCGCGGTTGCGCCGCGAAATGAGGGTCACGTGATCGACCATTGGATGACGGGACGGGGTGGCAGTGAGGTCACGTGATCGACCATTGGATGACGGGACGGGGCGGCAGTGAGGTCACGGCGTAATTGTGTCACAGATTTTGACTCTTTTAAGACGTTAATAATTTCGCCGAAGCTCCAGAGTATTCCTCGCGTTGTGTTCGGCAGTACTTCGTGGTAATCAAACACGTATTTTGTGAAAAGGCAATTAGTATGGAAGTAATGTTTATGTAGTAAATACACGACAACACAGTATTGCGGTGAAGCAACATTAGCAGACAAAAAGCGCCTATTACAATGAAGCAATATTAACAGACAAAAAACACCTATTGCGGTGAAACAATATTAACAGACAAAAAGCACCTAATACAGTGAAGCAATATTAACAGACACAAAGCAACTATTACAGTGAAGCAATATTAACAGACAAAAAGCACCTATTGCAGTGAAGCAATATTAACAGACAAAAAGCACCTATTGCAGTGAAGCAATATTAACAGACAAAAAGCACCTATTGCAGTGAAGCAATATTAACAGACAAAAAACACCTATTGCAGTGAAGTAATAATAACAGACAAAAAACACCTATTGCGGTGAAATAATATTAACAGAGAAGAAGAACCTATTGCGGTAAAGCAATATTAACAGAGAAAAAGCACCTATTGCAATGAAGCAATATTAACAGACAAAAAGCACCTATTGCGGTGAAGCAATATTAACAGACAACAAGCACCTATTGCGGTGAAGCAATATTAAAAGACAAAAACACCTATTGCAGTGAAGCAATATTAGCAGACAAAAAGCACCTATTGCGGTGAAGCAATAATAACAGACAAAAAACACCTATTGCAGTGAAGCAATATTAACAGATAAAAAGCACCTATTGCGGTGAAGCAATCATAACAGACAAAAAACACCTATTGCGGTGAAGCAATATTAACAGACAACAAGCACCTATTGCAGTGAAGCAATGTTAACAGACAAAAAGCACCTGTTGCAGTGAAGCAATATTAACTGCCAAAAGCACCTAATCCGGTGAAGCAATAATAACAGACAAAAAGCACCTATTGCGGTGAAGCAATATTAACAGACAAAAAACACCTATGGAGTGATGCAATCTTAACAGACAAAAAGCGCCTATTGCGGTGAAGCAATATTAACAGACAAAAAGCACCTATTGCAGTAAAGCAATAGTAACAGACAAAGAGCACCTATTGCTGTGAAGCAACATTAGCAGACAACAAGTGCACATAGCACTTAACCCACGATTTGATGCGCATTCCTATATAGTATACATGTATTTGAAACAAATCCAGGGATGGCTTCGTAAGAGGCGGTCGATTTCTGGTTCGTTGATTGCTGCAAATATGCAAGCAGTGTCGCGATGCTAAAACTATCATGTCCTTTTCTGTGTCCTTTCTGTCCCTCAAAGCTTGCAGATATTACGTCTTTGGTGGTGGGGGGGGGGCGGTTGACCATGTAAGCGGGCCTTTTAACCTTGCAAGCGGCTCTGGTGACCGTGACAACACTTGGCAACCTTCAATTCGGGTCTGGAGTTCTGTGAAGCGGGGTCTGGTAACCTTGGCATTGGGGTCTGGTGACATTGAAATTGAGGTCTGGTGACCTTGGAAGTGGGCTCTGGTGACATTGGAAGTGGGGTCCGGTGACATTGGAGGTGGGGTGTGGTGACCTTCACGACGGACAGAGGGGTCATGAATATCATTAAGGGCACAAAGTCCGCTAGTGTTCGTGTTGATCTTAGTGCACTTATCCATCACAATTATTTGTGACGACACAGCCAGGTGGCGCAATACCATTCTATAGATCGTTTGTTCGTGTATAAATATCGAATATCTCATTCACGTTTGCATATAACGATGACGTTCACCACTCCCGCTGTACCTGTCCCACTGTGAGTATGGCTGGTTTGGTAAAGAGGTGGTAGCGGAGAACGGGGGGAGGGGGGGGGGCGGAGATTTGAGAGGTGAGTGTCAGGTGACACCAACATAATGATGTCCATTATCCAGGTCCTATGGACGGCAATAAAACAAAATAACATTCATATTTTTTTCAGATCAACGACCGCCCCGATATATGCCATTGCCTGTATAGCGGAGCTGAGTGGATACGCTGGCTTCTGACCCTATGTGCGCCATAATAGTATTAACATTATTGAATATCACACGGAGGTGTCCCTTAATCCGGTCGTTAATCGATGTTTTCTCTCGGTAGAGCTAGGACTTCAATTAATTGATCATCATCATCATCCAATTAATTCGACGTGTCACGTGCCACGGCGTTAATATGGCGGAATGATACGTGAGTGCATCATGTATTACGACGCGTGGATCGGTGGTTCGTGCCCCGCTGTGGCCATGTCTGTGTGGTCGGAGGATAAAGATCCCGTGTCCTTCTCCGCAAAGAGTAGGGGGTTACCCCCGGGGACATGGCTCCACTCTTCTCCCATTGACGCGATATGATCAAAAGTGTTTAAAGCGTCCTGAATATACACCCAACCAACCAACCGAGTGCTAGAAAGAAACGGGTTTGCCTGGCTAACTATGCGGTTATCTAGTTTGTTTTTGCAGCGATGTTTCTGGTATGGCAATCGCTGGTTCACTTTAACCATTCACCTGGCAATGACATGGGACTGTTTGTGTCATGAAGATATTACTGTGGATGAAAGCAGCCTTATCTGACGTTATAGTCTAGTACAATATAAGGCCGGTACGCTCATCTCTGTCATACAACGATCAAAGGCCTGAATTATTTCCGCTTTTTCTTAATTCTTGCTGAGAATGAGACAGCATACTGTCAACAGCAGTCAACAGTCAACAGTCAACAGCGGCCAAACAGTCGTCTCATCATAATGTTTGTCTTCTGCCCGACTGGAGGCAACGGCATATCTTTCGCGTCATGAGGGTAGTTTGCCTTTGCAAACTGGTGTTTTGACCTTAGAAGGGGATCTGCTTACCTTAAACCTCGTTGTTGATCCTGCCACTACGTGTACAGACCATAAGCCCGGGTGCAGGCCCTAAACAAAGGGCGTGGTAGCACTGAATGTTAAATTGTGCATAAAGGGCGCCGTTGCCGCGCGTGTCACCCAAAACTAATGCTCATTAGGCCCGCCAGATGGCACCACTTGAGAGATTGATGTCCCTAGATGCCATATGTCTGTACCTTTGACATACATAGAATGATTTGCTATCCACCATAAACCTTGTACCGCCTTACCTTTAGTTACGATTAGTTCGTAAAACTACCTGACGAAATCATCGATGTCCCTTATTCAGGCCCAGCTTAGGACGACATCAGATTAACCCGCGCCCACCACCGCCTGGGCCACCGCCTAAGTCTGCCACTGCATGACATGTTGGTGTTTTAGGCCACTTTTGTGCACATACAGGCTAAATTGGGACGAGGAACCTCCCGGGACGATGAAGGATGAAGGAATGAAACATGCCCCAGATTATGTGCCCGAGCCCGGATTCGAACCCAGGACCTATTGATCTGCGGTCTAGTGCGCTAACCACTACACCAGGGAGGCCCCCTGTCTGCCACTGCATATTACGCGCTAGTAACAAGGATATGAGGCTCACTAACACGCGTTGCCCTCACCAGATGTCACCGCCTGTATCAGCTCGGGGTAAAACATTCCTATACTAGCAATGCAGAGCAAGAGATCGTACGGTTGTGGTTGTGGTTGCATCCGTCTCTCTGCGAAAGACGATGGATTTGCAGCTTCTGTTGTGGTTTAAGTTGTAACAGTTTTTATATCCATAGAGACGTGTATAAGACAGAGAGAGTCATGCACGGCAGTTCTAGTGTTTATTCGTCTCTAGCCATTCAACATAGTCAGCCATAATTCAATAGATGCTGTATCCGTATTACAAAAGAGGTGTTGGCCGCCAGATGTGTTCATGAAATAAGTATACGGTAAATCTGGTTCTTGAGCTAGTTGTACAAATTGGAACTCCCAGTCGGTACAAAACGTCATACCTGAGGCTGAAGTTCGTCATGCTAGAATGTTTAAAACAATAAAAACAAAAGTGTTTTTTTTCTAATTATTGTCAAAAAATGAGAAAAATAAACGGTCCGGTTTTCACGTATGTTTGTTTGTAGTATCAACACTCTCTTGCTTTTAACGCTTTTAACGACTGATCGCCTTGTTCAGGGTTAGACTGCCTGTTTCGCTTTCTTTCCTTTTCAACTGGTAGACGGATTATTTGCCTTTTTTTCTTTCAAATGGCAGTTACCTTTCCTTTTCAATTTAGATTTGGTCTTTTCAAAATCAATATTGTCTTTGTCTGGCTTACCTTCAGTTTCAATTGCTACACTTTTTTCTTCGACACAATTTTTTTTTGTTTCTTTGCTTACTTATGCTCAATTGCGAGTTTTTATTCATCAGTCCAACCTCCAGTTTTGGATGACATCACTGTTGCCTTCATCCAATCATGTTGTGAAAAAAAGGCTTCCTCGCGTTTTAAGTCGGACAAACAAGTGGGTCAAACAAAGCAGCATGTCACTTTTCTACACAGTTTTCGAGGTGAGTACTTCTCACTTGTACCTACCATCAGCTAGGATTGCCAATTTCATACTCAGGATTGCAGAAAAAGGACTCAAGCCTGTACGGGGCTTAGTGTGACAGTCTGGATCGGTCTATTGGACCACTGACACTGTGTTAAGTATACGGCGTGGTGGGCGGAAAATTGAGGGCAATGCCGCTCAGTTCTATTTCGCCGTCGACTGGCGGAGACAAAACCCATCGCTCACCGGAAGCGACCACCATTTATCCGGCAATCCGAATGGGTCCCGTGGGTCGTAATGGTACAAGGTCAGCGCCCGGAGCCAATCAAAAAGGAGGTAATTAATGTTATGTATTCTTATCCCGACATCGTTCTTTACGTCCCTGCAGCCACCCCCGAGCCCTCCACCACCACCCCGACCCCGACCCCGACCCCGCCGCCATTCCACAGTCGCTATCACCCTTGACTCACTCCCCCACGCCCCACTCACACCCCGCGCCTTGCCCAGTACCTACACCCATCTATCTCCGACGCCAGCATCACCCTCTCCATGTTACCCCCTCCCCTATCCCACCCCACCCCACACACGCACGCCAATTTTTACGTCTCAATAGCCCTCACACAGGACAGTCCGTTAAAACCTACCCTATCCACCCCACCCGACTCCACCCGAGTCCCACCCAACCCGGGCCCACCCGACCCTACCCGACCCCACCCAAGCGCACCCGTCCCCACCCAATACCACACCACCCCACCCGTCCCCACACCACCCCACCCGTCCCCACTCCACCCCACCCATCCCATCCCAACCCAACCAACCCCATCATCACACCCCACCCCACACATCTAGGGACCCACTACAACCCCCCTGCCAACCACTTCACATTCCGCCCGCACGCCCCTCGCCGGACACGCATCGCCGTTAAATATGGGGCATTAGCGTGGGGCTATTATGTGTCTACACCCCCCTACCCCATTTCACCTCCCCTCCTCCTTTTCCCACTCACCCCCCTCCCCCCCCCCCCCGCCCTTTCACTCCCCTTCACCCACCCCGACCCTCACCCACACACCTCCACTGCCCTCACACGTAAACATACACCCCTTGGTACATGTCACGCACAGATCCCGACAATGGGAAGGATGAAGGTCATATTTCCCGGGGGGTAACAACTTACCCTTTTTGACGCTAGGCGTGTGGTATTTCTCTTAGATAAACGCAGGCAGCACATGTGGGTCGGTTAATATACGCAGTACAGTACGATTTATTAACCTGTGTGCGGATCATATCACGGCAATGGGAAGGGTCAAGGCTGATGGTAGAACGCTTTAACCTATGTATGTCATATCACGATCATAGGAAGGTTTAAGGCAGAGGGTAGAACGCTTTAACCAATGGTCATACCGCGACCATGGAAAGGGTCAAGGCAGAGAGTAGAACACTTTAAGCTCTGTAGGTCATATCACGACCATGGGGAGGATCAAGGCAGAGGGTAGAACGCTTTAACCTCTGTAGGTCATATCACGGCAATGGGAAGGGTCAAGGCAGAGGGTAGAACGCTTTAACCTCTGTAGGTCATATCACGACCATGGGGAGGATCAAGGCAGAGGGTAGAACGCTTTAACCTCTGTAGGTCATATCACGACCATGGGGAGGATCAAGGCAGAGGGTAGAACGCTTTAACCTCTGTAGGTCATATCACGGCAATGGGAAGGGTCAAGGCAGAGGGTAGAACGCTTTAACCTCTGTAGGTCATATTACGGCAATGGGAAGGGTCAAGGCAGAGGGTAGAACGCTTTAACCTCTGTAGGTCATATTACGGCAATGGGAAGGGTCAAGGCAGAGGGTAGAACGCTTTAACCTCTGTAGGTCATATTACGGCAATGGGAAGGGTCAAGGCAGAGGGTAGAACGCTTTAACCTCTGTAGGTCATATTACGGCAATGGGAAGGGTCAAGGCAGAGGGTAGAACGCTTTAACCTCTGTAGGTCATATCACGGCAATGGGAAGGGTCAAGGCAGAGGGTAGAACGCTTTAGCTTCTGTAGGTCATATCACGGCAATGGGAAGGGTCAAGGCAGAGGGTAGAACGCTTTAACCTCTGTAGGTCATATTACGGCAATGGGAAGGGTCAAGGCAGAGGGTAGAACGCTTTAACCTCTGTAGGTCATATTACGGCAATGGGAAGGGTCAAGGCAGAGGGTAGAACGCTTTAACCTCTGTAGGTCATATCACGGCAATGGGAAGGGTCAAGGCAGAGGGTAGAACGCTTTAGCTTCTGTAGGTCATATCACGGCAATGGGAAGGGTCAAGGCAGAGGGTAGAACGCTTTAACCTCTGTAGGTCTTATCACGACCATGGGAAGGGCCAATGGAAAAGAGGAGCCATGTCTCCGGGAGTAACCCCCTACTCTTTTCGGAGAAAAACATGTGGTCTTTATCCCGCACAAACAAAGACGTTTGTGCAGATGAGGTCAGCATCACGCACCAGCCGCTCGGGCTGGCCTAGCAGAGTAAGACCCTGGATGCCGCAGACACCCAGAGGCGTATCAGTAAACAGTAATGTTTCCAGTAATCTCCTGTGCTTTACCTTCATCGATGTCCTCTCTCTCTCTCCGTCTCTCTCTCTCCTCATCCCCCAACCTCTCCCAACCTCTCCCCTCTCGGTCTCTTCCCTTCTCTCTTCTTCTCTCCATTTCTCTCGCAACCCCTCTCACTCTCTCTCTCCGTCTCCGTCTTTCTCTATTTCTCGTCCCCTCTCTCTCTCTCTCTAGCTCTACCACTGCTATTCAATGTGCTGCCTCTGTCATATATACTACATATATATATTTACAAACACGTGCATCAATGTGATATATATATACATATATATATATATATATATATATATATATATATATATATATATAGGCCTACATATATCCCTGACACAACCTTATTGAATTTTTTAGTTACTGGTTCGGTTCACCCGAGGTGGACAACCTACCTTTTGTCCCTGATTGACAGAGCAACCTGGCGATCAAGTCTCACATGACGACTTCCCAGTAGCCTGAATCATTCATAATGCATCTCCAATATAGGCCGCTAGGTGGAGTTCGTCCGACATGGGTAACGCGCGGGTTACTCGCCTCGTGACAGTTTGTTATGGAGACCACTACATCTTGTATATATATAGAGTAGCATGTATATTGTGGTAGTAAGGACCCCATGGTTGTGGACAAGGCCATGCTGAATAATGGCATTGTATTGACGTGAAAGAAGACTTGGGGTCGACCGCCCTACATACAACAGGAAAGTAAAGCACACATACACTATGCTATCATTGACTTATTAGTTATTATTCCTCCCGCCAACCTCTCATCTAATATTCAATCCAGCCACCCCCCCCCCCGCCCCATCAGGGCTCTTCATACCCGACACAAAAGGCATAGTCCTTGACAAGGAATGGTAATTAATAGGCCCCGATCAGCTGATGCACTGAGCGCGGCTGACACCTAGATTGAGAGTGGCACAGGGAGCACGTGGAAGCATCACGTGGTCGCCACGTGGTATTGCCACGTGACAATAATTTCGCCATGTGGCCATTATCCGGGGCCTTTTTCATCTGTAGCAATTTAAGGTTAATTGGTCACGCACACGATACCGACACAACAGATGCACCTGACATGTGTAATGTAATCCCTCCTCCCCCCCCCCCCTGCCTCTCCTCCTACCCCAGCTCTCACAGCATGCAGGATGATCAGTAAGCTGGTATGGTGTCCACCCCCCCCCTCCACCGCGCCTACTGATATATACTTAAAGGTCAGCTTATTGGTAAATTAATTTATTAAATTAATATAATTTAACACCCAATACCTAGTGACGTATTGAAGCATTGGAGGGTGGGGGGGGGTATAGTTTGGTAAGTGTGGCATCTTTTAGTCAATAAATCTGACCAGACACGGGAAACAACTCTGAACTATGAGAGCTGTACGCGCCAAGGAAGGTCAATGCGATAGAGATGTCATGCTCTCGGTTGTCGAAGTAAATTAATCCTCATCTCCACTATCTCTGAATCCAAATAATCGTGCGCGCATCGCTGCATCCCGATCTATGCGGGAAGGACGCCGACCCTCCTATAGAAGTCATGCTCAAAACACTGCTAGATCAATCAGTCGGTGATGAAACTCGATTCCTCACTCAATATAAATGAACTCTATAATACAGTGCTTTTTCACAAATGGTCCACAGCAGTGTCCTCAAGGAGTATATTAAGTACAAATCAAGCCTTTAACTCAACATTGTTGCCTGAACTGTACATGGATGTGTTAAATGTAGTTAAGTATAGATCGGCGCTGGCAAGGTTCAGGTGTTCGGCTCACAGATATACGATTGAAAATGAACAGTATGAAAATATTCCAAGGGACATGTGTCTTTGCTAATACTAGGAGAGTCGAGTTTATATACCATAAAAGATTAATTTCATGTTTGTTTTTTTTCAATGCCAGTGGTATGGAGAGTTAAGACAATCATATATAGATGTGACCTACCGACCCTCCCAAATGTTCGCTAAAATGATGACGTCCCAAAATAAGCAAAACAAACTGAATTTATCGATTTATTTGTTATGAAGCTCCAGGTTGCACAAAGCAAACGGCGAAATTTAAATTGTATATATCATGTTACACCGGAATATTTATGTAACCCTGTATGTACTATGGGCCTGATTGCCTCATATGCGAAATAAATTTACTTACTTTGGGTTCACTAGATTACAACTTCCATCCGGCGGAACATATGCGTCGGGGCCTGTTGTGGGGTCTTTTTTTATCCCAAGTAACGGACGTTATAATATGCTTGATAATATACCAGGTATAAAAAAATCGACATTCACATTTTGCGATGATTTGCCAAAGATACATAAACATACAGCCGCAAGAGCTTCTCCTGGATAGATCTTGCGTCCTAGGTGTCGGTCCACACTAATCCCGCGGACTAATTCACCGCGACCGGAAGGGTGGACGAGTACCCAGAATGCACTGCGTGACATAGGCAATGGAGGACATATGGATGACGATTATAATCGATCACGGTCGGAATGAGTTCTCAATCTGGCCAACGCCACCACTGCTCCCCCCCCCCCCGCACCCCCATTCCTTACCCCCCTCCCACCCCCTATCCACCCCCATGGCATGTTGCTGTTGCCCCTCTCTCTCCATCCAGCACCCCGTACCAGTGCAGATACCCTGAAGGAAGGGGCGATTATATGCAGAGATTAGGGCTGGGGCCCTGGGACCGACGGACAGCCCGCACCATGTAGCCCACCTCCACCCCCCGACACAGCTCGACACCCCTTCAACACCCTCAATCGTGCAAAGCCCCGACCCTTAACCACCCCCACCCACTCCCTCATCGCTCTTCAACACCCCAACCCCTTGCCTTCCCCCCTTCCCCTCCACTCTCCCTTCTCTCATTCCATTCCGCTCGCATCCTTCCCCTCCCCTCCTCTCCCCACTTCCATCCCATCTCCTCCCCCTTTTCCATCCTCTCCCCTTCCCCCTGTTTCTCCCCTCAGCCCTCCCTTGCACCTTCCCCCTGCCCTCTCCCCCTCCCCACACGCACCAAAGCGAGGTCCCTGGATAACAGCGGTGTGTGTGAATCCGGGTGGGGGGGGAGGGGTGGAGAGAGGCAGGGAGGGCAGGTGCCGGAGGGGAAGGCCGGGCGAGGGGGGTGGGGGGTGGGGAGAGGGGGCAGAAGGATGCGGTCGGCAGGAAACCCGCCAAGGTCCCCTATTGTTACCGCTTGTCAGCCGCGGGGCCCCCGTCTCCGGGCAGTCTTCGGCTGTCTTCGGCGGTCTCCGGCTGTCCCCCCGGCGGTCCCTGGTAAGGAAACAGGCGCTGTCCCGATTATGTCGCTTTCCGGGCTTATCTGGCTATCAATTACTGAGAGGAAAAAAGCGGGGAGTATCGGCTGGGAGGGGAGGGGGGTGGGGGAGGGGAAGAAGGGAGGAGTTGGGGCGGTGTGAGATGGGGGTCTTCGCTACCTCATCAGCGACAGATCAGCCAGGGGGAAAGGGAGGGGGTAGGGGGAGCTCTGTGGTGTATGGAGGGTGGTGGGGGGGGGGGGGGGGGGCGGGGGGTAGAGGTGAGAGTGGGTGGTGCCAACTGAGGAGCACGCCAGTGCAGGTGTTTTTGAAGGCCCCAGCATAAAGGAAAGCTAAGAGAGTTCCAGGTAGACCGGCTGGGGAGGGAGGGAGGAAGGGAGGGAGGGAGGGGAGGGAGGGAGGGAGGGAGGGAGGGAGGACAGCAATAAGGTCAATGTCAATCCAAGGTTAGATATTTTATTTAGGGCGGCATTTCCAGGGAACAGTGCTCGGGTTATCAAAGATGATTGCGTTTCTTATGAGGTGGAAGTAAGTCAACTAGCTAAGAATGCTTCAATCAGGCAATCCAACATGTATCCCAAGGTTATAAGCCACAAATGGCGGTATGTTTGATCGTATTACCACTTGTTGCCGTCTGGTCTCCAGGTCCAATTTGCGTTAATAGAAGCATCTTAAGCGACCTGGGGCCGTATTCACAATCCCCTCGTAAATCACGCACGAAAAGTGCATTTTCGGTTTCAGCCTCACCAGCTCGTTTTGGTGGTGTTCATGATTTAAAAAAAAAATCAGTATAATTTTAGCACTTTCTTAATTCAGAAAATCCACTTCATTTAGATGCACTTATGTACTTGGAACCCGATAATGGCTCGACAAATCTTAGCACCACTTAGCGCTAAGTCTAGTGGCGTATAAGTGGCGATTATCAATACAGCGGTTTGAGCCGGGTGGCACTTTATTGTTATCTCTAAGCACAATATTTGGTGTCAGTATATGGCAGTACCCGTATAATCTCACATCATGCGTGCTCCAAAGTTGGTATGCAGTCATGTCTCTAAAAACCCATTTTTTAAGCTGAGTACATTTACCACAGTGGGGAACTATGACAAAGTTTACTTTAAGGTGCAAACGTCTCTTAGCAAAACATTTTATAGAACTCAATAGCAGTACTATAGAAAAATCTATAGAAGTATGATCTTCTATAAAATCTATAGAAGTATGATCTTCTATAAAATCTATAGAAGTATGATCTTCTATAAAACGTTTGTATATAATTCTATAGAACATTTATGTTTTATAGAACATAAATAAATATATATAAATAAACACTATGGAAACTCTATGCAAGCTATGGAAACTCTATGGAAACTGACGATATCGGAAAACGTTTAGAATTCCATAGAAAAATCGATAGAAACCTTTAGAATTTCTGCATAGAAATTCTATAGATATTTTCTTACGGGGTTGCATGAGTAAACCCACTCATACACAAATATTTTCCTCGAGTAACGTGTCACATTTGTTGAAACAACAAAAGTTGTATTTATAATAAGTTCTTAGTGTATAGATTCACAATCAATATTTTATTTACTTCATTCCATTCAGAAACCAAATATTATGCAGAGATAAATACAACTTAATATAGTGTCGTTCTGGAGATTCCTATTAAGACACATAGGAACACATCTACTTTTGGGCCAAATTGGTGCATCTCATGTTAGAAAGTGCTGCTTTCTTGTGACGGTACTACGCCATCAAAACTTGGAAGTAGACGAAGCCTTCAGTACTATCGAGCTACTTCCGCACGGAGACCTGTAAGGGAATACCAAAGATCGGGTATACACTACACTAATGCGGGTAATATTGAGTAACTTGGGGTTTATATAAGTCAATAGACAGTTGGCAGGTTCAACTCCCTTTCTTTGTACGTATGCAAGTATGTATGTATGTATGTATGTATATATTTATGTATATATGTAGGGGTAAACTAATTATATGTAGTAACAAGGTAAATATATTGGCTTTGTCATATAGTTGTTATGCATATACTTGTACCGCTTGTACCATACGCCATCTTGGAAATAAAGTATATCAAAGAAAAAAAAACTAAAAAAGCTTGGACATTGCAACCGTTGTTGTTTTTCCTTATGATAACTTATTTATTTAGTACGAATATAAAATAGTGACATATCATGTAAATATTTACATAGTCAGCCAGAACGTTTCTTCAAAAGATTTTTAATGATCATAATGTGGAAACTTGATTGCTGTTTGAGTCCACTTGAAGCTTCAATTCCAGGGGCGGATATAGGTGGGAGGGGTTTAGGGTTTAGGAGGGTTGTAATTTCCCCTTGGGAATTTGAGCATACAATCTCAAATACTTTGGAAATTAACATTTTGCACCCGCCCAGCTCCCGGGTTCTAAAAAAGTGGACACCCGCGGTCATTTTTACGCCCCCCCCTCCCCCCAACCTCGGTCGCAGTTTTTTTAGAGAGCCCCCGGTGTTGCACCTCTCCTTTCCAAATTCCTAGATCCGCCCCTAAATTCCTGGAAGCCAGTTATCTCATAGCATGGCCCACGCGAACAATGACACTGATGGCAAACAGCGAGCAAATCAAATGACACGGCCCAAAAAATATGCAGTGGCGCCGCCAAACGGCAACATCTTGGAGGCACAAGTGGGACGAGTCACGTGGGTTTCGTTCGCTCGGCAGTCGACTCACGAGCTTTTCTGCATCTCAAAGAATTGGTCCAGCGTTCCGTGTCCGCCTGACCCTGAAATAAGATCGATGGGGGGGGGGGCTAAAGTCATCGCCTTGGGGAGATGTCATGGGGGGGGGGCTAAAGTCATCGCCTTGGGGAGATGTCATGAGGGTGGGGTGGAGGGGATTTGGAGTGATGAGGGGCACGCAGTATTTAGGTCAGGGTAGCTGCAGGGAGAAGGGGACAGGCATGTGGGAGGGGCGGGGACCGTGGGGGGTGGGGGGGAGAGAGAAGGGGTGGAAATTACGGTGGAGAGAAATGTGTTACGTGTGTCGCTGTCAGTCCCTCGGGTGTCAACAGTTGCTTTTTTTGTGGCTTGCCAACCGTACCGGAGAAAATTACCGTCCTCAGCGTTCGCACCCATTACCACTGCGCGGGGGACAGCGTCAAGGTCACGCCAAGGTCGCCCGACGACAAGACGCGTGTTGTCTCACGACAGATACAATTAGCAAACTTGATGCTAGACATCACGTTTGTGAGGGACACATCTCTCGGGAATTATACCCAATTATCTTCTCCAGTGTTTTTTTTCTCCCCTGACCGCTTATTTTTTATTTTTTTTGGCCGCCGCAGCCCACGTAACCATGGTGACGAATCTCCTCCGACCGTCTTTTCATTATCCGGGGACGACGCGCGTGTCTCCCAAGGTCAAATGTATCGCAGTTAACGAAGCAGTAGGGGGCCACCGTCATTTCCGGCAGCCTACCCCCCCCCCTCCCACCTCCCCACACTTCTCCCTCTGTCTTCCCCCCCCCCCCTACTCCTCTCTCTTTCCCTTCCTCTCCTCCCTTCTTCCCTCCCTCCGTCGCCAGCCTCTCACAGGCGCACACGCCCCAACGTCCCCTGCCGTCCCTGGTTGCGTCAAGCCCCCCCCCAACCCCCTCCCCACTCCACCCATCCTCCTCCCGCCGCACTCTCCTCTCTCCGTCGAGCTCGTTACTGTAACAGCGGCAGGATGTATTGTAGATAATCACCAAGGCGACCGCTCCAAATACAGCAAGGCTCCTCTAAATATGACGCCAAAGTGCGGTAACGTCGGAGTCGCAATTCCCCTCATCATCCCGTATTACCCACTGTTTGTGACCCCCACTTCCCCCCTCCCCCTCCTCCCGCCCTCCTCATCCCTCACCCTCCACCCCAACCTCACACCATGCCCCCCGATCCTCACCATTTAGTCCGGCTCTCTCTCTCTCCCTCTCTCCCTCTCTCTCCCAATTTATATGTTTTGCTGTATAAATTTTTATACCCTGTATCTCTGAGCTCTCTCTCCCTCTCTCTCTCTCTGTCTATTCATATCTCTATATATGTCTCTCTATTATGCCCGTTTATTTTTGTCTTTATCTTACCTCATCTCTGTCTCTCTTTCTCTTATAATCTCTTTGTCTCTCTTTCTCTTACCTCTGTCTGTTTCTATTTATGTTACCGCTTCCCGTTGTTTTTCCCTATGATATATATATATGAGTCTATCTCTTTATGTCTATAAATATGTCAATATCTCTGCTTCTCTCTTACCCTCTTCTCCCGTGACTGTTTCTTTTTGTGTATATTTCTGTTTGTCTCTTACCCTCGCTCCCTCTATGTCTATATCCCGCTTTCCGCCTCACTCTCATTCTACCCTTCTCCCATCTACACGATCTTTCTGGTCTTCTTTCTCACACTCTCTTGCTATCTGCCAAGCTGTCTCGCTCCCTCGCTCTCTCGCTATCTCACTATCTCACTCTCTCGCTCTCTTACTATCTCACTCTCACCCTCTCTCGCTCTCTCGCTCTCTCGCTCTCTCGCTTTCTCGCTCTCTCGCTCTCTCACTATCTCGCCCTCTCACTATCTCGCTCTCTCGCTATCTCGCTCTCTCGCTATCTCACTATCTCACTCTCTCGCTCTCTTGCTCTCTCGCTATCTCACTATCTCGCTCTCTCACTCTCTCGCTCTCTCGCTCTCTCGCTCTCACGCTCTCTCGCTCTCTCGCTATCTCGCTATCTCACTATCTCACCCTCTCGCTCTCTCGCTCTCTCGCTATCTCACTATCTCACTCTTTCGCTCTCTCGTTCTCTCGCTATCTCACTCTCTCGCTCTCTCGCCCTCTCGCTCTCTTGCTCTCTCGCTCTCTCGCTCTCTCGCTATCTCACTATCTCGCTATCTCACTCTCTCGCTCTCTCGCTCTCGCTCTCTGACTGTCTCCCTCTCTCGCTCTCTCGCTCTCTCGCTCTCCCACTATCTCGCTCTCTCACTATCTCGCTCTCTCGCTATCTCGCCCTCTCGCTCTCTCGCTCTCTCGCTATCTCACTATCTCGCTATCTCACTCTCTCGCTCTCTCGCTATCTCGCTCTCTCACTATCTCACTATCTCACTCTCTCGCTCTCTCGCTCTCTCGCTCTCTCGCTCTCTCGCTATCTCACTGTCTCGCTATCTCACTCTCTCACTCTCTCGCTATCTCGCTATCTCAATCTCTCGCTATCTCGCTATCTCGCTCTCTCGCTCTCTCACTCTCTCGCTATCTCACTCTCTTGCTCTCTCGCTATCTCGCTCTCTCACTATCTCACTATCTCACTCTCTCGCTCTCTCGCTCTCTCGCTCTCTCGCTCTCTCGCTATCTCACTGTCTCGCTATCTCACTCTCTCACTCTCTCGCTATCTCGCTATCTCACTCTCTCGCTATCTCGCTATCTCGCTCCCTCGCTCTCTCACTCTCTCGCTATCTCACTCTCTTGCTCTCTCACTATCTCGCTATCTCACTATCTCGCTATCTCACTCTCTCGCTCTCTCGCTCTCTCGCTCTCTTGCTATCTCACTCTCTCACTCTCTCGCTCTCTCGATATCTCGCTATCTCGCTCTCTCGCTGCCTCGTTCTCTCGCTCTCGCTCTCTCACTCTGTCCCTCTCTCGCTCTCTCGCTCTCTCGCTCTCCCACTATCTCGCTCTCTCACTATCTCGCTCTCTCGCTATCTCGCCCTCTCGCTCTCTCGCTCTCTCGCTATCTCACTATCTCGCTATCTCACTCTCTCGCTCTCTCGCTATCTCGCTCTCTCACTATCTCACTATCTCACTCTCTCGCTCTCTCGCTCTCTCGCTCTCTCGCTCTCTCGCTATCTCACTGTCTCGCTATCTCACTCTCTCACTCTCTCGCTATCTCGCTATCTCACTCTCTCGCCATCTCGCTATCTCGCTATCTCGCTCTCTCGCTCGCTCACTCTCTCGCTATCTCACTCTCTTGCTCTCTCACTATCTCGCTATCTCACACTCTCGCTTCCTCACTAACTCGCTCTCTCGCTCTCTCGCTATCTCACTCTCTCGCTCTCTCGCTATCTCACTATCTCGCTATCTCGCTATCTCACTCTCTCGCTCTCTCGCTATCTCGCTAACTCGCTATCTCGCTCTCTTGCTCTCTCGCTATCTCACTATCTCGCTATCTCACTCTCTCACTCTTTCGCACTCTCCCTCTCTCGCTATCTCACTATCTCGCTATCTCACTCTCTCGCTCTCTCGCTCTCTCGCTCTCTCACTATCTCGCTATCTCACTATCTCACTCTCTCGCTCTCTCGCTCTCTCGCTATCTTACTCTCTCGCTATCTCACTATCTCGCTATCTCGCTATCTCACTCTCTCGCTATCTCGCTATCTCGCTCTCTCGCTCTCTCGCCCTCTCGCTATTTCACTCTCTTGCTCTCTCACTATCTCGCTATCTCACTATCTCGCTATCTCACTCTCTCGCTCTCTTGCTCTCTCGCTCTCTTGCTATCTCACTCTCTCACTCTCTCGCTCTCTCGATATCTCGCTATCTCGCTCTCTCGCTGCCTCGTTCTCTCGCTCTCGCTCTCTCACTCTGTCCCTCTCTCGCTCTCTCGCTCTCTCGCTCTCCCACTATCTCGCTCTCTCACTATCTCGCTCTCTCGCTATCTCGCCCTCTCGCTCTCTCGCTCTCTCGCTATCTCACTATCTCACTATCTCACTCTCTCGCTCTCTCGCTATCTCGCTCTCTCACTATCTCACTATCTCACTCTCTCGCTCTCTCGCTCTCTCGCTCTCTCGCTATCTCACTGTCTCGCTATCTCACTCTCTCACTCTCTCACTATCTCACTATCTCACTCTCTCGCTCTCTCGCTCTCTCGCTCTCTCGCTATCTCACTGTCTCGCTATCTCACTCTCTCACTCTCTCGCTATCTCGCTATCTCACTCTCTCGCTATCTCGCTCCCTCACTAACTCGCCTTCTCGCTCTCTCGCTATCTCACTCTCTCGCTCTCTCGCTATCTCACTATCTCGCTATCTCGCTATCTCACTCTCTCGCTCTCTCGCAATCTCGCTAACTCGCTATCTCGCTCTCTTGCTCTCTCGCTATCTCACTATCTCGCTATCTCACTCTCTCACTCTCTCGCACTCTCCCTCTCTCGCTATCTCACTATCTCGCTATCCCACTCTCTCGCTCTCTCGCTCTCTCGCTCTCTCGCTCTCTCACTATCTCGCTATCTCACTATCTCACTCTCTCGCTCTCTCACTCTCTCGCTATCTCACTATCTCGCTATCTCGCTCTCTCGCTCTTTCGCGCTCTCACTATCTCGCTCTCTCGCTATCTCACGATCTCTCTATCTCACTATCTCGCTCTCTCGCTCTCTCGCTCTCTCGCTCTCCCGCTTTCTCGCTATCTCACTATCTCGCTCTCTCGCTCTCTCGCTATCTCACTCTCTCGCTCTCTCGCTCTCTCGCTATCTCGCTATCTCACTCTCACTATCTCGCTCTCTCGCTCTCTCGCTATCTCACTATCTCGCCCTCTCACTCTCTCGCTCTCTCACTCTCTCGCTCTCTCGCTCTCTCGCTATCTCACTCTCTCGCTCTCTCGCTCTCTCGCTCTCTCACTCTCTCGCTCTGTCACTATCTTGCTCTCTCGCTCTCTCGCTCTCTCGCTCTCTCGCACTCTCGCTCTCTCACTCTCTCGCTCTCTCACTATCTTGCTCTCTTGCTCTCTCGCTCCCTTGCTTTCTCGCTCTCTCGCTCTCTCACTATCTCGCTCTCTCGCTTTCTCGCTCTCTCACTATCTCGCTCTCTCGCTCTCTCGCTCTCTCACTATTTCGCTCTCTCGCTATCTCGCTATCACGCTCTCTCGCTCTTTCGCCCTCTCGCTCTCTTGCTCTCCCGCTATCTCACTATGTCGCTATCTCACTCTCTCGCTCTCTCGCTATCTCGCTCTCTCACTATCTCACTATCTCACTCTCTCGCTCTCTCGCTCTCTCGCTCTCTCGCTCTCTCGCTATCTCACTGTCTTGCTATCTCACTCTCTCACTCTCTCGCTATCTCGCTATCTCACTCTCTCGCTATCTCGCTATCTCGCTCTCTCGCTCTCTCACTCTCTCGCTATCTCACTATCTCGCTATCTCACTCTCTCGCTCTCTCGCTCTCTCGCTATCTTTCTATCTCGCTCTCTCACTCTCTCGCTCTCTCGATCTCTCGCTCTCTCGCTCTCTTACTATCTCGCTTTCTCGCTCTTTCGCTATCTCACTATCTCGCTCTATCGCTCTCTCGCTCTCTCGCCATCTCGCTATCTCACTCTCTCGCTCTCTCGCTCTCTCGCCCTCTCGCTCTCTCGCTCTCTCACTATCTCGCTATCACGCTGTCTCGCTCTCTCACTATCTCACTCTCTCACTCTCTCGCTATCTCACTATCTCGCTATCTCGCTCTCTCGCTCTCTCACTATCTGGCTATCTCACTCTCTCGCTCTTTCGCTCTCTCGCTCTCTCGCTATATCACTCTCTCGCTATCTCGCTCTCTCGCTCTCTCGCTTTCGCGCTCTCTCGCTATCTCACTATCTCGCTATCTCACTCTCTCGCTCTCTCGCTCTCCCGCTCTCTCACTCTCTCGCTCTCTCGCTATCTCTCTCTCTCGCTCTCTCGCTCTCTCGCTCTCTCACTATCTCGCTATCTCACTCTATCGCACTCTCGCTATCTCGCTCTCTCGCTCTCTCGCTTATCACCCTCTTCGCTCTCTCACTCTCTCGCTATCTCACTCTCTCGCTCTCTCGCTATCTCGCTCTCTCGCTCTCTCGCTCTCTCGCTTTCTCGCTATCTCACTATCTCGCTCTCTCGCTATATCCCTATCTTACTCTCTCGCTCTCTCGCTCTCTCTCGCTCTCTCGCTCTCTCACTATCTCGCTATCTCACTCTCTCGCTCTCTCGCTAGCTCGCTCTCTCGCTCTCTCGCTCTCTCGCTATCTCACTCTCTCGCTCTCTCGCTATCTCGCTCTCTCGCTCTCTCGCTATCTCGCTCTCTCGCTCTCTCGCTCTCTCGCTATCTCACTCTCTCGCTCTCTCGCTATCTCGCTCTCTCGCTCTCTCACTCTCTCGCTATCTCACTCTCTCGCTCTCTCACTCTCGCGCTCTCTCTCTCTCTCTCTCTCTCGCTCTCTCGCTCTCTCGCTCACTCACGCTTTCGCTCTCTCGCTCTCTCGCTATCTCACTCTCTCGCTCTCTCGCTATCTCGCTCTCTCGCTCTCTCGCTATCTCACTATCTCGCTATCTCACTCTCTCGCTCTCTCGCTCTCTCGCTCTCTCGCTATCTCACTATCTCACTATCTCACTCTCTCGCTCTCTCGCTCTCTCGCTATTTCACTCTCTCGCTCTCTCGCTATCTCGCTCTCTCACTCTCTCGCTCTCTTGCTCTCTTGCTCTCTTGCTCTCTCGCTCTCTCGCTCTCTCGCTATCTCACTATCTCCCTCTCGCTCTCTCGCTATCTCGCTCTCTCACTATCTCGCTATCTCACTCTCTCGCTATCTCACTCTCTCGCTCTCTCGCTCTCTCACTCTCTCGCTCTCCCGCTCTCACACGTCCCTGACCACGTCGTGCATTAAGTTCAAGTCCTGCCCCCGTTAAAGATTATCGAAATAGTATCTTTCTACAAATCACGAAACTGTTATAGGACGGTACTAACCGGGTGATAAAGGCTGGGTGACACCATTTAGCTGGACGTTTACCCCACGCGTCAGCGCTCAGAATAAGTCAACCTTATCTCCATCCCAGAGACGATTCCATTCCTTCATTTCGATGAAAATCCTTTTTCTTTTTCGTGAATGTATGGCTAGATCGATAACCATTATCTTTCTGAGAGTTGTTTTGGCTTTTTTACGTTACTGATATGTCATCTTAATCATATGAGCAATTTCTAAAGCCATGGAAACTAAGCGTTCTATGCGTATATTTTTAATAATTGTTTTTTGCCAATTTGCGTTTTTATGTTGCTTATTAATAAACTAGGAAATTGCAAATCGCTGAATGATGTTTCTTTTTTCGTTTGCTCAAGACGTGAGAAAAATGTCGAGTCTGATATTATGTTGCTGGTGATTTGCTAATGCTCCTCATTAATGCGCCTATAAGCCGCGGTGGCCATGGCAACCCCAGGGTAGCCCGCGTGACAAGGGAGGTCACCGAAGCCGGCGGGAGGCCGGGGTCGGATGCATGGCAAACACAGGCGGTGAGGGTGTGGGGGAGAGGGGGGGTGAGATAGTGTGGGGGGAGGTGAGGGTGAGTGGTACTGAGGAGTAGGGTGTCATTTTGTCGATGCATAGGAATAAGAGTGGGGGGGGGGGGTGGGTGGGCAGATGAGTGGGGGGAATAGCCGGGGTAGGGGAGTGGTCACAGGAAGCGGAGACCCAATCTGTTGCCACTCAAACGATGACGCCGGCTTTTTTGCCGCTAAGAGGTGCTTACGTAAGGGTGAACAGTGACCTTGACCTTGACAGGCGTCTGGCATTGCTTTTTGAGTTGTTCTTAGTTTTTTTTGACG